>CM067368.1:30162567-30228087 GCA_034401795.1 Chaetoderma sp. LZ-2023a
GAAACGCTCAGTCCGAGCTCTGGTGCTGGGTCATCACTGACACAAGGTTTAAGTCGATCGAAGTGGATGACTGAGGTCAGGCCATCCAAAGCATGGATACAGTAGGTCACGTCCGACGACTTACCTACTACCACATAGGGGCCTTTCCATTGGTAACTCAGTTTACTTGGCACGTTTGCAGACCATCGTGAATCGTGTACCCAAACCATTCTTCCTGCTTCATATGAATGTCCATGCACTCTCCGGTCATGCCATGTCTTTTGCCGCTGGTGTGCAGTGGATAGTGTTTCTCTCACTAACTCATGGGCTTGCTCTATCCTTTTGCCGCAAGAGTTCGATATAGAGAGATGGTGAATTTTTCTCTCCTGGTATTCGTTGCATGGCCAGATCCAGGGTTAAGGCTAATTTACGGCCTAACATTAACCAAGCAGGGGTGTTGTAGCGCGTGCTGGAATGTTCCGATGTGTGGTAAGCCATGAGCACATGGTCCCAATCGCTACAATCAAGGTGTGTTTCCTTGGTAAGCATCTCCACGAGAGTTCTGTTTGAATCTCTCTACCATCTCGTCGCTCCGGGGGTGGTACAGAGTTGTCCTTGTTTTGACCATATGGAATAATTTGCAGAGCTCTGAAATGAGCCGGCTCTCAAAATTACTTCCTTGATCAGAGTGCAACTCATAAGGCATACCAAAGCGGCAGATCACATTGCTGGCCAAGACCTCCACTATGGTGGATGCCTCTTTGTCCGGCAAAGCAAATGCTTCTACCCACTTCGTAAAATAATCTTGTAACATGAGGATGTATTTATTTCCATCATCCGTCATATTCAAGGGTCCGAGCACGTCGATAGCCACTCGCTCCCACGGTTGCACCAACAATCTTAATTTGAGATGGTGCGATATGGTGTTGGCCAACAGCACGTTTTTTGGCATGGAATACATTTGGCAAGCCATGCCTTGACACTATCGCGAATCCCGATCCAGTGGAATCTCAGTTTGATATGGGCAACAGTCCCTTCCATGGCAAGATGTCCAGCATTATCATGTAGTTGTTTTAATATAAGTTCTCGAATAACTTTCCGGTACTACCAAACGATCATTAATGTACAGAATGTTATTTATTGATCGATATTCTCCGAACCGTTGGCAATAATAATTTAGCCATGGTAGATAGAAGTGTTACCGATTCCTTCGGAGGACGTACCACCTCCTGAATCCATGCGTACATATTCTGTGTCTGCATGTCTGTTGTTTGGTGGCGTGCGATTCCACTCTGCACACCTCAATTCGGGGAACTCCGGAGATGGCTGTGTTGACTGTGTCACGGTGTCTGCCTCTTCATGTTCAGCCTCTGCGCCGATTCTGCTAAGGGTTGTCTGCATTTCCATGCAATTTGCCGGGACGGTGAACAACGTTTAAAGTTATAGGCCTGCATGGATTCCTGCCATCTCGCTACCTGGCCTTCCGGATTTTTTAAGTTCCTGAGCCACCGTAGCGAGGCATGGTCTCGACGGAGTGTAAAAGGGCGCCCGTACATAAAGTGCTTGTAATACTTGATGAAATGTACCGCCGCCAAAAGTTCTCGCTTGGTGGTTGCGTATTTTCTCTCCGTTTTATTCAGAGTACGTGAACCATAACCCAGCACCTGCCTGTTCCGTCTTTGGTGACTTGAGATAGAACCACGCCTATAGCAAAAGCTTATACGTCAGTGTCTAAGATTAAATTGAGGGTTGGATTGGGATGAGCAAGAATTGGGGCGGTCGTCAAGAGTTCCTTCAGCGCCCCGAAGGAGCCTTCACACTCACTCGCCCACTCAAATGGTCGATCTTTCTCATTGATCTTGTAGAGGGGTGAAGCAATCTCGCTGAAAACATCGGAAGTAACGGTGATAGTACTGGCATAGGCCAAGGAAACTCTGTTGACTCTGTAACTGAAAAGGGCCGAGGCCACTCTGCTACTGCCTTATTTTCGATGGCTGTGTAGCCACTCCATCACCGGATATAACGTTTCCCAGGAACTCGACGCTCTGTCTGAAGAGATGACATTTCTTCGGTTTGGGTTTCAAATTGGCCGTGCGGAATCTTGAAAGCACTGTGTCCAAATTGGTTAAGGTTTTGCTCAAACATGGGTCCAAAGACTATTACCTCATCGATGTAACAGAGACAGATTTCCCATTGCAGGGTAATCAATACCTGCTCAATGAGTCATTCAAAGGTTCCGGGAGCATTGCACAATACGTAGGGCATCTTGCGGAATTGGAAAAGACCGTCCCTACAAACGAATGCTGTCTTTTCCAAATCAGCTTCATCCATGGCTACTTGCCAGTAACCGCTAGCTAAGTCAAGGGTACAAAACCACTTGGCTCCGGACAAGGAATCCAAGGCCTGATCTATCCGGAGGTAACGGATAAGCATCTTTAATGCTAAGATCATTAAGTCGATACAAAACCGCACTGTTCTGTCCTTTTTGCCTGCTAGCACTGTAGGGCTAGCCCATGGAGATGCTGAGGGTTCAATAATACCTGCCCGCAACATGTCATTTACTTGTTGGTGTGCTTCCGCTTCTTTGTGAACGGGAAGACATCATACCGGTTGTTGTATGGGGCGATTATTGCCTGTATCGATGGAGTGTAGTACGAGATGAGTCTCTCCGAGATCCATATCGCCGGAGGAAAAACTATCGCAGTATTTATGTAGTAGTTTCCGAATTTCTCGTTTTTTGTGATTGCAGTAATCCAACAGTGGCACGTAGCTATAAATCGTGTAAATGCTCGGGTAAATCATCAGTCATTTGCGGTGTTGTGTCAGAAAGTGCAGGTGATTCCAGTGAGATTATGTCCACTAAATGGCCGCAGCATACTCCTGGTTCAACGGTACAGTCTGTGGATTCATTTTATACAAATTAGTATAGATTGTCTGGCATTCCTCTTTAAGACCTAGTATATAGAGCGACAAAATCATGGTTATATTTATGGGACCAAACATTTAAGACAGTATATAGAGCCACAGAAGCATGGCCACTGTAACTCAACTACATGCAATAGCAAGGCAATTCAATCTTAGTGGCTACTATATGGTCAAGAAGATTGACCGGTTCTAGATGATAAAACAGGCCCATGCTGAGGAGTTGCAGAAGCGACTCTTCCAAGCACAACGATCGCCAGAGATGATTCTGTAAATCCCCACAAGAAAGCACAGCAGCGTCGTGAGCTTAGTCAGCTAGATGAAGAGGTGGCAGCTAGCCTGCATGCTAAAAGCTGTAGATACTCGGATTGCACACCATTCACTGGAAGGCCTGTCTTCCCTGTAGAGAATTTGGTATGCATGCACTGAGAGACCAATGTCTGAAGCATTAAGGCAGAGTGTCAGGCGAGAAGGTATGTATATCCTCAATGAGTGCCTCAGTGAGATGGAGGCAGAGGAGTGAGCATGGAGAACAATATACTGGAGATTCTTCCAAAGCCTGGATGGTGATAGCACATCCCAGATTATGGCAAAGGATCCAGCAAACTGTACATAGCACCTTCTTACATATGATACTACAATACCTATAACATCCATAATATTGAGCATGGTAGAGCCATGCTCTTCCACAAGAATGCATCAGGTTAATCCCTGGATGAACACACTAGAAGCAGCTCAGACCTGGGTGTATGCCAGAGATGAAGCATATCTCGGCACAGACAATATCTATCGACCCAACACCAAGTGATCCTTCGTCTGGCCTATCAATCTGGGGTTCAAGGCTGTCATTGATTGCCAGCTATTACTAGGAACTGGACCTCTCTCTCTCTGAGTGGCTCTGATGGTGGAAGTGAATTGCGGCCCTTGATACCTATAAGGAGAACCTATGTCTCTGTTGATGTCTAGAGTGTATTATAGGATGGGTTGGGGCGGGACTAGGACTACTGCCCTCGTATGAGAGCTGGCCAAACAGTCCTATAGCCTGAGTAAGCTTCATGATACACTGAACATCTCCCTTGATCAGTTAGACAAGGTAGAGTTCATTGTGAAGACTTAGATTTGCGTTTATGAACTGATGGAAGAGGGCGGCTTGCACCTGACAAGGAAAGCAATTCACTATCCAAAGTTCTGAACATCATGACAATCGGAGTGTGTGACTCCCACACATTCTACATCAAGGACATATCCAAGCTTGATTACATGTTAATCTTTGGGCACTTTCAATAGCAGTTCACCAAGGCAATCAATCTCTGAAGGCATGCTGACTACTGCTCAAGTGGGAAGACTGTGATCGACTTAACTACCTTGGAGAGAAGATTAAGTCACAGCAGTCTGCATATGAATATGCCATCTATCCACATCACTATGCCAGCATACCACCTCTCATTGGGTCGAACATGAACAACAAGGCACTCCATCATGCTCTATGTGGCTCTGATGTTGAACTGAGGATCGAGATATCTTCCGTGAATGGACATTACTACCAACAGAGTATTTCAGTTCCATGGCTGCGTCAGGCATGACTACCCTCAGCACCAACAGGACATGGAGGCTGCAGAGAGATACAGGAAAACACCAACACACCCATATCAGTGTCAGTTTATCGCTCCTTAAATGGTTCTACAAGTGAGCTGACTCACTGTGCAATCCTGAGGCAAAAGCTTTGACCAATGATTCCATGGTTGAAATCCAGCATCGAGCATTCAGAACACGTGCAAGGGTCAGGGCACTGTTAAAACCACCAGACAAGCTACCAATATGACTGCAGAACATGATTAAAGGGTGACCAACTACCCTTTATAGGGTGCAACGCATAGTGGTATGATCTCAATCTCATTAACAGGTACTTCATGGATGAGCTGGATGGATGGATGGATGGGTGGGTGGGTGGGGATGGATGGTAATAATTCAAATTAGATCAAAATTCCAATACTCGGGGTCACAATCTAAAGTTAAAAAAGAAACAATCAAATAAGGCAACACTTTATCTAAAATCGTATTATCAACAGTTGGAATAATTTATCAGAATTTGTAGTAAATGTGCCTAGTCTACTTTGCTTTAAAAACAGACTAGACAAATTCTGGAGGAATTTCCGCTCAGTGTGATATTTTACAGGTTCAGATATGGAGCCACTGGCACTTGAGCTGTTGACTGAGACGTAGATGCAGTACAGTATTTTAACTTATTATTATTATTTAGTCCACGCCACCAGCCATGCAGCTCAGCTTTAGCCGCCATCATGTAGTAGCCATCATCTGCATGCTTTAGACCAGAGCCTACATGTCTGACAACTGACCTTTTCCCTATCAGAGCGTATTCACAACTGAGCTCCTGATACTGGGCCTGGCACTCAGCGTGCGTTCTTTTATGCCCCACGTGGCACAGACACCACACGAGATGGGACTGGTAGCTTTACATCCCCTCTGAAGGACAGGACACTGCGCTTGTTTTTTTTACACCTACCCACATGCCTGAGTGCGGCATCGAACCTATAACATTTTTTGATTCAATTCTCGCGGCAGAGGTGAACGCTCTAGACCGTTGAGCCACACAGCTTCCCCCCCCCAACCCACACATACAGCATGGATGAATGTATGGGTGAGTGTGTGTGTGGGTGTGTGGGTTGGTTGATGGGTGGGTGCACGGGTGGGTGCACGGATGAGGGGGTGGCGATGGATCGATGGATCTACCATATATATATATATATATATATATATATATATATATATATATATATATATATATATATATATATATATATATATATATATATATATATATATATATATATATATATATATATATATATATATATATGTTACTCCTTATCCATTCGTAGCTCACGAGATCTCCTTCGATATGAGATTGAGAAAAGTATCTTGTATGTATTGAGTAACCATTGTCATAGTGATTTCCATCAGAATATGGTGGTAGAAAGAATTGAAACTTAAAAGGACACGCACGCTACTCTCTCCATACCAGACAATATTAATTTGCATAAAACGAGATGATACAAAGCTATAGTAGTCTGTATGACAAGTAGTTAAAAGAAAAATAGTCTCTCTGAATTCGTCGTAAAATTCAAATCTGTTCAAATCTGTCGCACACAAAATGAGTTTAGGAATGTGCTGACGTTGCGTAGATATTGATATTACATGAACAACTGGATGGATCAAGTTGATTTTAATGTATGTATCAAGCTAGTGATACAGAGGTTAAGATGATACCAAAATCAACACGATCCAAAGGGTTCCTTTTACAGTCCACTACGGAGATAGACTGGGTCCACATCTGTCTGGTCTCTGAAGCGGAGTCTGTGTAACAGTGTAATGGTTATGATGACGCAATAAGATGGCCGGCCATTACATTAGAGGTGTACTTTCAAAGAGAAACGCCTCTATTTTTAGATTAACTTCTTAGTTGAGTTCAGTTACGTAGATCCCTCATTTGTATAGGAGCACCTCCTTCAGGAGTACTATAGGAGCCAACACGTGCATGAATCAGGTCAATCTCATTAAGTTTATCTATTTTTGTGTGATTTAGGACATAGTAGTATTGTCTGATCAGGGCTTCTATGCAGAGGCACATATAAAAACATATACAAATTGTAACGCCAAAGGTTGCAAAGAACATTGGCAATATGCGTCAACTAAAAAGCTACTTACCAAAACACCTTATAAAAATGCTATATAGCACCTTACAATTACTGCAAATCACATACTGCAAAACTATTTGGACTAACACTTACTCATCAAAACTAAAAAAATTGAAGACACTTCAGAAAAATTCTATAAAGATATTTTCTCAAACAACAGCGAGTCAAAATGTTTTTAAAACAGAAAAACTATTAAAGCTTGAAGATATAGGAAAGCTCCAACTATGCTTCATCCTCAGAGACTTCTATAACAACAATCTACCATCCCCATTATTAAACCTCTTAAAAAATAATGAAGACATACACTCACACAACACACGATCATGGAAAAAATCTGCATGCAACCCTCTGCCACACAGAAGCCTCCAGACAATAATAGTTTTTTGTTATTACGAATAACAACATTACAGCACTACACGTAACCCACACAAAAACATAATTAAGTTACTAGTCGTTAATTATAATTATGTTTCTTTGCCTAATATATGTTAGGGGTCCATCACCACATAGGCTTTTTCTTTGATGGACTACCTGTCCTTTGTAATATAAATGTGAAATGCTACTATAAAATAAAAAATATTTGAATTGAATTGAATACACCTTTCCCACATTAGCGTATTTTTGGAAAATACCTTCTCGGAATGCATCACACATGCCACTTCCGACTGATAAGTTAGAGTTAGAGTTAGAGTTACAGAGATGGATGAAGTTAAGCATTTTGCCTATTTTATGCCCATTTTGAAATATGATACCCTATCCTATTGCTGGGTTTGCTTCCAAAAGGCGTCTAGAGCAGTTTTAAAGGCATTTACCGTTTTTGATTTGATCACATTTTCTGGTAGGTTATTCCATTTGTTCACAATTCTGTGACTGAATTTTTTTTGCCTGATTTGTGTTCAACATCGAGGTTTGAGGAACCTTAGGCTATGACCTCGCTGTCCAGATCGTTCTACCAATAAAAAAAATTGTTATGGATCAATGTTTTCTTTTTGTGTAATAATTTTGTATGTTTCTATTAGGTCGCCCCTGACTCGACGTTGTTTTAGAGTTGGTAGACCAAGTATTTTGAGTTGTTCTTCATAAGTTTTGTTTCGTAATCCTAATACTAATTTGGGCTAGACTGCAGTTTAGGGGCCGCCGATAATGACCGCTGAAAAATCATGAAATACCGTTAGTGGTGAGATTTCACAAGATTTTTATGGTTGCTAAGGATTTTCCAAGAATAGGATCAGTATTTCCTAATAATTTTATAGTACAAAATTCAAGCGAACAGGGTTTATATAGAAATGATTAGATGATGTTGGTAGCGATATGTTTGCTTTGCTTTCATTGAAATATATGCGTTTTATTAGATCCAGAAAACGCGGGAATGAATCCACACTGTGCTTTAAATATTTGGAATGATACATTTATTGAATTTACTATTTTGCAAAATTTTCAACACAAATGATACAAGCGAGCAATTAATTTATGATGTAATAATGCAATGACGTAATACTATTTGGAAAGTCAGTGACGTCACAATCAAACTCCTTGCTCTCCTCTCCAAAACGTTCTAAACATATAATACTATTGACGTCATAATTAAGGTTCCCCGGAACATGTGATTGACGTTAACCAATCAGCTCTGAGTTAAAGGGATTCCTAGCAACCACTGAAATCTTGGGGAATCACGTTGTTTGCGGTACTTTGCGAGATTTTGGTGGCCATTAACGGCGGCCCTTAAAGTGCAGTAGTCCCCTAATTTGGTGCATTGGTGCTGTACTTGTTCTAAGTGGTTGATGTCTTTGACAAGGTATGGTGACCAGGCTTGTACACAATATTCTAGCTGTGGACGGACATAGGTTTTGTATAAAATAAGAAATTGTAACCGTGATAGCCGACGCGCAAACAACATTACTTTACTATGGGAATCAGATACAATGCACTTTAGGCAGTCCATATGAAAAACTACGTTCATAATATTTTTGAAATCATACATCCTTTGAAAGCTAAGGAGATTTTCTATACATTTCATTATTAGTTTTTATAGTTCTGCAAAATTTAATACAGTTGATTGCAATTTAAAAATATCCCATACTGCCCACTTGATTTAATGAATCTAGGTTGAATGGTACATTTTATATACGCAAATAACTTAGTGAAAACGTTACAAAAATTAAAAAATGCATTAATGTTTAGGCAATTAAATGCGCTGTCCAATGATATATGATTTAAATAATATAATGATTTTAGTGTATCATGGGAACGGTTTTGAATGCGGTGGGGGCAAAAGTAACTCAACGTGGGTCAGCGGTTTTATGGCGGCGGTACCAGCCAGCAGTTTTTCTCTGAGCGTGGATTTAGGGAAATCCCGGCTTAATGACGTCAATGTGGGAAAGGTGCATTGAACAAGCTGTTTTGAGGAGGTTCTCCTGATTAAGAAACAAAAAGAGAAATGGCTGGAAACTTTTGGCAAAGTTCACATTAGTAAGTACAGCAATAAAGGTAGTATTAGGTATTTTAAAAACAGTTACTATAATGGTTATATCAGCAAATTTACGGGGTGCAATTTTCGTTCAGGTCGGTGTAGTTGTTGGTATTATGTTCTGTTACCAGTTTTCGTGTGTGATGCTTGATGTTGACACTTGGACATTATCGTCAATCTCTCCCCCTAACAGACTTTTCCGTATGGCGTGAACATTAGAAGGGGGAGAGATTGACGATATAGCCGTGGGTGCAGTAACGCCATCTTCTGGTAGCTTATTCTAATCCTCTATTGTATGGATGGAAAATATTGGGATAGATTCAAGATTCAAGATTATGTATTCAATAATTCCAAGATAAACGAATTCACGAATCATACCAGGTTGTCCGCCTAAGGCAGTGCCTATTGTTATGGCGGACACCTTACACACATATATACAGGTATATATAAATTAGACAAGACAGTACTTACACAAACAATTATAAATTCAGACATTACATTTACTACTTCCTTATTAACCCTTTGACCCTTGATCCACATAAACAGTTTAAATTTCAAAGTGGATACCTTTCTGGGATTATTAGCCAGTAAATTAACCTATTTGCAGATTTTATTAGCCATACAGATTTTCGGTTAGAAAGGATATGAATCTCGCCTCAGACTTATTATAATGTACAATAGATCACATTTAGGTAGGCCCATATAAACATATAATCACACATATATATATATATATATATATATATATATATATATATATATATATATACGCACGCACACACACACACACACACACACACACACACACACACACCAGTGACCAGGGTTTCAACAAACTCTAAATACAGGAAGTCAGGGACTTCTTGGGTAATGCTATTGGGAGTCTAAGCTAGAAACATGAAGGTCTAAAATGGTTCAAATACATATAATTTGGTTAAAATCATTGTTTTTAGAGATATCAGGGCCAATAATAGAAAGTTCAGGACTTTCTTGTTATGTTTTGTGGAGTTCAGACATGAGCGTTGATATATATATATATATATATATATGTCATATATACATGTATTTGATATATATGTCTTCCATTAAGTGGTGGGTGGGTATGGCTGTCCCTTCTTTGATGTTTACATAGATTTATGCCACTATGTGCACAAACATAAAACACGCGACATTCAAACATATTTATGGCATTAATATTTACATACATATTTACTGACTTAAATAAACATATATTATACATATACTCCCTAATTACATCATTATCTCATTTTATTTAAATTTAGTTTGGAGTGGTTTATTGTTATATAGGACTTTTGTATGCTACTGAGGGTGGGGTGGGGCAGGGAAGAGCTCATCACTGTAATATAAAGTTGAGATAGTTGGAGTTGTTAAGAATCGACAGATACATCACTTTACGGGCCGCCGGTAATGGCTGACAAAATAACGCAAAATAACGTGGCCGACGAGATAATACAAGCCTTTAATCATTGTCAAGGGATTTCCCAGAAATTTAAAAGGGGTATTTCTAAAAAATCTTTACCACACTCAGACCTATTAGTCACCTACAAACGCCACTATATTTTGCCTTAATTAGAATTGGTTAGGGTTAGTGTTTAGTACCAGGGTGAGGGTGAGTTTTTAAAATGATCTTCACATTGTTATTATTTTTACTTTAGCAATAAACAACAAAACCCCACTGAAAATTGTCATTTGTTTCCATTACATCATAATATCATAATAATGTTACCACATTTCGGCTTAGGCCCTACTACACACCTACACACAAGATTATATCTTACCTAGCAATTGGAATTGTTTAGGATTAGAGTTTATGATTAGGGTTAGGGCTAGATATTTTAATGATGTTCATGCTTTTATTATAAACAACACAACGGGCGTTTAAAAATTGGCGTTTGTTTACATTACTTCTATTTTAAAATAACCTTTATTTCAATGATACGTCACAAACGTTAATGAAGCGTCATAGATGCTAACCAATAAAACGAATTCCTATGACGTCATTACAGAATTCCTAGCAGCTGTTAAAATCTCTGCAAATCTCATTTGTCGCGTGATTTTGGCCGGCATTATCGGTGGCCCGTAAAGTGGACTAGTTCCAAAAATTGTTTGGCCATTTCTGTGTTGCACGGCTATAGGGCTTATCCTTATTCTTACCCCTCACAAAAAGTGGTATATCAAGTTTATTTCTGTTATTTATTTTTACCACTTTCTTTGTATGGCAAAAAAGCATCATAGAATTATACAGGGATCGTACGCATGTATGGAAGTCTGGAAAAAGTATGGAAAATTATGAAAGCCTTTTCCAGGGTTGAAAAAAAAGTATGGTAATTCCAATTTTGGGCCAACTGGTATGGAAAATGTATGGAAAATTAAAATATCGGCCATCCTAATATTTCCGACCGTAATCTTTTTGTTTACAAACAAAATCTCGTGTTTCCACCAATCGTGCCAGAATCTAATTCGATTGGGTCCCGGTCTCGTCTTGCAATAGAAAACCGCCTATTACCGGGAACATCTCGCGGTTGTTGAGCAATACAGGTTCTGAACATGTTCAAGTACAACGCAATAAAAATGAGTGAATCGGCATTCTACTTCGAATAATACTTACCAGATGTACTATTATGATAATGTCTATTATCTAGCCTAGCTCAAAATAAACAATTAAAACTCCGCACTCTCCTGGTCCTGCCCATACTGTGTCCAGAAATTACCATAGCCGCAGGTGCCGAGTCAATTCCCAATCACAGTCAGATTCGTCTATTTTACGCTTTTGTAAAGTCGCATTTGTAGAGTGTTCAAATTTAAGCAGTTTAGTGTTTGTTGTGGGAATACTATCGGTGGCTTCATGGAGGAACTAGGAAAATCATCACAGGGGCAGGTTGTATCAATCTAGAATTTATACATTCATGCCATAATGACTGTTTGAAATTTCCTTAAATTGGCACATTGTTTTAGAATGATGGCCATTGTTGGAGTCGTTTCTGTACCCGTTAACTTTTAGTTTTAATTTGGGTACTCGGTTAATTTCTCTTGCGACTCGGTTCCTCTAAAGATGGATGCGTCCTTAGCCAAGATGGCGGCGCACATGAATTATGTCTTGCTTGGCTTGGCGTGTCTAGGCACTCTGTTTTCGCCGATTTTTAGCTCTCGCTTCATTGTCGAGGGTGTTTGTAGCGATCGGCGTTGTATTCTTGGTTGTTTAACGTTAGTTAACTGCTAAGTTGTGTTTTTTAATTTTCACTCAAAAAGGTTTTAAATATTTCCTGCCTAAAGGCTTGATTATCATTAATTTAAGAGGAAGTTAATGTGTTCTAAGAAATTCTTTTACTATCAAGTCGATTGTGCGTATTGCTCGTCATCGTTTGTCATGTGCAGCGTTTTAATTCTTCTCTGTGTTCGCAGAAACCAAAGAACCGGGACACATGCCAGAAATGCAACAGGTTCATGAAGCGCAAGTACTCAGGACATCACTAGCCATCACAAGTGTAAGGTGGGAAACCCATGTGATGTGTGCGCCAAGTGGTCGTCAGCAATGGTGGCAGAGTTTGATCGGGATCAACATGCGCGTCTGGAGAGGATCGCGAGGGACAAGGCGGCGAAGCTGGACCAGGCGTCTCTGAAGGGACTGGAAGGTCGTCTGAATGACCGCATGGACTCAGCTCTGGGCGTATGGGCGGCCCAGTTTAAGGCTATGTTTGAGTCTTTTCATTCCACGGTCCCGTCGTTGCAAGCTAGTGCAGGACAACCCTTAGGTGGTCCGGCTAGTTCTGCGGAGGGTCAAGCACCTGCCCCTTCTCTGTCCTTGGCTCAAGAGCCGACGATAGAGGAGGAAGATCTTCTTATGGAAGATTCCGGCATGCCGGATATTTCGATGACAGCAATGCCTAGTACTTCCCAGGGGTCTCCCTCGGGATTTGTATGGGTTTGCCAGGCGGATGGTGATATCGATGTTCTGTCGGGTATTTTCCATCCGCTGTTTGTGCAACCAGAGGTGTCGGCGGAGCCATGTTTTGCGGTTCCTGCCGGTATCCCGGCGGCTTTGGGTGCGACTCCTATCGGAATGCCGTCACCTGCCATAGGTAAAGCGGTCGTGATCCCGACTCCCGTGCTGGAGCCGATGGACTGCAGAGAATCCGGGTCCGGCGATTCGTTGGACACCGGTGCCGCTGGTAGTCGAGCTATGGATGCGCTCTGTCTTGGTAGAGTGGTGTCTCATAGCTCTCAGCATGGATCATCGGTGGCCCTCTCATCCAAGGGAGAGAGGGAGGATGAAAACGGAAGTTCTTTAATGGACGAGTCCGTTTTCTGCACCGAAGCTGAATGGGTGCAGTGCCTTGGCTGGATGTCCGACCGTCTCGGGTTGGCATCTGATCTTGGATCTCAGCGCGATCCGGCGATGGAGCAGATCTCAGAGCGAGCAGCTAGCGCTCTGTCAAGTGGCTCTTCTACCATGCCAACACTCCCGTTGGACACGCAGACTTCCGACATGCTGGAAGTTGCGGCATACCGTCTGGTTCAGCCGGAGTATGCATTGCCCAAGGCCCCAAAGGGGATAAGGAGTAGGGTCCGTTTTCCGGAGCTGGCCTACCATCAGTATGCCCGGGTTCCACGGCTTTCCATCGGGGAACGAGAGGCGCTGAATAGGCCGTTGGCTGGGAAGGCTAAGGGGCGGTCTCGTCCTTTGGTTTCGCAGACCAATAAAGATCCGTTCAATGAGCTGACGCTCATTGAAGATGCGGCGAGGGCAGCCATGGCTGCGCACTCGCACGGATGTACCGTCCTGCAGGGTATGCTGGCCTGCGCGGTGGAGGGTGGACAGGTGCCAGAGGCTGCTCCCGGAGTTATTCGGGACACCATGCGCCTGTCTCAAGATTGCTTGGCCAGGGTGATCACAAGGATATTGGCAGAGCGACGGAGAATGGTTCTCGATTGTGTAGAACCAGGACCGGAGATGAGGGCTGCGTTGTCTTCTGCGCCTTTCATCGGTCCAGGCTTGTTCGGCGGCTCGGCACGGCAAGCTCTCTCCAAGGTTGCGTCAATGGTTGCAGAGCAAGAAGTGGTTGGCAAGTCGTGGAAGTCGACTAAAAGGACACAGCCGCAGCAGTCCTACCGGCAACATGGACAGGAGCAGCAGAGGCAGCGTCCAAGATCGCCCTTCTGGCCGTGATGCCCATAGGCCGTCCGGATCACAAGGACCTGGCCGTTCGTCCTCATACAAGTCCTCTAATAAGAGGCCGTATGAGGATGACAAGAAGGGTGGCGGTTTGGGCCGCGGCGGCTACCGTAAGGATAGCCGTGGCGGCGGTTCCGGACCGTTGTATTACAAGAAGCCGCGTGGAGGTCGTTCCTGACGGGTTAGGAACGTATGGAGTCGAGAATCTTCACCCAAGCGATTTAGCGTCTTCTCGTGCAATCTTGACCGACAGCTGTCTGCAGATTCCTTCCGTCGGAGGCAGGCTTCAACTGTTCCTAAGCCAATGGGAACAGGTCATGCACGATTGTTTAGTCTGTCAATGGATAAGAAACGGCTACGATCCGGACTGGCTCATCCATCAATCGTTAGTTCTGTTAACATCGACTCCAATATGGACTCCTGTTCCAAGGGAATCAGATCGTCTAGACGCCATTTGCTCAGAAATAGAATCTCTTTGTCAGAAGAATGCGATTCATCTAGTCCGCAATCAGTCTTCTCTGGGCTTCTATTCGATGATGTTCCTCGTTCCGAAGCGTACCGGAGGATGGAGACCAATTCTCAATCTCAAACCGTTGAACAAATTTATTCTTTCTCCCAAGTTTCAGATGGAGACTGTAGCAGCGGTAATGACAGGGCTGAGAAAAGGCATGTGGGCAGTGTCGATAGATCTGAAGGATGCATATTTTCATATTCCAATGTCAATTCCTTTTCAGAAATACCTTCGCTTTGCATTCCAAGACAATTTTTGGGAATTCAATGCGCTTCCATTCGGCCTGACCACAGCTCCGAGGGTCTTCGCCAAAGTGGTTCTCGCCATGACTTCTTTACTTCGCAGGAGAAACATAGCTGTTCACACTTACATAGACGACTGGCTGCTAAAGGCGGGGAATCCAGTCACTCAGC
Organism: Chaetoderma sp. LZ-2023a; assembly: GCA_034401795.1. NCBI lineage: Eukaryota > Metazoa > Mollusca > Caudofoveata > Chaetodermatida > Chaetodermatidae > Chaetoderma > Chaetoderma sp. LZ-2023a. The sequence continues at coordinate 30,177,770 of CM067368.1, forward strand.
GCAGCAATCTTCAGGTAGTCCTAGCCTTATTAAAGGATCTAGGATGGATTGTGAATCTAGAGAAATCAGAACTGACTCCATCCCAGGAGTTTGTTTATCTGGGAATATTTTTCAATCTCAGGGACGGCGTAGCTTTTCCGGCGGAGAGCAGAGTCAAGAGCCTGATTGCAGTTTTGGAGTCGGTTTCTCTAGGAGCCTATCTGACGGCGTGCCAATTTCTCAGAATACTGGGTTTACTAGTATCTCTGGAGAAGGTGGTTCCATATACGGCACTCAGGCGCAGGCCAATTCAGATGTATCTAATGTCATTCTGGTCTCAGAGAACAGATCCGTTATCTCTGAGGATACCAGTAAAAGAACCATTGATATTCCACCTTCAGTGGTGGTTATCGGAACAGAATCTCCTGCGAGGTGTTCCTCTACAACCTCCTCAACCTCAGATGTCCATCTTCACGGATGCATCGTTGACGGGTTGGGGAGCAGTAGTGGACGATCAGTCAGTGCCAGGGGAATGGGATTGGACCAATGCGCAGAAACATATCAATGTGCTCGAACTATTAGCGGTGGTATTGGCACTTCGAAAGTTCGAGAGTCTAATTCAAGACAGAATTGTCCTAGTAAGGACAGACAACTCAACAGTGGTGTCTTATTTGAACCGCCAGGGCGGGACGAGATCACCAGAGTTGTGTATGATGGTTTGGAACCTTCTGCTGTGGTGCCAAGAGAGGAATGTTATTCTTCGGGCAGCACACATTCCAGGGAGATTGAACATCCTAGCGGATGCTCTCAGTCGAAGGACAGTTTGTCGTCCGACGGAATGGCAGCTCAACCAGTCGGTAGCGGAGGTTCTATTCAAACAATGGGGCAAGCCAAATGTCGACCTGTTTGCGATGAATCAAAACGCAAAGATGGTCACTTACGTGTCACCGATCCCAGACCCGCAAGCTCTAGCGGTAGACGCACTGGCAATAAGTTGGGAGGGAATGTACACATATGCGTATCCTCCAACAATTCTCATCCCAAAAGTTCTGGCAAAGATAAGAGAGGGGATGTGCCAAGTACTGCTGATCGCCCCTTATTGGGCAGGCCGATCATGGTTTACGGATCTGCTGGACCTTCTGGTCTGCAATCCAATCCCTCATCCAGACAGAAGAGATCTAATCTCTCGGAACAAGGGTCTGTACCTTCACGACAGACCAGAAATGTTCAAATTGACTGCATGGATGTTATCAAGCAGCGTGCAATTGAGGGTGTCTTTTCTGAGCAAGCAGCGAAGTTTGTTGCTTCAGCCAGAAGAGGTTCAACCACGAAGACATATAATTATAGAATCAACAAATTTGCAGAGTGGTGTGAGGGAAGAGATATTAATCCCTTTTCTGCATCTGTTCAACACGTAGCAGATTTTATCTGTCATTTATACGAAGTTGACAAACTTGTACCTTCAACCCTAGCAGCATATAAGTCTGCATTAGCTTCAGTCATTCCCACTCTGGCCATTGAAGGAGTGGAGAATGATACCTTGAATGAAGTTATTAAAGGAATGAGCAATCTGCGACCTAGACAGCCAATTCCTATCCCAGCATGGAATCTATCTCTTGTTCTACAGGTTTTAGGGCATGCTCCCTTTGAACCGATTAGATCTATTGACATTAAACTGTTAACTATTAAATCAGTTTTCTTGGTTGCAGCAGCGTCGGTGAGAAGGAGAAGCGAAATACATGCGCTTTCTGCCGAACAAGACCGTTTTGTCGTTACGGGTGAAGATTTAAGACTACTTCCACGTCTTTGTTTCCTGGCAAAGAATCAGTCACTTAAATATCCAGGACAGCCGATCAATTTGCCACGTTTAACTGGACATGACCCAAACTCTTCTGCTTGGTGTCCTGTCAGATGTCTGAAAATGTATAAGAAACGTACTGATGAGTGGAGAGATGACCCGAAACCTCTGTGGTTATGTCTCAAAGCTCCTCATTTACGCGCCTCGAAAGATACTATTTCTCGTTGGATAGTTGACGCTATTCAGATGTCGCACAAAATCGCTACAGGAAAGCAGATTGGTCGTGCGAATGCCCATCAGGTCCGAGCACTAGCAGCATCATCGGCCCTTTATACGGGTGTCTCATTAGAGGAGGTGATGTCTGTAGCACAATGGCATGCCGAGTCGTCATTCACTGATTTCTACCTTCGCGACATCTCCAGGGCACTTAATCCGGTAGCCGTCGCCAATTTGTCAAATCTAAACTAAGCCACTTCCGACCACTACTTCGCACACATCACAAAGTCTTCCACTTACACTGAACAATCGCTATGCACATGACTGAGTACGACCGTGGATTGGGCTGAGCTCCTGTGATGATCAAGAAAAGATCAAGCACTCAAAATGGTGAGTGTTTACATTAATTAAGTGACTATAAATATGTTTACTTACAGTCGAAATACCAGACTGCTTAGGTAAATGGTCTGGTACAAGAGTATACTTATCCTCTCAAACAGACATTAGACTCATTCCAATTTGAAAATCTAATCGATATAATGATGTTTTTTCAAAATTAGAAGTTGTAGTAGCACTCTACTGGACTGCCCTAGCTGAGACTTGGGGCTGACACGGGTCTGGTGGGTGTTGCATCCCCATTGACAGCCCTCTGAATTTTGTGCGGACAAAAGAGGGGGGGAGCGTGGTCTAGACCATGGAAGTTTAGCACTATCAGATGGCAGAACCCAAGCGTATGCCAGGGTTTCTAGTCTCTTCACAACCTTCTCTGTTGGATGGTAGATGAGTGCTGGTTCGAGCCTCACCTCCTCCCACCGGCATTTCCCGGCTGTCGAAATCCGGAGTTTATCATAATAGTACATCTGGTAAGTATTATTCGAAGTAGAATCAAAAAAGCATCCGCTTTTGTTTCTACGAGAATTCTTAATACTTACCAGATGTACTATGGCCCTCCCTCAGCTGCCCCGCTGAGGTGAGGCTGAGCTGCTTTCGCTGTTTGTTAAGACAAATATAAGACGAATCCGACTGTGATTGGGAATTGACTCGGTACCTGCGGCTATGGTAATTTCCGGACACAGTTTGGGCAGGACCAGGAGAGTGCAGAGTTTTAATTGTTTATTTTGAGCTAGACTAGATAATAGACATTATCATAATAGTACATCTGGTAAGTATTAAGAATTCTCGTAGAAACAAAAGCGGATGCTTTTTTTAGTCGTCTGTCAAATAGTACAGAGTGTTAGAAGCCGAAACAATGAAATAATTTGCGAGATTGCAGTTTTTTGTGATACAGTAAAGATTGGAAAGTGCAAAAATGCTAGTGTTTGGGAAACTAATGATAAATATAAGGATTGGATTTTACCGGACAACACATCACACTCGCGTGCCAAATGTAGTTTGCAATAAGTCGTTTGACATCGGGAATATGGGCGAAGCGGCTCTTGTTAGCCACATGCCCGGGAAAAAACACGAGACACTGACAGAAGTTCGTCTAAAGCCAGCGCCGAAAGTTACGGATTTCTTCGGTTCACGGTAAGAATATTTTACATTTTCACATTGATAGTACCAGAATCATTTAGAAGCGTAGCAATTTTATATCGCCAACGTTAGATGATCCCAACTTTGCCCTCGTATCGTGAGGCCTCTTGTGTTGGCTCGTCATCGAGTGAAAATAATGAATTCCTGTTGCTATGGCGATCATTTAGAAGCGTGGCAATTTTATATCGCCCAATGTTAGATGATCCCAACTTTGCGCTGAGTCACGGTAAAATATTATTGCCTGTCCGACAGCTCTTTCGTATCGTGAGGCCTCATATGTTGCCGCATTATCAAGTGAAAATAATGAGGATTCCTCCTGTTGCTATGGCGCTATAATCAGCTATGGTAAATTTAAATTAAATTAGTGTATGTGTATATGTGCAGGGTTTAAGTTGTTATCTAAAGGTGGGGGGTGGTGGGGTGGGGGTGGCCTTCAACAAATAAATGTGGGTGTCCCAAGCTCAACTTTGCATGATAGCTGTGGAATATTTTGAAAATAATTTGACTGGAAACTATTGCTGCAACAGTTTCCAATCAAATTATTTTCAAAATATTCACCAAAAAATGTGCTGCTGTAATGAAATTCATATCTGGTTCATATCTGGTTTGCATCCTGAAAAACACTGAGCCACTCCTAGACAATATAGGTTCCCAGAGCCACTCATAGACAATATACTGTTCCCAATCTAGGTTTTGGAGCTATATTATATACAATATACCCTCAAAAAGTCCCTTTGGCTTTATAATGAGAAATCCTGTGTATGTGTGACACACTGTGTGTGTTTGTGTGTATGTTGATATTTCTGGCTATATTAGATTAAGATAACTCCTATGATCTTTTAATAGTGTGTTTTGATAGGATAGCTGGTGACTATTTTGAAAATAAAGCAGCAACAGTTTCCAGTCAAATTATTTTCAAAATATTCAACAAAAAATGTGCTGCTGTATTGAAATTCATATCTGTGTGTGCGCGCGCTGTGCTTTGACATTCTTGTGACAATTATTTATATATGCCGTTTGTTATTGTCCTCGGGTCTTCCACTACTGCTGTTGCTTCAGTTCCACAGGCAAAAGTGCACACGTTGTGTTCTGATATTCTTGTTTTATAAAGTTTATATATGATGAACTTAGTAACTGTGTTTGTGTTTTGTCTGATTGAAAGTCCCAAAATGAGGTCTGGAAAATTTGAAATTGAGCCTGGAAAAAGTCTGGAAAAGGTATGGAATTTAATTCTGCTGAAGGTGTATGAACCCTGACTATAGAAGTATTAACTGTCTTTTCTTTTCAAAATCAAACGATAGGGGGCCTACTAATCGCCTCCCATCACCATCCGTGGGTTATTTTTACCGTCCGTGGCCCGACCGCATGTTATTTTTACCGACCGCGGGCAAACTTACTGTCCGCGAGAACATCCGTGGCAAAAGACACTAAATTTGACTGGATGCTTTATTTATATCAGTAGACTATTCATTGAAATGAAACAAGCATATTTAATATGAGGGTTAAGGTCAACTATACTGATATTACATGCTGTAAGCATGTGGTATTTTAAAATTAAATTGACTAATTATTATATCGGACATCAACAATTTTTAGTAAATTTATTTTCAAAGTATTCAAAACTGGTATGTGTCCGCAACCACCCGTGAGTTATTTTTACCGACCATAGGCAGACTTACGTGCCAAAAGATACTAAATTTGACTGGGCGCTTTATTTGTATCAGTAGACTATTCATTGAAAAAGAAACCAACATATTTAATACGAGGGTTAAGGCCAACTATACTGATACGACATTCTGTAAGCATATGGTATTTTAAAATTAAATTGACTAATTATTATACGGGACATCAACAATTTTTAGTCAATTTATTTTCAAAATCTGGCCAAAACCGGTCTTTGCTATGGTGTTAAGAAATGTCTGTTTGTAGGCCAAGCCAAAACTATTTTTAACATAAAACTAATTTTAGCAATTTACCACTGGAAAGGCGAGGCAGTCAATCAAGTAGTAACTTTTCAAAAATAGTCTTCTCGTGCCCTCCAAATGGACAGTCTTTAATACTTTAATACTCATGTAAGCCAAAAGCGGCTTCTGCAGTGGTCTTCAGAAATGTCCATTTGCGAACCAAGAGATAACAGTTATCGAGATAGTCATTCTAGTGGTAAATTTTCAAAAATAGTTTTCTCTTGATCTGCAAATGGACATTTTCTATTATAAAATTTAAATTTTCTTGAACAAATTCGAGGGTTAAAGGGTTAATGTAATGTTATAATTTGCTTGACCTAGAAATAGTTAATTCTTAAGTTCTTTGCGATATTTTAATGTGTACTTTATTCTCAGTCAGCAATGGCTTCTGGATCAGCAGGACATTTTACGAGGACGCAAGGAGGATCTCAGTGTACTACCTGAAGAGGAATATCATAAGATTATGATCTTCTTCGCAAATTGTGAGTTACTCTGAAAGCATTATTATGCAGCTTGTTGGGGTGGATTAGCCTTGTTGCTCTACAGATCAAATACCGTTAATATTTTTAAAACAATTTGTTAACACGTTCACCTAGGAATTCGTTATATCTCATTTTATCTCATTTTAAAGGCAGCCATACCGGAAAACTGTTGAATAATTTGAAATTAATTTGACTGGAAGCCGTTGCTGGCTTCCTGCCAAATTAATTTCAAAATATTCAACCGAATAAGTTTTATATGGTACAGAATATAGTTTTTCCAGGATATGTCATTCAAAGGGTTAATATAATAGTGAGTGATTGTCTACCGTTGAACAATGAAAATTGAACGTTTATCTACACTACAGTCATGTTTGCTAGTTGATAGATTTTAAAATACATAATATACAGGTTTTACTGGCTTGTGAATAGGAGTACGAGTATAGGAGGAAGCATCCTTAGGGCATAGGGATCCAAGTTTGTTCAAAGGAAGCCGATCGGCCAATTTGGCCGCCCGCCATCTTGGATTTTAGGCAATTTTAGGAAACTTAAAAAATCTCCGAAAGTGCTGGGGGGATCGATTCAAAATTCATGAAATATCATTTAGTGCAAGAGCTGAACCAAGGTTGTTCAAGAAAACTTGATTGGCCAAATAGTTTGGCGGCCATCTTGGATGACCTAGTCCCAAAAACAATTTCCTCTCCATTACCGCTAAAGGGATTGGGCCAAAATTTGGCAGATATGATTAGAGAGTAAGGTCCATTAGCCCCTACCAATCAAAATGTAGCGTGTTTGGCGGCCATATTGGATTTTTGTATTTGACAGATTTTGAGGCCGAAATTGGTTTTATGTATGCTTTTTGGTATTCTGATCTCAAATTTGGCATTTTCGAAACTCATCTTGAATCATTTTCATGCCAAAAACTCCCATACTAAAGCAATGGGAAATTTAAAATGTGTTCTCGAGAACCCCTGGGCCAATTTGAATTATATTTGCCAGGAAACATCCATAGGGTATAGAGATTTAAGTTTGTTCGAACAAAGCCGATCGACCAATTTGGCCGGCAGCCATCTTGGATTTTGGCCGATTTAAAAAAAAAAGATCTTTAAAAATATTCTTTTCAGAAACCGTTTGGGGCATCGATTCAAAACTCATGAAATATGATCTATGGGAAGAGCTGAACCAAGTTTGTTCAAGGGAACTTGATTGGGCAAATAATTGGGTGGTCATCTTGGATGAGCTAGTTTTCGTGACAATTACTGCTCCAGAACCGCTAAAACTGGTCGGGCCGAAATATGGCAGATATGATTAGGGACTAAGAGCCATTAAAGTTTGTCCATTGAAAGTTGATACACAAAAAACATGGCCACCGTTGACCACTTAACATTTAGAACATTTGGTGGCCATCTTGGATTTTCTAAAAATCTCAGAGGAAATCATTTAAAACACTACTTATTAACCACTGGGCCAATTTTAATAAAACTTGGCTAAACATTCACTGAAATTGTATTGGTAAATTTTTCCAATGGTCATCTCATTTTGTTTGTCTGTGCCAGTGCCCAATAATTCCAGGTGAGCGATACAGGCCCCTTGGGCCTCTTGTTTTTTGTATAATTTCTGAATTATAGAACATCGCTGAAATATATTAATAGGTTTCAAAAACAATAAAACGTTGAATATTTTGAACATTAATTGGATTCATAGACATTGATACCTAATTGTTCAAAGTATTCAACATTACTGACTAACTAACATATTTTTGTTTTGGAAATATGTTAAGATACTTATCAGCTATACTGTAGTGACATTTTTTTTAATGCAAATTTTCATTGATGTTCAAAGCTGAGATTGGTGTAAGACTGAACTATTAAATTTATTATAGCTCTCTAGATATAGCTAAGTATAAATTTATGCTGCCATTGGACACAGCTAACCATTCACCCTTGAATTTCTCATATCTCATTTTCAAGCAACCATACAGGAAAACTGTTGACATATTTTGAATTTAATTTGACTGTAAGCTATTACAGCAATGGCTTCCAGTCAAATTATTTTCAAAATATACAACAGAATAAGTTTATATCGTAAAGAAATAACTTTTTCGAGGATTTATCGGTGAACGGGTTAGGTATAAATAGATTTGAGACAGGGCTATGTGACTGAGTACTGCATTAGTTATGAAGTACTCATCTTACATGTATATTTTCTCCACAGTTATTCAAGGTCTGGGAGAGCAGCTGAAAGTCAGACAACAAGTCATAGCCACAGCAACAGTTTATCTTAAGCGTTTTTATTCAAGGTGATTAACTGCTATGGAGGTGTCATTATGGGTCCTAGTTCTTGGACACATGTCATATTGTTTATACTTTTTATATGGCTCTGTTTTACTTTTGTTCTAAAACGAAAAGATTTGTGCGTTCTTTAAGTTAACCCATTCTTTGCAAAGCTTGTCTAAATTGGCCTCTTTGTGGTGATCTTGATGAATGTCTATTTGCTGCCCAAGAGAAAACTATTTTTGAAAATTTACCACTGGAATGATTGGCTCGATAACAGAGCCAGTCATTCTAGTGGTAAACATACAAAAATAGTCTTCTCTTGGCCTGTGAATGGGCATTCAATATGCACATATTGTGATATTCTTGACCAAACTTAGCCATGAAAGGGTTAAAATACCTGTGGACTGTTGCTCTTTGGTATTAACCCTTTAATGACTAAGTTTGATCGAAAAATTAAAAAAAAATTGCTTATTGAATGTCCATTTGCAGGCCAAAAGAAGACTTTACAAATTTACCACTGGAGTGACTGGTTTGGTTATCGAGCCAGTCATTGTATGTATGATTACTGTATTCTGCGGCTGTAGTAGTAGAAACATCCTACAGCTGCAATCAGTCCTTCTTCGCTTTTGCCCACTGTGTCTTGTCCTCAGTCAGAATCCTTAGCTTCCTCAGGTCCATTCTTGACTTGAGTGTACGGAGTCCAGCTTTCTTGATGTCACCTCGTAGCACGCTTAGCAGATTTATGCAATGACGTCCTCTCCTGGCTCTGTATTTTCTGGCTCTGAGTAGGGCGAATTCCAAGGCTCTCTGTGCTGTTGTGTCTTCTTCATCCTTAGCACATGGCCAAACATGGACCATCAATTTACCACAGCCAGCCATTCCTGTGGTAAATTAAAAAAAATAGTCTTGGCCTGCAAATGGGCATTTCTTAAGGCCACTGAATAGGCCGGTTTTGGCCGGATTGATCAAGAAAGTGTTAACTCACTAATTCTGAAGTCCTCGGATGTGAATTTCATGGTATTCATTCAGAAATGATGTTGACTATCTTGAAAATAATTTGAATTGAGAGACGACAATGGCGTCCATTCAAATTATTCTTAATATATTCATCTGAATATCTTTGTACAGAATATCTGAGGCATATAGCAAATGCCCCAAGCTTCCAAGTCTGGCAGCAACAGCACCCAGTCAAATTAGTTTCAAAATATTCAACATCTTACCTGTATAGTTTCGTGAAATTGATAATCGGGCAGTTCAGGGATTGATAATCGGGCAGTTCAGGGATCGATCGATCCGGCGATGTGTGTGTGAAGCTTAGATAATGACATAAGAGATGGGTCGGGCATAGCTAAAACTGGATTCCTCAATTATTTATTGAATACGTTTTGGCACGATCGTATAATAAAACTCTTTGTCTTATTTTTTACAGAAATTCTCTGAAAAATATAGATCCTTGGCTTATGGCGCCTACATGTATATTTTTAGCATCAAAAGTAGAGGTATGAAATCTGAAAATAAAAAATCGTAGAATGTGTGGTTTAATCATTGAGCATAAGTGTGATACATAAAGTCAAGTACAGTTGTGGTCATTGCACTATAATTGTTAATTGTTATTGATATTCATAGCGCTTGGTACTATAAGAGAAGCAGCATACGAGGACACCTAAATGTGTATACTGTACGATAAGTCACCCATTTATAGGTGCGGTTTCTAATAGGACAAGGGCTGTATATTCTTTAAATCTAAATCTCTGAAAGAGGTGGCTGATTTGTATTGGGTGTATTTCAAGAGAAAGTTGAAACCCATTCTCTAAAATGGCTTGTAGATACTAGGAAGGTACAAATTCTTACCGCCTTAATCCCGTATGACTATGCTTAATGTGTGCTTGATAACTATCAATATGGGAGTGAAATTTTTACTTGGGACCACTTAAATATTGCATATGCTTTACTAAACATTGTTTATTATATCAAAATTAGTTCTAAAATTTGACAATGAATCACATGATATTAGGAATTGACTAGGATTAAATCAAATAAATATCGATATTTAAGAGCGAGTTCTCGGTAGAGTCATCTGCAAGCCACGGGCATCCGAATAAATATACTGGACTCGGAACATATGATATGAGTAACTCACCTAACAAATTTAGTTGAACTCCACTAACTGCAACGGTTTCCTCCTGCCCCCTACCTTCTCCGGGGTGTAGCCTAATTGTCTTGTAATCATATGGGTGACTCACAAAGCAAATTTGCTTGAATTCCACCAAATGGTTTTGTCAGAGATATCCGGATAAACAGATATATGTCCAAGTACGATTGCAATATCCCCCACCCCCTTTTTCAAAACGTGTGTGGGTAAAAAGAATTTGACATACCAGGTTAAAGAGGAGTGTAAGTGCCTGCAATCTCTGATTACCCTTATTTGTGTTTGTTTCAGGAATTTGGTGTCATATCCAACACACGGTTAATAACAACATGTCAAACTGTAGGTATGTACTTTTCTATGAGAAGGAAGTAGACATTGATCTTAACCAGTTAACGCTCAAAATGGCTCTTGCATTAGTCTTGTGAAATGTCCATTTGCAGATCATAAGAAGAGTATTTTTACAAATTTACCACTGATTATCTTATTGAAATGAATTTGTTATTGCTACATGTATATGGAAGTAATAAATATTAGTCAAATTATTTTCAAAATATATCAAAATCATAATTTAAAATTTTCATGTGGGCATACAGGAAAGATTTTGACCATTCAGCGCACAATGGTCCTGGATATCCTCAGCACGACGCTTTCCATACAAAAAGGTGAACGTAAATATATTTTCAATTTTAATTTCAATATTTGCCAATTATTCACATATTTGAATTTAGCGTTGTACACGATTATTTAATTTTAAATCATTGCAAGTATCAATTAAATTGAATAATTGTGCAAGCCTATCTGTTACCCGGCCAGTTATTGCATTGATAAATTTTCAAAAATAATCTTGTTCTGCAAATGGACATTTTCTATGAGAACATATAAACTTTCTTGAGCAAATTTAGGGGTTAATGGGTTAAGCCCAGCCTGAGTACCTGTGGGTGGGGGGGGGTGTGGGTGGTGGGGTGGTTTGTTGGGGGGGGGGGGGGGGCGTGTTGGATATTAGAAAGTTGTCATTGATAGTACTATTTCTTGGTTGACTAGCCATGTAGGCCTGACACACTTTGTATCTTAGACCATACCTTGGTACTAAATGACACCAGATTTGCATATTGTGTGTGCATTCTATAACCCTTTGATTATCAGGAATTAGTAAGAAAATAAAACTGTGTGCTTAGTCAGTATTCATTTGTGCCCCAAACGAAGACAATTTGAAAACGGCGCTGAAATAACTGGCTTGGTTATCCACCCAGTCATTCCAGTGATAAATTTTGAAAATTTGTCTCTTGACCTGCAAATGGACATTTCTCAAGAACACTTGAAAAGTTTGATCATTTTAAGGGTTAAATTATTTGTGTTACCTCTACTTAGACCGTTTCGATAGTAATCTGTTGAAGGAATTCGAAGGATACAATCCATCTATCCAACTTGTCACTCAAGTATAAGTTTCAACTGCTATCACAATTTTAAAAGGACATCACATGTTGAGTGGCGTCACAATTAAGAATTAGAATTTTTAGGTTCCCCGAAAAATTTCAGGGGGCCTATAGTCGCCGCTTTGTCTGTCCGCTCGTCCATTCCTTCGCCGTCTACAAGCTTGTCAGGGCCATAGTTTCAAAACTTATATGTGCGATCATGAAACTTGGTATGTGGATGCAACTTATGGAGATGTTCAGTGTGTGCAAAGTAGGTCAGCATGACATTTAACCTATTTTTCACGGTTCACGGAACATTGCAGTCTACAAGTTTGTCTGGGCCATAGTTTAAAGACTTTATATGTGCGATCATTAAACTTGGTATGTGGATTCATCTTATGGAGAAGATGTGCACTGCATGAAAAATATGTCAGCGTGACCATCTTTTCATGGTTCATTGAATATTACCGAAAATCTTTGTGCAGGCTGTATTTTCGAGAGCATTTGGTGTATGCGAATTAAACTTGTTAGGTGGGTGCAATCTAGGGAGGATGTGTGCACTGCTTGAAAAGTGGGTCACCGTGACCTGCTTTTGACCTTCTTTTCACGCATCATTTATAATTACTGAAAATTTTTTCCCGCGCTGTAGTTTCAAAAGTTTTTGGTATGCATGCATGACAGGAACTAAACTTGATTTGTGGATACGTCTTAGGGAGGAGGTGTGCATTGTATGAAAAGTAAGTCAGTGTGACCTACTTTTTCACGGGTTATTGAACATTACAGAAAGTTTTTGTCCGGGTTGTAGCTTCAAGAGTTTTTGGTATATGAGAACTAAACTTGATAAGTGGATGAATCTTGGGAAGGAGGTGTACAGTGTGTGAAAAGTAGGTCAGCTTCACATACATTTAACCTACTTTTCATGGTTCATTGAACATTACAGAACATGTTCGTCCGGACTATAGTTTCAAGAGTTTTTGGTATACTGGAATTAAGCCTGGTGTGTGGGATGCATTATACGACGAAGGTGTGTCATGTATGAAAAGTTGTCACCTACTTTTCACGGTTCACTGAACATGTTTTTTACCTACTTTTCATGGTTCACTGAACATTACAGAGAACTTTTGTCCAGTCCATTGTTTCTACAGTGTCCCCATGGAGTATGCCTTCGGGGAGCATGCATCAGTTTACAGATATGCAATGCAAGTTTGGTAATCAGTGTAAGTTTTGTCGCGTTTTACATGAAGCGAAGGATGCCTTAACAGGCCGTAGTTAACTGTCTTAAATTTTCAGCAATCGATCGGAGGATTAGAATGTTAGTTTTTCACCGTGTCACAAGGGCTTAACATGCAGTCTCAGTCTTTTAGTTATATTTAAGAGCAGTTTTATTGCTAAAATGTTCATGACAATAATTCTGTTAACCCTTTAACCCTCAAATCTCTTCAAGAAAATGTCCATTTTCTCATAGAAAATGTCCATTTGCAGACTGAGAGACTATTTTTTAAAAGTGAGCACTTGAATAACTGACTCGGTTATCGAGTCAGTTATTCTAGTGGTAAATTTTCAAAAACATTCTCTTGTTCCGCAAATGGCAATTTCTCAAGACCACAGCAGAAGCTGTTTTTGGCTGGCTTGAGCATTAATGGGTTAATGTCAACTGTGATTGTTCAAACTTGATTCGAATGCATGCTTTCAAATTTGGCTACCGTGACCTAAATGTGTATCCATGAATTGGCTTGTAGAACTAGGCAGTAACATATTTATTAATATATTCTCTTTATTACCTTTTCAGTAAAGAGCAAGTTTGGTTATGCATATCAGCAAGAATACCCATATAGAATACAGAATGTGTTAGAGTGTGAATTCTACCTGCTGGAAATGCTGGTAAGTCAGTGCTCAGGTAATTAATAGAACTATAACAGATTTCTGGGATTTATTCATGCAACTTTTTGTCCACCCAGAGATCAAGTCTGTAATTTGTTCCTAGTGGTGTGTGATCCGGGAGTCTCATAAGGGTCCTTTTGAGTAGAGCTGGGCGATATTGGATTTTGTTAGACGGTAACGATATCTGGAAAGATACTGTGGTATCACGATATATCGTCTAGTTGATTGGGATTTAGGATAAGATGCTTTTCAAACTGGTAATAATTGCCGCAAAAACCCAACCCGTACGAAAATCACGGCTCATACCACAAACAGAAAATCTATGACATTACTGATTGCTACTAGCATGGATTAGGTGATCTAAAAGCAATGTGTAATATATAAAGCAAGCATTAACTTTTTATTTTATGCCGTTCTCGCTGTTTTATTCAACCATTTAACGAATTTCTGTCGTAAAAAGAACATTCGCCATTTGCAAAAGAGAATTCCCAAAGCTCAAATCTGATGGACTAAGATGGAAATATGTCTAAAGACACATTCGACTTGGCAAATATAGCTAATATATATATATATATATATAGCAAATATAGGCGACTATTGTCCAGTTGAATGCACTATTTTCGACTGGCAAATAATCAGGTCACTTATCTATAGTTGAACGCTCTAAATCTGCATTTCCAGTAAATCCTCTGAAGGCGTGAACATAACACATTTCATCCTATATCACATAGGCTTGCTATAAAATATATAAATTTAAAATGGACACTTTTATGCTATTATAATGTATAAGCTTAAAAGATTCCAATCTATTTTACCTGTAATCAGCTAGTCGGATCGATTTTTTAAATCTTATTTCTAACATTTTAATATAAAATTTAAAAATATTCTGAATGAAGGTTATTATCGCTAGCCTACCAGGTAGACATCTAATTGTCTAATTCTCCCCCATCCACCCACTAATCCAACCGGCAGTCCTACTGATCTAAGACGACACCCGTTGTGACCCATTCATAATCAATTAACAGATCGAGTAAAGATCAGGGTATTACAGTTTATTACAGTAGTGGTTTCTATCTAGGCTAAGTTTTGTTTGAACAACGTTCTCAAAGCATAGCTCATATTACTATTAATATTAGCCGCTAGCAGACATTTGTTTACATAGTATGATGACATCATCAGAATGGTATGTTGAAGGTATTTTCCAGTCTAAAATGAAAGCGAGGCTTGCTGTCAAGATGGCGGCGTATTTTCATTCCGTGGAAATAGAAATAATTATTTAATGTTTTAGCATTTATTGTCATGTTTATTATCATAAAACATTAAATAACACCATTAAATGAAGATAATATGAGGATAGCACACATTGATACAACACGACTAGTTAAATTTGTTTTATGATTTGATTTTATGAAAAATACAATAGACGATATTGACGGTAATTATAAATGAGACGATAATGATAATATCGCGGTATTCCTGATATTATCGGGAAACCGCCCAGCTCTACTTTTGAGGGTATATACCCGCAAAATGCAGCTTGGGGCCCCCCCAAAAGTAATGGCAATGGATTTCCCCTAAAAATTTTATTATATGATTGTGATGTACAAAGTAGTTTTATAGGTTTTTGCACAAAAATACTTACAAAACCTAGCATTAGACCACTTGATAGCTGTGAATCCATGGTATACTCTAATTTTAGCATGGATTATAAACCCTGTGCGTGA
This sequence comes from Chaetoderma sp. LZ-2023a, assembly GCA_034401795.1. Lineage (NCBI taxonomy): Eukaryota > Metazoa > Mollusca > Caudofoveata > Chaetodermatida > Chaetodermatidae > Chaetoderma > Chaetoderma sp. LZ-2023a. Next base: position 30,193,181 of record CM067368.1, read on the forward strand.
TACTTCCCTAGACAATAAATAGTACAGAAAAATTGTTGTATATCTAGGCTTGTGTGATTGTTGCGTTGAGTGATCGCGATCGATTATTAATCGTAATTACTCGATTAATCAGCTTGGATACAAATTACCAAGACATAATAACAACAAAGAAATATCAATGACGAAAATTGCAATGGTGTATAGAAAAGACCATTTGCAGGGCAAGAGAAGACTATTTTTGAAAATGTATCACTGGAATGACTGGCTCGATTCTTGAGCCAGGCATTCCAGTAATACATTTTCAAAAATAGTCCTCTCTTGCCTTGCAAATGGACATACATTCACTAAGCAAAATGTAATTTTTCGTGACCGATCGCATTAAAAATAATATAAAATTAGGTTTTGAAATATTTTCTGCAATAGAAAATATTCACGATTATTCGATTATCTAATTTTTAATCATATAAATTCATAATTTAAAACTTAATCGCGATTTTCGATTTAATCACATAATTGAGCACGCCTAGATATATCGATATATTGTACATCCCAATATTATAAGTCCTGGTGGGTGGGGTGGTGAGGGGTACACGCATCAGTAATAGTGGCAGTGAAAACCGGCGTCAAACAGTTTGGATATTTTTTAATTACTGTAACTGGAAGCTTAGGCAGCAACAGCTTCCAGACAAAGTAATTAAAAAATAGTCAACATGTCATCATAATTTGTTCACCATGTTTCAATTTCTTTAACTCTGTATCATAAAAGTTCATGATTATTGATATAATTGCGATATATGGAAATATTGAACGATCACCCACACCTATCTGTCACCTTAGATAAATGTCTAAGAGAAATATATTAGGTCTTAAATATTGTCTTAAAAAAATTCTCTAATTGCCTGAACAATACTAAGTTTATGATGTTGACATGGTATTAGTCAAAGACTTATTGTTTCGTTTTTACTACGCATTGAATGTCCTGCAGCCAGTCATTCCAGTGATAGATTTTCAAAAATTGTATTCTCTCGGCCTGTAAAGGAACATTCATTAGGCATATATTTAAATTTTGGTGACCAAATTTGACCATTAAAGAGTTAAATCAAGCTGTCATGGGAACATACATTGTTTAGTCAGGACACAACTTTATTACACGAGTGACAGATACAATGATATGTAATGGTTTAGCAGATGATGCGCAGTGGAATATAAGATTCCTTCTGTGATAAATACAAATTGCTGATATATTACCGTGTACTGTTATCACGCATGACTTATAAAATGTTCCAGCTTATGATCATGGTCAAATAGAGGGATCTAGGGTTGCACGATTATTCACTTTTCATAATCGCGATCATTTAAGAAAAATAATCGCGATCATACGATTAATCATGAACTATATTAACTACATCAATGCTGCTTAGAGGACGTTATTATGCTACTGCAGATTGTAAGATTATGGGTTAGGCACATGGGTATACATACATGGACAGAATACGCCAGTTGCTGATTGCAAACAAAGGAATGTATCAAGATTTTTCTAGACGGAAAACGGAAGGTAACGTATTTCATTTAATTGTAGCCTATGCTCTAATAGAAGTCCACCGCCTAACTTTGACATATGAGCTCCAATGATTTCTTAGCAGTTTCAAAACGGCAAAACTCTGTATTAGAAGCCCACCCCTAACTCAGCAGATAATTTGTAAGAATAGCGTGTATACTAATAACAATCGTGTCACAGGGTGTGTCTACTTAAGACAGATCTCTGCCCTGATACATTTCCGGCCCCTCTAGAAGTCAATACACGCCTCGGATTTGTAAATCTCGACCACCTATTAGATTAATACTAATAGTGGGCCACGTATGTTCAAGATATAATAAAGTTTATTCCACACTTTTGTAGTTAAAATGCGCTTAAAACAGTCTTGGCGTGATTAAATAGCTTCCTTATAAATATATTGTAAGACCAAATTTATGTACCAAACAAGTACGGGAGAAAATGCGCATCAATTTTGTAACGTCGATCAACAGTAAATGATCCAAATTGAATTATCACGAACGACAATATAGCAGGCTTCTTAAGTTGGCGAGCCAGTGGATCTTTTGCGATGGGAGGCGGCGTGTTCTCGCGAGATATTATACGCTAACGGGAGTTTATCAAACTGGTATCTGTTATTCAGATCAGTATAATACGCAGTTCCTATCGCACAATGATAATATATAGAAATTCCCGAGTTCCGAGTCCCCGATTCTAGAAAATTTATATCCGAGTACTCGCTCTAAAATAAACTTCAATTGGAGGCGAATCATGTGATTTGTATTTTATTCGTGACGCCATTTTATATCAAATTGTGGATTAATTTTGATGTAATAAACGACCTTTATTAAAGGATACGCAATATTTAGGCGCTCAAATCAAATAATTTCACTTCCCCGGGGATGTTTTGAGGTATGCATTAAACATAGGCGTAGGTGGTGAGAATTTTTACGTGAGAAAATGCGTTGAATTTCCGTGGTATCAGTTCTAGAACATTTTTGGGAAAACCGTTAGCGCATAATTATTCAGAGAATGGGGAACGCGGGATAAGCGTGTGTGATTACAACAAGAATGACAAATAGCGACCAAGTGAACAATCTTTATTCATCTAAAACTAATCCTGAGTCAATACAAACAAATCAGTTATTTTTTTATTTAATCATTCACACATTCGGCTGATAGCCGGATGTTTGTGTCCATGCTTGGTAACGCGAGCAGAGTTTCACAAGCGTAAAAGTGTCTTGTCAAAAATTTCAACATGACGATTATACGATTATTTCATTTTATAATCGTCCACGATCATTTTGAATTATATAATCGCGATTAATCGAATAATCGAAAAATCGTGCAACCCTAGAGGGATCCATTTCTAGCTATGCGCCGCCGATTTCTAGATTAGCTCAGCCCATTTTTATTACGTGTGCTAAAACCGATTTGAAAACTGAATTCTAAGAATCTAAATTTCAGGGTAACTATACAGGTAAACTATTGAATATTTTGAAACTAAGTTGATTGGGTCAAATTAGTTTTAAAATATTCAACAGAATATTTATTAGCTCACCTGGCCTGAAAGGCCAAGTGAGCTTATGTCGTGGCGACTGTCCGTCGTCCGTCAACTTTTGCTTTAAAACTCCTTAACCAATAGCCGAATCTTAACTAAGTTTTGGTCAAATGATGCTATTAGATCTTAGATTTTATTAAAAATTTACCGGAAATTGTTAAATTGCTTCTCATCCTTAACCGTTTGACCGATTTCAACCAAATTTGGTTGAAAGGATCCTATTGTCATAGGTTATGGAAGACCCTTTCAGAATTTTGATTCGTAAATATTTTGAGTGAAAATCCTAAATTTTATTGAAAATTTACCGGAAATTGTCAAATTGCTTCTTCTGCTCACCATTTTGATCGATTTCAACCAAATTGGGCTGAAATAATCTTATGGTCATAGGCTCTAGAACCTCCATTCAGAATTTTGTTACGTAAATATTTTGAGTGAAAATCCTAGATTTTATTAAAAATTTACTGGAAATTGTCAAATCTGTGCTTCTCCTTACCATTTTGTAATAGGCTCTAGTACTTCTATTCAGAATTTTTATTCATGAATTTTATTGCGTGAAAATCTTAGATTTTATTCAAAATTTTCCAAAAATGTGTCAAATTGCTTCTTACCATTTTGACTGATTGTAATGAAACTTGGCTGGGAGAATCATATGGTGGTAGGCCTCAGACCTTCTTTTCAGAATTTTGAGTCATCAAGTTTTAGCTCACCTGGCTAGAATGGCCAAGTGAGCTTATACCATGACGCCCATCCATCCGTCGTCCGTCTGTCCATCAATTTTTGCTTTAAAACGCTACTCCTCATTAATCACTTAGCGGATTTCAAACTAATTTGTAGGAAGGACCCTAGGGAGGTAGGCTTCAGAACTTGTATACAGAATTTTGATTGGCCAATTTTTCCGGCGGCTATCGTGGATTTCAGAAAATTTTGGGAAATAAGATAAAAGCCTACTCCTCATTAACTACTCAGCCGATTTCAAGCAAACTTGGCTGGAAGGACCCTAGATTGGTATGCTTCAGAACTTCTATACATAATTTTGATTGGTCGATTTTCTCGGCAGCCATCTTGAATTTTCTTGAAAATTTTCGGGAAATTGTTTAAAATGCTACTCCTCATTAACTTCATGGCCAATTTCAGGTAGACTTGGCTGGAAGGACCCTATGGTGGTAAGATTCAGAACATGTGTACAGAATTTTGATTGGTCAATTTTTCCACTGGCCATTTTGGATTTTCTGCCCTTTAGAAAATCTATTCCAAATTTTGATACGTCAATCTTTTGGTGGCCATCTTTGATTTTATGAAAGTTATCCGGAACCATTTAAAGATTGTACTCCTTAATCAATAGTCCGATTTCAACAAAACTTGGGTCGAACAATTCTAGGATTCAAAATGTCAAATGAGAATCTGGATTGGTCTGTTTTTTTGGTGGCCATCTTGGATTTTCCCAAAATTATCCATGTCTATTTAAATACAAATGGTTCAATGTCAATGGTCCAGTTGAGCATCACAGGTCCTTTGGGCCGCTTGTTAAATTATAAATTCATCTTGAAAAGACCTACAATTCGTAAAATTGATTACAGAATTGGTATTCGTGGCAGAGTCTGTCTATGCCATTATAATTGTGACATCAGCCAACTAGGGAAATAATTGATTATGACAGATACTTGAGTGACAGATTGTACCCCTCCATTTTTCAGTCCCTTCGTGGTTTGCTTTAGACATGTTTCACTGTATTTATTTTGTGTTCTAGGACTGCTGTTTAGTGGTATATCATCCATACCGGGCATTGTTACAGTACATCTCTGATCTCGGAGGCGAGGATGGATTATTGCCCCTTGCATGGTACATTGTTATATCAGACTAATACAGGTAGTAATAATTCAGATTACCTGTACAATACCTGTCATTACTAGCTGAGTCATAGTTACCTAATTACTGTATATCAACCACATACCTCTTTCTATGTCACACTCGTGGGCCTCTGGTAACGAGGTCGACTCATAAACTAAAGTTTGTGGGTTCAATCTCGCCTCTAGCTGATCAGCAGCAAAAGTGCAAAGCCCGTCGTGGAGTAGTATTACTAGCTAAGTAACTCACCTGAATCAATAGACCGTTCCAAGTTTATCCATCCATCATGTGATATCGTATGATGTCATAATCAACTACGTGATGTGTAAGATGATGTCATGAATAACGCGATATAGTCGGTCTTTAACACTTAATTGTCCGACACGTTGTACGAATTGTATGTCTTTACCATTTAAGAAATATTCTTTTGAATATTTTGAAATTAATTTGACTGGGCGCTTTATGCTGCCATAGGCAGCAGCAGCGCACGGTCAAATTAGTTTCAAAATATTTAACAGCTTACCTGTAGTTTTCTGGAAATTGATAGTCACGGAGTTCAGAGATCGATTGATCCCAACATGGATGAGGTGTGGGTGGAGCTTAGCTAGAGATGGGCGTGGCATATCCATCCATCATATGACATCATATGATGTCATAATCAACTATGTGACGTGTAAGATGGCGTCATGAATAACTCGATATAGTGGATATTTAACACTTAGTCGTCCGACACTTATGAATTGTATGTCTTTACTATTTAATAAACATTCTGTTGAATATTCTGAAACTAATTTGACTGGACACTGTAGGCAGCAACAGCACCCTGTCAAATTAGTTTCAAAATATTTAACGGCTTACCTGTATAGTTTTCTGGAAATTCAGAGATTGATAGATCCCAACACGCATGAGGTGTTTGTAGAGTATAGATAGAGATGCGCAGGACATAGTGAAAACTGTAAACGTCCATTAACGATTCCAGTCTCAGAACCTGTCTTTCCAGGAAACTAATCTTTAAGAGCTGATTACTGTTACTATTTGAAGACTATTAGATTGAAATCATTACTGCCTAAGATATTTTGTATCTTGCTATATTATGTATTGTGTATAAAGAGGAATTTGTGATGCATGTAGTAATGTTAGTAGTTCTATGCATGATATTATACCTATTGTATTTTATATCAGTGATTTCCCCAGGCTGGGTGCCAGCCCCACATCCACCATCATTCCTAATAGAGCCAGAACAAGGACATGCTTTTCAATTTACTATTCTAAATAATTCTAAAAAATTATCTTCACGGTTCACCTGAAGGAATTGTTATATCACAAGGTAGAACTTATAAGCAATCATTCATGTAGGCTTGCACGATATTTGCTTTGCAACATCGTCATCGATTTTGTAAAAAAAAAATCATGGTTTTCGATTAAATCGTACGTCCAAATTCCCAAAGGTATAAACCGCGGAAACGTGATAAGTCACAAAAACTAGGACTTGGAATTTCTAGAAAAAGTTGAAATAAATGATTAAAAAAATAGGACGAAAGTAGAACGCAATTTCATGTGACAAATTCTTACCATCCTACGTCTATGCTTTATGTGTACCTTATATCCATCATCGCGGGAGTGAAATTATTAATTGGGACCACCTAAATATTGCATATAGTTTAATAAACATATTATTTCAGTTTATTTCATCAAAATTTGACATAAAATGTCGTCGAGAAAAAATATAAATCACGTGATGTATCAGCTTCTGCTTATAGCCTCCCTTTGTAGGGCGAGTTTAGGTCGTTACCCAAGTAGCGCGAGGACACTAATATTAGTATCCGGGGAGATACTGCGCAACCCACATACATAGGACGGTAGCTCCGAGTAGCTACTAGTGTGATGGCGTAAACTCGTCCTATAGTGCCGTTTATGGTTGCTTTCAGAATGTACCATTTACATTTAAGAGTAATTGACAGAACGCACATTTCAAAATACAACTATCTGGAATGCTGTTGCTTTATTTTCTTTAATTAGACATGACAACCGAATCAAAAAGGAAAAATTATTACACCGTCTGACCTTGTTATTAATTGAAATTGCTAACTCTAGAATTAAAAACTGATTATTCACTGATTGTTGCCTAACACTCTGCAACTAAGTATATACTTGGTATTTCACGACAGACTCAGGGTTTGCAGTGAAAGAAAGAAAATTATATGGCAATTCGACGGAGTAACTAGCTGGTTTTCTCAATGACAAAGGTGTTACCTCGCTATTGTTAGCTTGTTTATCGTAGCGCTTTGTGTTGTGATTAGTAATTATTCGACATGTGCATGGCACGGCGGGATATAAACACAATGAACACACGCATGAATCGATTATAATTGTACTCATGTACTGCTAAAATGGGACGGAAAAGTACACTTCAGATTTTAAACAAACATGAACTTTTTAATGATTTTCCGATTCTTCCTCAATTACATCGTAAAATTTGTGATTTGAAAAATAAATCAAACTTCATGATTAAATCAAAAATTCACGCAAGCCTACATTCAGGACACACAGATGATGGTATCTCTGCTTTAATTCCCTTACCTGCTACCCACATGAATATAACCGTCCTGCTCAGATCTTGGTAGTCTATTAATAGTACCAACATGATTTAGTACTGATTTTCAACATCAGTTAGGACATAAATAAGCAGATTGATATGTCAAAGTTTATCATTTATTAATAAATATAGTCTTAACACTGTTCAAAATTGTTCAAGAAAATATCAATTTTCACGTAGAAAATGTCCATTTGCAGACCAAGAAATTATTTTTGGAAAATTTACCACTGAAATAACTGGCTCTGTTATCGAGCCAGTCCTTTCAGTCATAAATTTTCCAAAATAGTCTTGATCTGCAAATGAACATTTCCCAACACCACTGCAGGAACTGTTTTTGTACGGGTTGAGTGTGAAAAGTTTAACAGGTATCACTACTGAATCGTGTTAATTCATTCTCATGGCACATAGATGTACAGGGTAACTAATTTGTATTGGTATCTCTCCTAAGACCGGTTATTACACTGGAACGCTATGGCAGAGATGTTCATGAATCTGGCTGTTAAACCGTAGTCTATAAGCTTTTAGTATGGTTTATCTTATCTGAGCTGATCACTAGTTATGGGCCAGGACTCATCCAATCTGTCAATTCCTGATGGCAGACAAACCACAGAGCCATGTTTCAGTGTCGGTACGATATTTCATGTTGGTGAATGTACTACAGTAACTATGATTATAGTCATTAACTTGATGGAAGAAGGATAACCGAAATATGGTGTCTCGTTTCTTGACCGCTTCTGATATGGCGAATCATATTCCCTGGTACTAATGACTCTCTTTTATGTATCGGTACATGTAGACTGTAGAGACACATTCTACTGTTCGTGCCAAATGCACAAACTCTATATTGATGCGTGGTTCAAATACGGGAACTAATTTATGAATTTTGATTGAAGGTAAAATGCTGCTCAACCATGCTGACCAAAAATGTGGTTTTAGGTTAATTCATGATATCAAGAGTCCATGTAGCTCCATGGCTGCAACAGATATTCCCAACTCGGCTAATTAGCTAAATCAGAATGCCAGAAAACCAGTTCTCCCCAGTACTACACTAGATGTACTAACCATATCAGATTGAAAGACACGGTGATCGGTCTGACTCGACTCACGTTCCTGTTCACAGAGACCGGTATGATGGTTGAGCGCTGAATCGCGTCTTCTCTTTCAGGATTTTTCAATGATTTTTGGGAATTAAACTTGGACATGCTGAACTTGGTACGAGAATTTGTTTTTGAACCATACCTTAACCCTTTAACACTCATCAGCCAAAAATGGCTTCTGAAGTGGTCTTGAGAAATGTCCATTTGCAGACCAAGAGAAGAGTATTTTTGAAAATTTACCACTGGAATTGAGCCAGTCATTCCAGTGGTAAATTTTCAAAAATACTTGTCTCTTGGTCTGCAAATGGACATTTTCTATAGAAAATTTAATAAATTCAAGGGTTAAATGGTTAAGTTCAAACTGCCTATCACACTTCATGTTGCATTGAGATGAATAGTTTTTAGCTCATCTGGCCCAAAGGGCCAAGTGAGTTTATGCCATGGCGACCGTCCGTCCGTTGTCCATCAACTTTTGCTTTAAAACACTATCCTCATTAACCACTTGGCCGATTTCAACCAAATTTGGCTGGAGAGACCCTATGGTTGTAGGCTACAGAACTTTTAATAAAAAAATGTACCGGAAATCGTCAAATTGCTTCTTCTCCTTACCATTCTGAGAGGTTTCAACCAAATTCGGCAGAAAGGATCCCTCTGTGATGGGCTCTAGAACTCCCGTACAGAATTTTGATTCGTCAATTTTTTTAGGTGAGTAGATTAGATTTTATGAACAATTTAACAGAAATGCTCAAAATGCTACTCCTCCATACCGGCTTGACATATTTCAACCAAATTTGGTTAGATGGTTTCTATGGTGGTAGGCTCCAGAACTTCCATTCAGAATTTTGTTTGAGCTATTCTTTGGGTGAAAATATAAGATTTTATGACAAATTTACTGGAAATTGTCAAATTGCATCTTCTGCTTGTCAACTTAACTGATTTCAAGCAAATATAGCCATAAGGATGCTATGATCATAGGATCTAAATCTTGCATTCAGAATTTTGATTCATCAAATTTTTTGGGTAAAAATCTTACATTTTATTACAAATTTACTGGAAATAGTCAAATTGCATCTTCTGCTTGTCAACTTAACTGATTTCAAGCAAATATAGCCATAAGGATGCTATGATCATAGGATCTAAATCTTGCATTCAGAATTTTGATTCATCAAATTTTTTGGGTAAAAATCTTACATTTTATTACAAATTTACTGGAAATAGTCAAATTGATTCTTCTCCTTAATACTTTGAGCAATTTCAACCAAACATGGCTAAAATGATCCTATGATTATAGGCGCCAGAATTTCCATTCAGAATTTTGATTGGTAGATTTTTTCCTGTTAAAATTTTTTCTCCATCTTGTTTAATGTAACGAATCATGTATATTTAAATGCAAATGCTTCAATTGCTAATGGTCCAGGTGAGCATCACAGGCCCTTGGGCCTCTTGTTTTAATTTAGTGTTCAAGGACAAAGGACAAGATTGTAATGATCTTGAATCCTTGATGCAAAAATAAACATAAGCATCTTGTTTGATATATCTATGTTCCAACCGAACTAAACAATCTATTTACCAAACAAATTTTATCAGAGCTCTGAATGCTTATCGATAATGAGACAGCTAGCTTCCTGTTTGTAAATTTTGTTTTGTATGTGTGCTATATTTGCAGGAGGATTGTAAATGACAGTTTAAGAACAGATGTCTGTATTATGTATCCACCTTACCTCATAGCTTTGGGTAAGTCAATATTCCAGGTTAACAACCCACCACACCCTCAAAGCTTCATCCAGCACACCCCCTATGGCTTTACCCACAACACCCTCGGCTTCACCCACCATACCCTCATAGCTTCACACCCTCAGCTTCACCCACCACACCCTCAGCTTCACCCACCACACCCTCAAAGCTTCACCCACCATACCCTCATAGCTTCACACCCTCAGCTTCACCCACCAGATCCTCAGCTTCACACCCTCAGCTTCACCCACCACACCCTCAAAGCTTCACCCACAACACCCTCATAACTTCCCACCCTCAGCTTCAACCACCACACCCTCAAAGCTTCACCCACAACACCCTCACAGCTTCAAACCCTCAGCTTCACCCACCACATCCTCAAACCTCCACCCATAACACGCTCATAACTTCACACCCTCAGCTTCACCCACCACACCCTCATAGCCTCACCCACAACACCCTCAGCTTCACCCACCACACCCTCATAGCCTCACCCACAACACCCTCAGCTTCACCCACCACACCCTCATTGCTTCACCCACAACACCCTCAGCTTCACCCACCACACCCTCAAAGCTTCACCCACAACACCCTCATAACTTCCCACCCTCAGCTTCAACCACCACACCCTCAAAGCTTCACCCACAACACCCTCACAGCTTCAAACCCTCAGCTTCACCCACCACATCCTCAAGCCTCCACCCATAACACGCTCATAACTTCACACCCTCAGCTTCACCCACCACACCCTCATAGCCTCACCCACAACACCCTCAGCTTCACCCACCACACCCTCATTGCTTCACCCACAACACCCTCAGCTTCACCCACAACATCGTCAGCTTCACCCATCATACCCTCAGCTGCACCTACCACACCCTCATTGCTTCACCCACAACATCCTCAGCTTCACCCACCACACCCTCATAGCTTCACCTACAACACCGTCAGCTTCACCCATCATACCCTCAGCTTCACCCACCACACCGTCATAGCTTCACGCACAATACCCTCATGGCTTCACCCACCACATCCTCATAGCTTCACAGACCCTACCCTCATAGGGTCACCCACCACACACTCATAGCTTCACCCACAATACCCTCATAGCTTTACCCAACACTCACTCAATTTGTTCTACATTGATGATATTAAGATATTTACTATCTGCTGTTGTTAATATCCTGTAGACATTTGCAAAAAATATTTTGACAAATTAAAATGTAACCCTTTAATAGTCAAGCTTGCCAGAGTGGCCTTTGCAGTGGTCTTGCGAAATATGCATTTGCACACCGAGGGAATATTTTTGAAAATTTACCGCTGCAATGACTGACTCCCAAATTTTCTTCTGTTGTCCTGCAAATGTTCATTTACTATCCAAAGGTTTTTGACAAATCATGCCATTTAAAAACTTAAAACCATTTAATAGTAAAATTGGTTAAGAAAATCAAATTATCTGCTTTTTGAATGCGTATTGACAGGTCAGTGAAAGACTATTTTTGAAAATATATGACGGGAATGACTGGCTCGGTCATCGAGCCAGCTATTCCTGTCCCTTTCTCTTGGCCTGCAAATGAACATTAATACTAAAGGCCAGTGCAAAGTCCGTTTGGGTTTTCTTGGCCTGCGAATAAATGTCGACCAATCAAAGCCCATGTCCATTAAACGGTTAAATTAATGTTAATCTCAACTTTTTAGTTTTCAGTTTGTGAGCACTAAATATCTTTTGGAAACTATAATTCCAGCATGCTTACATATGGCCTGTGTTATACAACAGAAAGATGCTAAGCAGTGGTTTGCAGAACTCTCAGCTGATATGGATAAGGTGAATACAGTTTTATAAAATTTATGAAAATTGTTTCTTATGTTTATAACATTTCTGCATAATTTGCATATATCTGAAGCAGACCTGGTACACTAAATGCAATGTCACAGCATTCAGTGCGTTACATTACAACAACATTTCTGATTAACAGACCTTTCGGTTTTTAGCTATGCCCCACCCATCTTTAGCTAAGCTCCGCCCACTCCTCCCTCATGTTGGGATCGATCGATCTCTGAATTCTCTGACTATCAATTTCCAGAAAACTACTGGTAAGCTATTGAATATTTTGGAACTAGTTTGACTGGGCACTGTTGCTGTTAGCTGCCATAGGCAACAACAGCTTCCAGTCAAATTAGTTTCAAAATATTCAACAGGATGGTTCTTAAACAGTAGAGACATACAATTTGTACATGTCAGACTATTAAGAGTTAAAGATGGGCCATATAGAATCATTTATGACAATAATTATGACGTCATCCTACACGCTGCTTAGCTGATTATGACGTCATATGACATCATTGCTCTGGAAATGTCCATTGCCCTCCCATTTTTGTCACATTTTGGGGTAAAATTAAGACATAGGCACAGGCACAAACATGCAATACCCTTTCCCCCATAGAGAATGAGGGTCAAAATATGGTAATACATTTAGTAGAAATAGAGATTTAGAAGTAACATAAAGGTTGGTATGTAATAGACTCATTGCTTATATGTATTGAATATTTATAAAAATGCAGGGATACATTTGTATGCGTGGTGGAATCGATTTGAAACTATGAAATCTCAATTGCTAGTATCTAAATACAGGTAAATCTGTTGAATAACTTGAACCTAATTTCACTGGTGGATGGGGTGGAGGTGGAGGGGGGGGGGGCTGTTGCAGCAACAAGCTTGCAGGCAAATTAGTTTGAAAATATTCAACAGGATGTTTATTACATTTTTAATTTATCAAAGCGGTACAATTCATTTACAATAATTTCGATACAACTTCGATTTTCATGATGGAGCTCTGTCATTTTGATTATAATGTCAGCTATCTAGTGGCATAATTGATTATGATGGCAGATATTTGAGTGACAGATTGGATCCATCTATTCCCTATCTTATTGCTCATAACATTGTTTTTGTTTTCACAGATTCTAGAAATAACTCGTCAAATTCTAGCACTTTATGAACTTTGGAAGAATTATGATGAGAAAAAAGACGCTTTGGCTTTACTGGCCAAAATGCCAAAACCTAAAACAAACCCTTCAAGGTGAGTTAGAGAAATCTTTACTGTTTGGCGAAAATCTTGTAAAGCTATTGCAAAATGTTATTAGCAGCACCAGCCTGTACTGCTATCTTCCCTCAGTTCTGACTGTTCTGATTGCCTAACCCCCTTAATCGTCAATCCTGACAAAAAATCCATTTGCAATGGTCATAAAAATGTTTGTTTCTTAAAATTTACAACTGGATGGCCCGGCTAATGTATGTCTGCATGCAAGTGTGCACACAAGCATCTATGTGTCTGTTATGCATGTACACGTGATGCACATGTATGCATGCGTGTAGTTTGTGTCTTTACTTGGATGACGTAGCTTCTACTTGGAGTATGTTGAGATCTCATGGGTAGGTAGTGGCTGTGAAGATGACTGCCATCACAGATGGATTGCATGATTTTGTCTAGGTTAGTTTGAAGCTAATCAGAAACAACAACCGCTTGTACAGCAACATTGTTTCCAAATAAATGCAAATTACCATCTGAATGGGAATGGGATCTTGGTGTCTGAAGGTTTGATGGTCTTTGTGTAAGTTTAAAAATCTGGTCTATTGTGGATAGCTTTAACATTTTAATTGTCAGGATTGTACAAGAAAATTGAAATCTTTGCTCAGTGAATGGCCATTTACAGAGCAAGAGAAGACTATTTTTGGAAATTTAGCACTGGAATGACTGGCTCAGTTAACAAGACAGTCATTGCAATGGTAAATTTAATAAATGGTCTTCTTGCTGTGTAAATGGGCATTCCTCAAGACTATTGCGGAGACTGTTTTTAACTGGCATGCCCAATAGAGGGTTAAATACCTGGTTCAGTGGACCCCTAACCCAGCCCGATGTTTTATTTTATCTGATCAAGGATAACCTCAGAGTCCATAATATGCCATTAAGGGTGCACGATATTGCACCAAAGAATATCTTGATAAATAGTGCATTCACAATTGCGATATATCGATATATCAACCCGATGTTGGGGGTAACGTGTGTCTGATATCACAATCCAAATGATATATCCCTGTCTAGGGACCAACCTACTCATTTGAAATCATTAGCCAGTGAATTAGCCTATTTTGGGATTTCATTAGCCAAATCCGGACTTTCTTAGCCTAACCTACCAATCTAATCCTTTCTGATCCAGCTAGATCTTAAGGCTAATAACCAAGTAACAGATGACCAGCAGGTCATGTAAGAAATTACATGTGTCATCATGGTTTAAGAGGATCTGCCCTACCAACATACATGTAAAATCAGTAGCCAGTGAATTAGCCTATTTTGAGATTTTATTAGCCAACCATGAAAATTATTCTCAAAAGCGAATTGGCGAATGTCATTAAACTAAAAAATCTGTCATGATATTGTACGAATTGTATGTCTTTGGTGAATGTACAATTTTAATAAACATATTTGCCATGAATTATTCAGGTATCAAGCTCATTTCGGATTGTGAAATTCGATCACTTGTCTATCATCAGAATAGAGGAATGCATTTATGTCCCACACATTCCTAGCAAAGTTCCACCCACTTTCTATGCATGTTGAAACGGATTTGAAACAACTTTGAATCTCAAGGTAACTAAACAGGTAAGGAATATGCTGTTGAATATCTTGAAACTAATTTGACTGGGAGCTGTTGCCAGAGGCAGCGACAGCTCTCAGTCAAATTAGTTTCAAAACATTCAACAGCTTATCTGTATAATTACCTTAAAATTGTGATTCTGTGTGTTCATGGTTCCCGGTATATAAATAGATTCCAACATGCGTACATCGGTATATGGTGGGTGGAACTTAGCTTGATATGGACCTGGCATAGCTACACCTGTATCCCTTCATTGGTAATAGTGTCAACTAAAAGTAGCGCCAAAATAGTGAATATTAAAAAATATATTTTACTGAAAGCAACTGTTCTTTAAAATCTTAATTCGCCGTAATCTTTTCATGATTTGCAGAATCTTGTAGTTTTAGCATATTAGGAAGTAGTGTCTTTCAATCCAATTATGCTCAAAATATTCAATAGTACGTTTTTTGAAACTCTATTTTGTTGAAACATATCGAGTTATGTCTGAGCTATGCTGTATGTAGACTTACCACAATATGGCCTATTTCAAGAACATGTAAACTGTTACCTATGCCTAGTGGTGATGTATTTTTGATAATCTTGCACTCTTTTTGCCAGGCCACCATCTCAGGGACCAAATAACCAGGACAGCAATCATCAATCAGCAACACAATCATCCACTCAAGGACCAGAGAATAAAGCACAGAATGTCTGACGATACATTCAGTGTTGATTTAACGACACATGGCGTACGTTCATGATTGTTTTCCTGTCAATCGGAATGGTCAAAGGAGAGAAGTGGGAATAAAACAATTTGCAGATGGAGAATGTTGTTGAAAATCATTGTGGCTCTCATTTAGCCTGTTCTTCTTCTTTTCGTTCGCTGATCATACCGCCAGTCCTAAGTGACTATCGACATGATCATAAGCGTTAAGTGCGTGGATCCATGGTTTATTAGAGTGCGCCGTGCGGCCTGGAACCTCTGTCTTCAGCACTCGAGGTTTCTGTCAGGGTTACCTCACCCGTACCTCCTTTAGTCGCCTCTTACGACATGCAGAGGATACGGAAGGTGTATTCTAAGCCCCACCTACAGGGCTAATTTAGCCTGTTAATTGTCACGATTTGGCAAGAAAATTGAGACTTGCTTAGTGAATGCCCATTTACGGGTCAAGAGAAGACTATGTTTAAAAATTTACTACTGGAATGACTAGCTCGGATATCGAAAAAGGTTTTCCCCATTCCTGTAAATGGACATTCCTCACAACCATTAAAGGATTAACCATTTAATAGTCAAATTGGCTAAAAGGTTTCTGCAGTGTTATTGAGAAATACCCATCTGTAGAGTAGAAGAATATATTAGAAAACTTATCAATGGAATGACTGACCAGAGTCAGTGTTAAGTTTAAAAAAATACCCTTCTCACCTATAAATGGACATTCTCTGAGCACAAACTGCATTTTTCTTGGTAAATCTTGACCATTAAGGGTTAAGCATGGCATCCTTATATGTTATAAAAAAAGAGCGCTGATGTGCAAAGAGTGTGCCAATGTGCGGTGGAGATGGCCGACATCTAATGCTGTAATGGTTGTCGGTGGTCTTCGAAGGCGAATGTGTTACTATTTTGTAGTGGTGTATTGTAATGCTGTATCTTGACCCAATAAGACAAGGAAGGTCATTTTATTTCAGCACTAGTGTCTTCCTATCATCATTATCATCTGCAACATTTGCCTGTCAGACCGGTTGTCAATCCCAAATGCAATAAAAAAGTATGTGACAATTTGGAACACTGACTTATTGTTATCTGCTGACATACACATGTTTATTACCACTCACATGAGTATATATGCAGGTTGTTTATGAAATATTGTTTATGATGTATTGTTATCTTTATATTCTGTCCACAAGTGGATGAGGGGTTTGTGTGTGTGTGTGTGTGTGTGTGTGTGTGCGCGCGCGCGCGTGCGTGTGATTTAGTGTGTAAGTGTGTCCGGAGCTCTATCTAAAGATGACAGATCGACATTGGCACAAATTTTAACGCAATAAATGATTTTACTGTGAATGAGGATTTCCGGACATTGACAATGATCTGGATAAAAATAACCTGTCAGTTTCTGACACAAGGAATGGTGCGAGCATGCATTAAGATTCCACATTTGGTCATGAGCGGAAAATTCTGGAAAATCTGAAAAATCGAGAATATGGAAAATATGTGACAAATTTTTGCATTTTAAGCAAATTGTGAGAGTGAGGGTTTGCAATCTCTAATTGCTCTATTCTTTACTGATAAATAGACTGAATGAAAAATTTGAGGCATGTGGGGTGAACAATGGCTAACCCAAATCACTGTAATGTCAGAAATCCCATTTTTAAGCATGCCTGTAGAATAACTACTGGTATATACTTTGGAAACACTTGCGAATGCCGAGACAGGAAACATGTTGTAACAACATTGTTTCTAAAATGAACATTAACCCGTTAACACTCATATCAGTCAAAACGGCCTCTGCAAGTGGTCTTGAGAAATGTCCATTTGCAGACCAAGAGAAGACTATTTTTGACAATTTACCACTGGAATGACTGGCTCGATAAACGAGCTAGTCATTCCAGTGGTAAATTTTCAAAAATAGTCTTCTCTTGGTATGCAAAATGACATTTTCTGTGAGAAAATTTAAATTTTCCTGACCACATTCGAGACTTAAAGGGCTACTAGAATGATATGATCAGAGCTGTCTTTGTACTCTTGTTGGAATCAATTTGAGACTGAAACCTGAATCTCCAGAATCTAAGTTTTAACTACAGGTAAGTTGTTGAATATTTTGAAATTAATTTGGCTGGGTCTATTGCTGTCTATGGCAGCAGACTAGTTGCGACTCTGAACTAGTAGAAATCTCTGTCTGCCTGCCTGCCTGCCTGTCCGTCAGATTTTTGACATTTGTCACAAAGCGGTCTATGGTGTATCACAACTATAGCACGTTCACACGTGAATGCTATAAACTCAGGGTGAGCGTGGCCAATGCCGAAACATGCTCATGGTTCTAAGGGTTAGCTTTGAAAAGTTTTGTGGGTGGTCTATTGACCACTTGTCTTACAGCCCAAAATACAGATGTTCTTTTGAGGCGTAATAATCTGTTTCCATACATTCCATTGATGTTTTGGTACGATGTCAAAAAGCAAACCATTAACATCGGTTCCTTTAATACTTATATCAGCCAAAAACAGCTTCTGCATTGGTCTTCAGAAATGTCCATTTGCAGACCAAGAGAAGACTGTGTTTTCTAATTTACCACTGGAATGACTGGCTCCATAACCGAGCCAGTCATTCCAGTGGTAACTTTTCAAAATAGTCTTCTCGGTCTGCAAATGGACACTTTCTATGAGAAAATTGAAATTTTCTTGAAATAATTTGAGGGTTAGAGGGTTAAGACACAGTATCTGGATAAGAATTATGTAAAAGCTATAGTAAAGGGATTCTCTAGCTCTTTCCGATTTAGTTACAAAATTAATTAAAGGCAAGAATGTTTGGAAATAAAATCTTTTAAATTGTATACTTTTAGTGGCTTAAGTTGTGTACCTCAATGTAATGAAACTAATTAAATCGTAACATATGATGATTTCATTCCGTATAAATTATTATAATTTCTTCTAGTTGCCAAGTTCAGTTAGGTACTCGTATCCCTA
Source organism: Chaetoderma sp. LZ-2023a (assembly GCA_034401795.1). Classification (NCBI taxonomy): domain Eukaryota; kingdom Metazoa; phylum Mollusca; class Caudofoveata; order Chaetodermatida; family Chaetodermatidae; genus Chaetoderma; species Chaetoderma sp. LZ-2023a. The sequence continues at coordinate 30,211,840 of CM067368.1, forward strand.
ATTCAAATTCATGACTAAAACAATTATATTAGTTTATGTAGAAAGAAATCATCATATGTTCATATTTATTTTGTTTCATTACGTTGAGGTACACAAATTAAGATTTTAAAAATATACAATTAAAATTTTGTTTATTTTCGAGAACCCTAATGTGAATATGCGCCTTTAATTGAGTGTGGTGCAGTCGGCCGATCCTACACAAGAGACTGTCTGTCCATTTGGGGGTCAAAAGATGGTGGTTCCTTAAGACAGGGGGTTGTAAGACCAGCTGTGTGTTAATTAACCACTCTTGTGCAGTAAGTGACCTGTATTAAGAGACCACCTTAGACCTGTGTTGAGAGACCACCTGGGACCTGTGTTGAGAGACCACCTGCCTTTTGTGACCATTTATTGGTGTTCCATAATGTGGTCACTTAACCCTTTAATGCTCAAATTTGTTAAAAAATTATATTTTTTTTCATATAAAATTCTCAGACTGCGAGATAATTTTTGAAAATTTACCACTGGACTGACTGGCTTGGTTATCTAGCCAGTCATTCCAAAGGTAAAATTCTAAAGAATAATTTTCTCTTGTTCTATAAATGACCATTACTCAAGACCATTGTGCATACAAGTGAGGTTTGGCTAGTTTGGGCAGTCAACTGCTCAGACAGGTTTCAGTGTATTGCCATTTTGAATTCGCTAAAGCTGGTTCAACCTACCCTTCATTAAACAAGGATGATAATGGACCTTTCCAGTCTTAGCTATGCCCCGCCCATCTCTAGCTAAGCTCAACCCACACTTCGCCGTGTTGGGATCGCTCGATCCCCGAATGCTCTAACTATTAATTTCCTGAAAACAATACAGGCAAGCTGTTAAACATTTTGAAACTAATTTGACTGGGTGCTGTTGCTGCCTATGGTATGCTACAACAACGCATAGTCCGTCTTCAAATATGCGTTCGTGATGTATTTATCTACATCATTCATGACATCATTGATTATGATGCCATTCTACACCTTACATAGTTAATTATAACATCATATGCTGGATGGATAGAGTGGAAAGGTCAAGTCCTATTCTACTTACATTGAGCTGATTGAAAATCATATGGGAATATAATCACAGGTCAGAACAAATTATTGTTCAATTTACTATTTTAATGCAATATGATTTTTATGTGATTTGTAAAAATAAATACATTATACAATAAAGAATATATAACATCTTGACTCCTGTGTTTATGACTCATAATTATGATGTCTTTGTAGAAATGTACTTTCAACCATGCAAAATATATCACCCACTAACTAGTTTAAGACACACTTGATTGAAAGCATGGATTTTCAGTCAAATTGTCTTGTATTAATGCTTTCAGCATGACTACTTTTTAAGGTTCACTGAACATCATAGAAAATTCATGTTGCGCTTGTAGGTTCAACTCTTTCAGAAATGGATAAATATGATAATCGGTACTCGGAACAGGTAAAACCTGATGTGGCCATCATAATGGACATTTTGCACTCAGACACAAGCAGTGTACCACTAGTTAGTCATACAATTGGAGATGATGCTCTCAAAAAACTTGCTGTTAAGCATATACAGTTTGGAGAAGAAATACTCCTGAATAGATTAGTGGATATCATTAATACTATCCTTGACTCAAGGCTTATACTGGACGAACTCAAATTTGGACTGGTAATATCTGTCTACAATGAGAAAGGTAACTAGAATGTCTATAGCTACTACAGACATTACACTAATGTTGGTTGTATTAAAGGTGTGGGAGCAATTGAGATCTATTTTATATCCACAGCAAAACCATTTACAGTGTGGATCTACTGTCGGATCTTTACCAATGTACTCTGCATTGTTCTTTGCAATTGCTATTCTCAATGTTAAGGAAGCTAATACACCAATCTATATGGCATTCTTGATTCCAAAATACTGAAATCTATGGAATCCTCACCTACCAGCACCATAGGTGTTCTTAAAAACAACCAAACTTGGTATACTGACGGCCCTCCAGTAGTAAAACTGTCAGCAGAGCAGAAAGCATTACGGCTGCGCATCTATCAAAGTGGCCAAAGTGAAAACCGCACCAAACTACGCCGGGAGCACAATGACATTCTGTGCCACATTAGCAAACGCTTAAAAGATTTTGCTATTCAACAAGCAGACTCCCTCACAGATAAAATGACTGCCACGGATGACTGTCACAAAATGTTTCGGGCAGCCTGAGCCCGGCGAGTTACTGACTACACACCACCACTTACTGTACACAACTCTGAAGGACACTTTATCGGGACTGACCAGGGAAAGGCGGAGGTGATTCGAGAATGGTTCAAGGAAGAGTTCACTGACAACGATGATGAGCCCTTGCACCCATTCTCAGGAGACCCCAGGCCATTACTAACACCAATTAAAACAGCAGAAGTTGAGAAGGCACAAAGTCCTGAAAAATGGACGTGCATCTGGACCTGATGGCATGAGCAATGAACTATTCAAATATGCAGGTGACGTTATCTCAAAACCGATCACGCACCTAATCAATTCAGCTTTTATGCACCATCTGGCATCCTTCTTGCACTACCCAAGCCCAAGAAGCCACCTGGCCCCCAGCCAATTTGTGGCCCATTGTGCTCCTCACCAGCATATGGAAAATCCTATCGAATGTTACTATGCCGCATCCGAGACAAGATCGATGACTTCACCAGATCATGTCAAAGTGGCTTCAAACGTGGCCACATCTGCGCAGACATTGTATGGGCTCAACGCATGCTTGTGTCGGTAGTCATGTCCAAATACTGGGACTTCCACACATTTGTCTGACCACTCCTGTAGGTGAATAAGGTCAGATTGGAGGTTCTTTACATCATTCTCCGAGCTTAGACGCTTGTGAATCTTGGTATCATCTGCGAATAGGTATGATGTTGATTTGACACAGTCTGGGAGATCATTTATGTAAATGACAAACAGTATTGGGCCAAGCACACTAGTCTGTGGTATTCCACTTGCCACTGGGTGATATACTGAAGACATTCGCCACAGCACATTGCTTTCTATTTGATAAAAAGTTTTTGATCCAATTTGTCATCTGAGGGCTCAGCCGTCGGTGTGGTGTTGTATCGAATGCCTTCATGAAGTCCATGCCTTCACCTGATTTCTTACCCGTGTATACTCCTTATGTGTATTATTATCTTTTGATTCCATAAATCAATTCTGCCCGTATCTCCTCATTTAGTCCCATCTGATTACATCTGTGCGCATTCATCCCATCCTTTATCTTACGTATATGCCTTTCTTTATAGCCGCATTAAATTTTATCATTAGGGTAACAACCAGTTTGTTTGGGTCATCTACCTCCATCATTTTTCCCAATCCAGGTCTAGTTCAGCACCCATTTCTTTGTAGTTTTCTTTAAAGAAGTTCCATCTTGCTGTCCTGTTTGGAGATATCTGGCTCGGGATTTGGTATGTGAACATTAGCACACTGATCACTGGCTCCTATTGGGCTCTGGTAGTGAATCTCATCTACTACATCATCGTTAGTAAGGATAAGATCAAGTGTACTTGATTCATTATTTAACTTGCCTCGTGTATACTCTTCAACATGCTGGTACAAGCAACAATCTCATGCATTCAGTAATATACAACCTGCTAAATCTACTAACCCATGTTGAGAGAGAAAAAGCGGATCGCATTCTTATAGTTGGTGATTTCAACTTCCCATCTATCGACTGGAGCACTGGACTTTCGGCAAATGTAGAAGATGCATTTCTCAATATAACCAGGAATATTTTCCTACAGCAACTGGTTACTAATGTGACACAACATAGAATAAACCAGACTTCAAATCTTTTGGATCTAGTTTTAACAAACAACCAAAACATCGTCCACGAAATAACCCACCTACCTCCAGTAGGTAAGAGTGACCATGATGTTCTACAAATATCACTACATCCAGACATCTTAAATACAAGCAAACAAGCAGCTAAGCCAAAGTTACTCTTGAACAAAGGATGCTATACAGCAATTAAAAAAGACTGACTGGAATCATCTGAGCGAACTTAATGCATCAGAAGCTTGGAACTTCCTACACACAAAATTGATCACAATGAAGGAGCATTACATTTCTACAACAAAACAACATGGCAAGAAGAAACACGTCTGGCTTGACTGTACCGCAACACATTCACTCACATGTAAAAGCCAGACATACAAAAGATATAATGAAACAAAGAAAACCACAGACTACACGCTTTACCAAATTGCTAGAAACAAAGCGACAACGAGCATCAGAAAAGCAAAACAGTTATTTGAACGGAAGGTGGCAAGCGAATGCAAGGGAAATCCTAAAGCTTTTTGGAACTATGTCAAGAGAAAAACGGTGCTATGTAGGGGCATCGGAAGCAAATTTGAGGGGCCAGGTTCCACAGAAAGGGCACAAAGGTCTGAAATGGTGCTTCCCCCGTCTCGTGGAAGCAGGTTCAGGGGATACCAACCCACCCACCCAAGAACTACAAGAAAAACATTGAAAGGTGCAATTTTGAGTGAACTTATGTATTGTTTGGTGCCTTGTACCTATTCCCAATTGCATTATAGTGGACATTGCTCCTATGATGCCTGCTTCTAGTCAATTGGAAACTGACTAAGTGATGTTTAGTGTTTAGCGCCGGGTAGTGTCGGGACGTTCCGATGTCTCGTGTCACCAGTATGCCTGTCCATATCAATTTCATGATCTATGGACTTACAAGATTTGATTTGGTGACCTAATAATATAAGTCTATACAATGAGTTTACCTAACTAATTGAAAATATGCTAGATAAAACTACAATAAGAGCATACGAAAATACAAGACATAGAGGCAGGTAGATGAACTTTTAAACATGGGGCTGACGGAGGTACCACACAGACTCGTAGGTCTGCAGAGGTATCCACGCAAGGGAGGCTCCCATACACGAAACTGGTTCTCTGTGGATGGTACTTGCGCTGTGGTGATGGTGACACGTTTATGGCCATCGGGTGCGGGAGGTGGGAGTTTTGCGGCGTGAATGTCAACTTTATCGAACCCTGAGGGTATTTCACTCTGTAATGGCCGAGCCCGTGGGCAAGACAGAGTTACTTTAGAGTGAAAATGACCTGTTGGATGCTGTCGTAACTTTGATCAAACCATTGTTGATTTCAACTTTTCGGTAGCAAAATCCTACTCGTGACTGACGACAATGCGGGCATCTTGCTCTCATAATAATATTGACTTATTACGTGTAGATAAAGTATGTAGTTTAGCTGTTTCCGTACAACATTGGAAGAAAGGGGTAGAAGAGGACGCTGGACAAGCGTCTCTCCCGTGACACGTACTGTAGATGGCTGTGGTGCATTCCTGATATCCATATGATCAGTTCTCCCGTAACTGGATAAGGTGTGTGCGGGAGATTTTGTTGGTTGTGTACTGTTGATGATAATGCTGTTGTCGGGATGCCCGGGCTGCTGTATGATGCTAATGTTATAAGCGAAGTGGGCGCATTCCTGTTTTCTACGCTGGTGAACACCAAGTCTGTTGTTATTTATGGGAGATGTAGTCTGCGGAGGAATTTGTTGCGGGAAGAATTATGTCTTTACCGGTAATTAATTAAGATGCTGTTGTTGCCGATGTTGAATGTCTCCGTTATGCTGAGTATAACTGAGCAAGTATGTGATGTAGGCGCAATGATGAATTGACGTATCCGGTCTTGAAGGCAGGCGTGTTCTTTGCAAGTGTTGACGTTCTGTCTGTTGTGTGATGTTCTGACTGCTCACGGGGGAGTATGGTAGGCCTATTGAATGGGGCGGCCTTTGGACATGGGTGTGTGGTCATCTCCTGTTACACGACGGTTGGTGTCCTGTCGTAGTTTTAAGACACCGGGAAAATTTGAGCCGAGAGTCTGCTGAACAGGCTGCTTCCCTGCCCGCTGGGGGGGGGGGGGGGTAATGTTTCTCGGTGCAGTGCGGGATGCCACCTCCTCTGTTGCAGCAGTCTCACTCATATCTGAAGATTGACGGTCAACAGATGACGAGTGGAGTGTGAATTAGACTGGGCTGGTGATGCCCGAACTTGGTGTGTAGATAAGGGACGCCAATTGGATTTGGGGTGTTGGTGCGGCGGGACATATGGGTGCCACATGGGGGTGGGTGGGGGATTGGTTTGGCGTTTTTGGGAGGTGGTCAGGTACACCTTGTTGTACGGTTCTGCGGTTCTAGACACGCCAAGGCTTCATCCACCCTCTTCACTTCCATGCTATTCACCACATGTTCCACCCCACAGGAAGCATGGCTTGGGTCAGCCTCAGCTTCTGCTTGTGGTAACTCTATGATGGGGGGGCATAGCCTGAAGTGGGTGGGAGTGGGAAGAGATCGAAGGAACAACTTTTCCATCCGGTCCCTTGGACAAAACAAACACAAAATTCTTCAGATACGACTTCCCAGATCTAGTAGACCCGCGCTGAGGAGGAAGAGGGCGAGTATGTATCTCGTCATCGTCGTCAGCATTAGCCGCCTGTTCATCCACATTCTGGCTTGGTAGAACTGGTGCTGAACTGGCACCGCAGTGCTCTGCGCTAACCATGGGAATACTAATTTCCATAGAAATATTTGTCTGTGTACCGGTGTCATGAGAAACGCCCAGTCCGAGCTCTGGTGCTGGGTCGTCACTGACACAAGGTTTAAGTCGATCGAAGTGGATGACTGAGGTCAGGCCATCCGAAGCATGGATGCGGTAGGTCACGTCCAACGTCTTACCTACTACCACATAGGGGCCTTTCCACTGGTAACTCAGTTTACTTGGCACGTTTGCAGACCGTCGTGAATCGTGTACCCAAACCATTCTTCCTGCTTCATATTGCTCTCCATGCACTCTCCGGTCGTGCCATGTCTTTTACTGCCGGTGTGCAGTGGATAGTGTTTCTCTCACTAACTGATGGGCTTGTTCTATCCTTTGCCGCAAGAGTTCGACATAGAGAGATGGTGAATTTCTCTCCCCTGGTATCAGTGGCATGGCCTGGTCCAGGGGTAAGGCTAATTCACGGCCTAACATTAACTGAGCAGGGGTGTAGCCCGTGCTGGAATGTTCCAAAGTGCGGTAAGCCATGAGCACATATGGGAGCCATAGATCCCAATCTCTACAATCAAGGCATGTTTCTTTGGTAAGCATCTCCGCGAGAGTTCTGTTGAATCTCTCTACCATCCTGTCGCTCCGGGGGTGGTACGGAGTTGTCCTTGTTTTGACGATATGGAATAATTTGCAGAGCTTTGATATGGGCCAGCTCTCAAAATTACTTCCTTGATCGGAGTGCAACTCATAAGGCATACCAAAGCGGCAGAACACATTACGTGCGTTCTGCCGTCCATGTCGGCGCTTGCGAATCCATGAGGTGGAATGAATTGTCTCTCCTGAATCGCTACTGTCTGTGGATGCGGAAGATGATGCTGATTGGGGTGGTGTTCTGCATACCACCAGAGGGCACCGAGAGTCTAGTGTCTTGGTGGCGCGACGTGATGCTTTCAAAAACGTTGTTTCAGCGGAGGTACTACAACCTACTACTGCCGTTTTACATAGAAAAGAAGGTTTGTCGTGTATGGAAAAAGAAGGGGATGTCCTTGCCGCGGATGGGGGAGGCAACGTGGTTATGACGTCAGGGTAATATTTTGAAGATAATCAAGAAGAGTTTTTCCTGGATAACTCAGCCATTTCTCAACCGATTTTGAAATGGTTTACAGATTTGGAAAGCCCGTCGAATCCTGGTCTTGATTAATGCCAGATTTAACGGAAACAGAAATCAATAAGGATTACAGCGTACCAGCTCGGTACACTATACGCCCCATCCTATCTAGGTCACAACTACGCGCTCCATAGAAACAGCGTCCCGGCACGCACATGCGCATATTGCGTTTGAACGAACTTAGTCGTTTTTAGACACACTCTCCCCCATAGGCCTATATACACTTATAGCTCTACCCAGAGGGGCGTGTTCAGGAAACGAATCCTAGACGGGCGGCGCATACCCAGCCTAACTGGTACGGCATGTACCCGACCGGTCGATCCAAACTACACCAGCCATCTCCCTGGGTGTGTATTGTGCATGCATACCTGGTACGTGCGGGTGAGTGCGCGCGTGTGTTTAAGAGAGTATGTGAGCGAGCGAGGTGGACCTGTGCAGTTTGCCGTGCTAATTATATTTCCTAAATATGCCTTTCACAGATAAATTGCTCAGACAGCAGCTGGCTGGCATTGGGTGAGTATTGCGCTAAAAGACAACACAATGCATCTTAAAGAGGTCGTAAACTACAATCACAAAATTATTGAAGTTATGCACCATTTCAAACCTCATACAATTTTCTAAACATATATATATATATATATATATATATATATATATATATATATATATATATATATATATATATATATATATATATACCATTGTCCCTCGATTTAGTAAATCAAGTGCTCAAGTGGGTGTATTTCAAAATTATAATTAGCTTGACCAAATTTTTTGTTAAATGTAAAAAATAATACATAAATGTTTAAAGAATTTGAACAATGATGTATGACTTCAATAATATTATGATCAAATATTTATAATTTTTCATATAAATGCTTTTAGTGCGTTGTATCTGAACCTAATAGCGATTAGACAAGTAATACATTTCAAGCATCGCCTGGCCAGTTTGCCATCCAGAAGTTTTGCGAGTGATGCCTTGTGGGAAGGTATTTTCCCAGAATATGTCAATCTGGGATAGATTTATTGTGGCCCAATACCTTCAGCGGTTTCAGAGGAAATGTGTTTTATGTGAAAATTAGGTTATCAAAGACTGTCGCAAGTCAACTCGACTAATCATTTTGAACATGTGAACAAAGTTTGTTTAGCTCTTGCCTTAGATGAAGTTTTTTACTTTCAGGCCAATGAGCCAAGCAGTTTCACAGAAGATCTTTAAATGTAATTTTTAAAAAAGCTTCCCAGGACCAACTGTGGATCCTACTCTGTGGATTCTCCATGCCTGGTTGTTCTTGAGAACGCGCTTAAAGAAAAAAGGTGGACAGATGCTGGATGGATAGACAGATGATGGATGGCCGACATAAAATAAGTTGATTACTAAATATAACAAATTCTTTCGGGCGTTAACTATTCTGGGGAACCTTTTAAAACTAGTGTTATTGGAAGGTGTTGTTGCCTGAGGTAGCAATGCCACCAAGTAAAATTAGTAACAAATTATTCAACAGCTAGCCTGTATTGAATGAGTGATTTAAATTATGATTTCGCAGCCTCTTAGTCGGAGGGACATCTGGCCCAGGCTCAGACTAATCAAAGGACGCCTTCAAATGACTGATTTGGTATTCGTGTGTGCAGTGGCATCATCGCTTATGGCTAGAACTAAAAAAGCTTGACGTGGCTAAACATGTATTTACGAGTTGGTAAGGGTGTGGGGTGGGGGGGGGGGGGGAGTATGTGTGGTGTGTGGGGTGCTCATAGTTATACAAAAATTACAGTATTCAAAAGTCCAAGAGAATGATATTTATTACTCAGAATGTGGAATATGGCTTCTAGGCGCATCTAGTTTTCACATTCTTCCGAGGGAGCCCCACCCCCAACACCACACACCGCCTCCCATTCTGGAGGAGGGGGGGCACAACAAATCTTAGACCCATTCCGTCATCAACTGCCCTTCGCCGACATCGAGCCCGCACTAGGGCCATGTGTATGCAAATTCTGTCTACCTTTGCATACAGCATACGCATTACGTGCCAATTAAAAATATGATTTTGAGAGCTGTTGTCAATTCTAGTATTCCAGGAGTGTCGCCGGGAATATACCTTGTAGTAGTGCTACCATGTGCATGGCAGCGCCCAGCCGCTCATCACCGCACATATATTCTATTCTACCCACTAAGGCATGAACAGAGAGTAGGGCACTATTGTGTCAAATTCCTATTTTAACTTTACTTGCAAAATGCGTGGAACGTGTTCAGATTTAAAGATAACACGTATCACAAGAACGATAATAAACAAAACATATCAGTAATAAAGCAGTGAATACGTCACATGAAACTGCCAATACATAAATAGTGGCTTATAATGTGGTGAATTGAAAATTGAAACCAGGGCCCACGGAGTTTCACCATTAAACTTGTGAGTTGAATGTGAAAACATGTGTACACATTCCACGTTCCTATTAGACTTCTGAGTAGAAGCGGATAGTCAGGATGGAGGAATGGTGGCAGGACATTTGCCTACGCGTCTCAACCTGCGGGGAGAGAAAGGTGTTTGTATTTTCTCTCTGGTGTGGACCCATTGTATGCAAGAAAAAAGATATTTCCAGCGTAAAAGCACTCCCATATTACGTTATGGGCTGAATGCCGAAAACACGTTGCAACACGTTACAACCGAACTGCTTAATCTGCTCTGAATATTCTAAAAATAATTTTTGAAGTTCTAAACTAAAGTTTAATCTTTTATATAGAAATGGGTAAAGGGCACAGTTGCCCCCACCACCCATGTCCCCAAAGCGCAACGGGGCAGCTGCCCCCACTGCCCCAGCTCTTCTGGCGCCCCTGGTGCTATGGGAATCAATTATCAAACTACGCAACCCAGCTAATGAAACTACGACTACAGATGATAAAAAAAATCCGATATTCTTAACAACCTTTTCTCAAGTTTGTTCACCTCAGAAAAGCTTCATTGTATATCAACCATTACCCCAAGAAGTAACTGTATTAAAGTATTAAAGGACAGACTAATAACAAGATACAAGATTCAAGATTATTTATTCAGTAGTAAAATATATATAAATTATGGATTCAACTAGGTTGTCCGCCAAAGGCAATGCCTATTGTATTGGCGGACACCTTAGACATATATACATACATCTATACACATAAATCAAACAGGACAGTAGCATACAACCACAGGACGTAGACAAGTTAAACACAAAATTAATACATGTCTAAGTAGTAGTAGTTGTAGCGGTGATTTATTTGCACAACATTTATATTTTTGGTTGACTTTGGTTATACAGTGCATCTTGGAAATAACCAGTTCATCTCAATAGTAAAATAAAAATGTTCTGTTGAATGTGTTGAATATAATTGAATTGAAGGCCACTGTTGCCATAGGCAGCAATGCCCTCCAATCCACGCACATTCAAAACATACAAGAGAACATTTCTCACACTGATTTTTAAATTATTATAACAACAAGGTACTGTTTTTGTTTAGAAGTATGTGAGGTCATCCCCGAGCTGTGCTGTATTTGTGCAGTTGATAAGATGTTTACAGGATGCTGGCTAGTGGGGAGCATCCTTGGGCAAGGGTGGGGAGGGAGGGGAGGGGCACAGTGCTCATTCTCCTGCTCATCCATTAGCTTGGTTTTATGGTTACTGAAAATGAAAATTTGATAGTTGTCAGCAGTTGAAAACATCCAGTCGTAGTGGGTGGATTGGGTAGTAGTAGTAGTAGTAGTAGTAGTAGTAGTGGTAGTAGTAGTAGTAGTAGTAGTAGTAGTAGTAGTAGTAGTAATAGTAGTAGTAGTAGTAGTAGTTGTAGTAGTAGTAGTAGTAGTAGTAGTAGTAGTAGTAGTAGTAGTAGTAGTAGTAGTAGTAGTAGTAGTAGTAGTAGTAGTAGTAGTAGTGGTAGTAGCATTAATACGTGTTAATTAAGTAATCCTTTATTATTTTCTTGAATGATTTTGTTGTCAGTATTTTGTATCGGGTTTCATGTTTAGTGTTATTCCATAATTGAGTGGCTGTAATTGATATTCTATGTTTTCCCATGTCTGTGCGTGTGTATTTGTCATGTCGTTTGTGTCTGCTTCTAGTGTTATGTTGGTGGATGTTAATATTGTTCACAAGGAAGGGGGCTATGGATTTGGGTAGGGTAGGGTGTTGTGATGGAAATCTTTCACAATAGTTAACATTTGGGATTTACCTATGTCAATAAGTTTGAGTAGTTTTTCTTCTTTAAACATATCTTGGCCTTCTGCTGGTTGAGAAAATAATGTAATGCTCTTTTTTGGAGGCTTTGAATTTTAGATATTTTGTTTTTATAGGTGTTAGTCCAAACGGCATTGCAGTATGTGAGGTGTGGAAGGATTAAGGTGCTGTACAGTGTTTTAACCGTGTCATGTGTCATATATGGTTTCAATCTTTGGATGACACCTATTCCTCTTGCTACTTTCGCAGTAACTGTCTCAATTTGTTTGACACAGGTCAGATTTTTATCTAAATATACTCCTAGAAATTTTGCGTATGGGGCCTCATCAATTTCTTTTTTGTTGATATAAATTTTCGGAATATCCTTATTTATATGTTCTCTAGATTTTGAAAATAACACATATTTTGTTTTATCCACATTTAATGACAGGTTATTTAACGAAAACCAGTTAGTAATTTCTTCCATTTCCTCATTTACGTTTTTGTATAAAGTAATTATATCTTCGTCAGAGCAAAAGGCATTGGTGTCATCAGCGAACAGTATTAGTGACATGTGTTTGCATACATTGGGCAGATCATTCATGTACAAGAGGAACAGCAGAGGGCCAAGGACCCTGCTGAACACCGCGATTTAATCTCCTATTTTCAGAGCAGGTTGCATTAAATTGCACGGATTGTGTTCTCTCATTTAGGGAGCTTTGAAACCAGTTGAGTGCACACCCATCGTCATCGAAAATAAATTGAAAGCACTCAACCCCAATAAAAGCAATGGCCCAGAGAGAATTTTAAAAGGAAGCTGCTAAAGAAATTAGTTCACCACTAAGCATAATTTCCAACTAGAATGCGCAGTCGTTGGCATGCCATCACAAAGCCCTGCACATTCACCACTTTGAGCTTTACCCTCACTTTGACCCAAAACACAATAAATTCCTTGAAATGTAGTTTCAATGGGTAATTTCAACAATTGGCTGATGCCCAATTTGCCCATTTGACCCTTGGCCACTGCCATTAGATTGACTCAAGAACAAAATGATTTGCTGTACTGTATAGTCTGCTAACTACACACTTCAAAATGATCTGTGACATGACTGCATTTCATAAAAAAAAAGATTTTTGGCCCACCATTTCCCCCCACTCCTGCCCCTGGGGATGATATCAAAATTCCAATGGGGCATGCACATCCTTGCCCATAGGTATAATTATCTGCAAAGTTTTAAATTTCTATCTGAAATGATGTGCGAAGAGTTGCGTTACAATGGATTGGTGCCCAATTTTGACCTTTTGACCCTGCGCCTACCCTCAGTTTAACCCAAGATCAAAATATTTCCTTGTACTGTAGTTTACTACTCATGGGCTTCAAAATGTTATGTGACATGACCACCTTTGGATAAATTTAATCTTTGACCCACAGTAGCCACCCCTCTGAGCCCCACCCCTGTGGGGGGTCACAACAAAATTTCAAAAGTGCCATGCACATCCCTGGCCATATGTGTAATCAAACCCAAAGTTTCAAGTTCCTATGCAAAATGGTCTAGGAGGAGTTTCTTTACAATCGATTGTTGACGCCACGACTTTTGACCCCACCCCTACTCTCAGTTTGACCCAAGATCAAAATAATTCCTTGTACTGTAGTCTACTCAACATTGGCGTGAAAATGATATGTGACATGACAACCATTGGGAAAAATTATTTTGTACCCTACATTTCCCACCCCAGCGCCGTACCCCTGGGGTCATACCAAAATTTCAAAAGTGTCATGCATATCCGTGTCCATATGTGCAATCATCTCCAAAGTTTCAAGTTTCTATCTGGAATGATCTAGGAGGAGTTGCGTTACAATCAAATGGTGCCCACTTTTGATCTTTTGACCCCACCCCTACTCTAAGTTTGACCCAAGATCAAAATAATTCATTGTACTGTAGACTACTAATAATTGGCTTGAAAATGATATGCGACATGCCAATTAACCTTTGGAAAAAACTTAATTTTTTACCCCACATTCCCCACCCCATGGCCCTGCCCCTGAGGAGTCATTCCCCTCACACGGGTCACATCACATAATCCCCAGATTTTCCTCCAAAAAGCATGGGGATAACAAGTCTCGAGATGAAGGTGTACTACCCAACATCTGAAAAATGACAAATGTATGCCGTATACACAAAATAGCCTCCAAAAACGACCCGAGCACTACAGACCAATCAGTCTTACCTCTACCTTGTGTTCTAGTAACTTGCATACAATAGATGTTAGTGAGACAGGCCTGTAGTTGGATGCTTTTGTTCGGTCTCCTTTTTTGAAGATTGGTGTAATGTTGGATTGTCTCCAGTCTGATGGTATGGTAGACTGATTCAGTGATTGTTGAAACAAAGAGGCAAGGGTTGGTGCTATTTGGCTAGATGTTTATTTGAGGATTCTTGCTGGAATTTGGTCAGGGCCTGCTGCTGTAGATGGTTTCAGTCTTTGCAATGCTTTTTCAACTCTGTTTTTTCCCTGGTGAACACTGATGTCAATTGTTCGTTCAATGCTTCCGCATTCTGTTTAGAATCTGTAATGATTTGTCCATGATGTCTCAGGGTGCTGATGCTTACAGTGTCCTGACGCCTTGATTTGATATACCTCGAGAATTTTTTGCTGTTTTGTCATCTTCGGGGTTAAGCATGTTCGTGATGTAGTCTTGATATGAAGAGCGTAGTTTCTGATGTACTTGTCTACGTATTTGTTGGAACCTCTCCTTATTCTTTGCTTTCCCACTCTTCTTGGCTGTGTTGTATTCTATATGTTTCTGTTTGAGTAGCTTTTTTATATTTTGTGATATCCATGGTAGATCGATGTGGGTTCCCAGCACTTTTTGGGGATGTTCTTTGACATGGTTTGTGTGATGGTATCTTTGAAGAATATCCAGTTTTCTTACACTGTATGGGAGAATGGTATCTGGCTAAAATAGGTCTTGTGTGCCTTTTCAAGGTCTGATGTAATATCATTCAAGTTTGCTTTCCTGTACAGGGAGATCTTGCGAGGAGTCCGTTTGATTAGCTTGGTTGAGCTGTGACATCGATGATAAGAGTGTCATGGTCAGCTATTGGTGGTGTTGTGCGTGTTTTATTTACCAGGCTTGGATGAGTAGTAATTAATAGATCTATTAATAATGATGAATACTCTTCTAACAGAAGGCATCAAATCGCTTCTGACGTCATTTTAAAATCAGATTCAAAGTTGAATAACAGTGGGTGCTTACTCCATAGTTTGTTTAATCTGGATTTAAGAGTTAGGAAAAATGGAAAAATGCGACCAATATTCGACGTGGGCCTTCAAACGGCTGAACCTCCATTATTAGGAGGACGAAAATCACTTCCGCATTAAATTAAATTACTTATTATTATTATTATTATTATTATATATATATATATATATATATATATATATATATATATATATATATATATATATATATATATAATTGTCCATGCACTCTGGTGCTGAACAGTGTTTGTGTTATTATTATTATTGAACTGTATTCGGACAACATATTTAGCTAATCTATAATTGCGGACTAAAATTACAATTATATAATGTTCATAAATCAAACTGTAGTTGGGTAATTCTACAGTAACTACCAAAAATGGTAGAGGTGAAGGTGAAAAGCAAAATGCATTGTTTCTATGTTTGTTGATGTTGATGCATTCTAGGGATATCTCCCCTTTAAGAAATAACACCAAGCAGTGATCAGTTGCAAGATACGAATGTACTGCATTCTCTTTAATACCTCTAATTCAACTATAATGTCATTACCGCGACCAATGTTAAATGATGTGACAGTCATATGCAATATATATATAGTATCATCTTTGTATGCACCATTTCACCGTAAATATTGTCACCGAAAATATACAACTGGAAATTCAGAATTATTTTTAAATGTTCTTAATTTTTTGTAGCAATTATATAGAAATGCGAGAATTAGCGCAATTCTATCACAACGTTTGCTTTCTAGTCTCCAAAACAAAGTAGAACTGAAGAGGTTATACGCACATTTTCACTAATCAATACTACTTTTATTAGTAGACACAGAATAAATGCAGTTATTAGTCTATGACTGTAAAAAAATGTACATTTATGGTTTGGTCGCGGGTATGACACCGGGTCGCGGTATTGACGTGTGCTCACGGTAATGATTATTATAGAATGCTTATGGATGGAACACAGGGGAAATGAGTGAATATTGATTATTGTTGATTTACATATGACAGAAAAGTAGTTATATCATTTTACAAACTTTAATAAGGAAACTTGTGGCAGATTTTAAGCA
>CM067368.1:30228587-30566087 GCA_034401795.1 Chaetoderma sp. LZ-2023a
TTCATTCTACCCCTGAATAGGACTAATCAAGAGAACATTTACCAACATTGACCCATCTACTTTCATGCTCTTGTACAAGTCTCTAGTGAGACGTATTCACGAATACTGCAACTTGGCATGTTCAGCAAGATTGAAAAGGCAATCACAGCTATTAGAAAGAGTTCAACGCAGAGCAACAAAACTCGTTACCGCAAATCAAAGAGTATAGCTACACAGAAAGACTTGATGCCATAAATCTAATGTCACTGAAATATAGAGGATTTCAAGATTTAATTGAAACATTAAATTCATTTGATCTAAGCAGGATAGTGGTACATTTATTTATACTGTAACCAGGCCAGTGATTCCAATGGAACAATTTCGAAAAATAATCTTGTCAAGAGATTATTACTTTTAAAGTTTGTACCAATGGAATGATTGGCTCGATGACCAGTCATTCCAGTGGTAAAATTTTATTAAGATACGTGTAGTTTTCTCTTGAGCGACAAATCCCTAAAAAAGTAAATTCTTGACCTTGTCATGGAGCTGTATCATAGCATATTCTGTTGAATATTTTGAATTTAATATGAGTGGAAACCATTGCTGCCTACTTAAGGCAGCAATGGCTTCCACTCATATTAATTTCAAAATAATCAAGCGCTACCTGTGTGTTTGTCCTGAGATTAAGATACTGGGAATTTGTCGATGAAAGGTTTATTAAGCCACCATCTTCTAGCGCCATAGCAAGATGGGCTTTCAAGTATGTTTGACTATATCCCATGAATTACTGAATATCTCTTACGGTTTTTAGATGGTGTCTATAGAAACTCGAGATGATGTCAGCCCTGCATCAGCTGACAGTGATGCAGCAGCAGCCAAGAAAGATGAATTTAATGAAAGCCTGGACAAAACAGTCAACACCAGGTATGTTTACTTATCACATAAACAATCTTGTATTCCATGGTATAACCGTATAACATAGGCTTGTGAGATTATTATTTTGAGTGATCGCGATCGCTTATTTAAGCATAATCATGATTAATCAATTAATCGGCATGGTTACAAATTACACCGATATAACAACAAAAGCGTATCAATGACGAAAGCTGCAATTGTGTTTAGAAATATCCATTTGCATGACAAGAGAAGACTATTTTTGAAAATATATCACTGGAATGCCTGGCTCGAGCATCAACCCAGGCATTCCAATGATACATTAAAAAAAGTTTTCTCTTGGCCTGCAAATGGACCTGTATTCGTTAAGCAAAATTAAAATTTTCGTAGCCGATTGCTTTGAAGAATAATAACATGGTAGATTTTGAAATATTTTATGCAGTAGAATTATTCATGATTATTGGATTATTTCATTTTTAATCATATAAATTCATGATTTAAAAAATAATCGTGATTTTCGAATTAATCACGTAATTGCGCAAGGTTAGCATAACATTAATTATTACATAAAAGTCTATATCTGACTAGTGTTATACAGTCATGCGCTATGTTGCCTAACCGGTGATGATGTAACACTACGGCTTGTAACATTGTTTTACAGCCATTAGCCCAGCTGACTGAAAACTGGGTCAGTTTGACCTAGTTTATTGATGATTGATTATTGGTCAAAGACTCAAAGGCCAATTTTCCGATTGAAACCAATAGTAAAATATTTAGCATGTAGTTTCTAGTTTTTTCGTATACTGTAGCCAAGCTCGGTGTATGGATGCATTATAGGCTATTTTTGATGATTTACCACTGGAATGACTGCCTCGGTTATTGAACCAGTCATTCCAGTTTTAAAAATAGTCTACTCTTGGTCTGTAAATGGACATTTCTCGAGAGCACTGCAGAAGTTGCTTTTGGTGTTCAAGCGTTAAAGGGTTAATGACATAATAAAAAGCTTAGTTTATGAGTGGCATGTGATATCACCTGTATAGATATTATTGGATGAAGATAGTTTTCCTTTAATTACCTTTACGCCTTTTGCTCTGGTTATGTTATTTTAGATGATATGAGATGTAAGTGATTAAATATTCTTGAATCCTTTAATGACTAAATTTGTTTAAAAAAATCAAATATTTACTTATTGAATGTCCATTTGCACGCCAAGAGAAGACTATTTTAGAAAATTTACCACTGGATTGACTGGCTCGGTTATCGAGCCAGTCATTCCAGTGGTAAATTTTCAAAAATAGTCTTCATTTGGGCTGCAAATGGAGATTCCTCAGGACCCCTACAGAGGCCGGTCTTGGTCGGCTTCGTCGTAAAAGGCTTAACTCTTCAAGGCCTAAATTTGGTCAGGAAAATCAAATTTCTTTATTGAATGTCAATTTGCCGACCAAGACGACTGGCTCGATAACCGATAAAATTTCAAAAAACGTTTTCTTGTCCTGCAAATGGATATTCCTAATAAATCCTGCAGGCGCCAGTTTTGTCCAGAGTTGCCATGAAATGGTTAACACTGGGGGTATTTCTTGCAGTCCACATTTACTACGAAGCATGTGATGAAGTCTCACTCATGTTATATTTGTGTTCAAGTGTTCTGGAGCTGGAGGGTCAGATCCAAGCTGGTTTTCCTACAGATGATGTACCGTTAGAGAAGAGGATCCGTCACAGACATAAATACAGACCAGCTATGAAGATGGCGTTCCCAGTCAGATTCACCAAGTAAGTCTTAGTCATCTAACGCTCAAGATTTGTCGGGTAGACGCGGGTAAATTCAAATTTGTGCTCAGTGAATGTCCATTTGGCAATATTTGCACGTCGTGAGCATATACAATTTTTAGAAAATTTCTCACTGGAAATGATGGGCTTGGTTATCGAGTCAGTCATCCCAGGAGTAAGTCTTATTGATGCAAGATGGGTTTAACATTAAATGCTATTTTAGAATCATTAGACAATATAATACAGATTCAAACTAGTTTATTCATCAATCATATGACATCATAATCAACTACGTGACGTGTAGGATGATGCCATGATCAATAATGTCATAAATGACATAGATAAGTTCCTCTTGAATGCTTAATTGATGATGTACTAAGCGTTGTACGAATTCTATGTCTTTACTACTAATACTATTTAATAAAGATACTGTTGAATATTTTGAAACTAATTTGACTGGGCGCTGTTGCTGCCAGCAACAGCACCCAGTCCAATTAGTTTTTAAATATTCAGCGGCTTACCTGTATAGTTTTCTGGAAATTGCTAGTCAGGCAGTTCAGGGATCAATCGATCCCAACACGGGCAAAGTGTGGATGGAGTTTGGCTGGAGATGGGTTGAGCATAGCTAAAACTGGAGTCCTCCATTGGGTCTGAACAGTTCCTCACTTGGATTAATGGTGGTTAGGCTATTATCAAAGTGATATTCTGTGTCATTAGCGTCTCTAACCTTCTTGAGTGAACTTAACCTTTTAATGCTCAAGCCAGTGAAAAACCCAGTCTGCAGTGGTCTTGAGCAATGTCCATTTGCTGGTCAAGCAAAAACTATTTTTGAAAGTTTACCACTCGCACCGTCATTCAAGTGATGCATCAAAAATAGTCTTCTCTTGGCCTGCTAATTGTCACTGGCTAAGCAAAAATCTATATTTTATTGCCCATTAATCTGTTAGTGGTCAAGGTGGTCAATGCATCCTCTGTAGTGATTTTGACGAATGGCCATTTGCATGACAACAGAAATCTATTTTTGTAAAATCCAGTGACAAATTTACAGAAATAGTCTTCTTAGCTTGCAACTATTTAAATTTTCTCGAAAGACTTGATCATTAAAGGGTTGATTAATATGAGTAACCTTTTCTGTGCTTTGAGGCACTGTTGACCCAAGAAGGGCGAACCCTTTCAGCGTCAAATCCCTGAAAAGATAAATTCTTTACAATGTATTGCATATTCTGTTGAATGTTTTGAAGTTATTATTACTGGAAGCCATTACTGCATACAGCAGAAATGGTTTCCAGTCATATTAGTTTCAAAATATACAGCAGTTTTCCTGTTTGTTTACCCTGAGATCGAGATACAAGGAATTTTATCGGTGAAAGGGTAAAAAGCTGATTCGTATGTTTCCTTTTGTCAGAGGTCCTGAAGGAGAGATGCCCATGAATTATGCTGGACTTTTCTCTGTGATAACATTTTCGTGGATGAGTGAACTTATGTGGAAGATTTACAGGAAGGGCATTGATAATGTCCAGTTATGGCGCTGTTCTAAACCAGAGAGCTGCAAAGTGAATGTTGACAGGTATGCCGGGATGTTCTTGTAAATCAGAAATTGTGCCATACATGCGTATGTGTATGCTGATGTTGAATTTTGCACTTTCGAAGTCGTCGTATAAACTGTTTAGTGCCCCCCCCCCCCCCCCCCACTCCCACACCTGGATATAATTACATGTGTTAAAAGATGAAGTCTTTGACACAGATTATGTCATAGTGAGCTATTATTAGACTGTTATAAGTGTTTAACCCTCAAATTAGTTCAAGAAATTAAAATTTTCTCATAGAAAAATATCCGTTTGCAGACCAAGAGAAGACAACAGAAAGTGAGACATATGTGCCACTTTTCCAACGGCGACGGCTTCAACAATGTTAAGTTTTTTAGTTTGGCAAAACTTCTCAGCTTATATTTCAGGATCAATTAATTCTATTGCAACTAAACATGGCAATGTGGTTGCCTTTACTGTTAGGAAGCATAATGATGATACTGAGGTCACAAGGTCATGGTCATTGTAACCTTGATACAAAACTCAATGTTAAGTTTTTGCGTTCAGCAAAACTTCTTGGCTTATCTTTCAAGATTGGCTAATTTTATTGGAACTAAACTTCCATACATTGTTACCTATAATATTAGGAAGCAGCATGCTGACACTGCAGTCACAGCGTCAACGGTCAAGGTCATTCTGCCCTCTACAAAACGACCCAGACTTATATACTGGTCTGGCGTTTTGTTAGCTTACTAAAATACTTACCACTCAATTCACTGTTTGCTATAAGTCACCTGACTTAGATATCTCAGAAAACTTTAACCTATTCATTCCCATGGTGTGGGTTCCCTTGTAAACAAGGTTAGCAGAGATACATCCGTCCATTGGGTAGTCGTGATAGTATCTCTTTAACTCTAAAGCGGTCATTGCTCTAGGGAACCGGCTCCTCTATTCCTATAGAGAACATATAAACGAGTCTGTGAGCATGTGCACTTATGCTGTTATGCATGCGACCGAGTCCAAGCCGTCATTAATTAATTCCACAAATTTTTAATAATGATTTGCAATTTAACGATGCGGGGTGGCCGAGGTGGGCCACAGTGAATTGAGTGGTAAGTATTTTAGTAAGCTAACAAAACGCCAGACCAGTATATACGTCTGGGTCGTTTTGTAACACAAAAATACTAAGCCACTCAATTCACTGTTTGCTAAAACATAGAATTGGTCAGAGCCCAAATACTAGGTGGGTTGGTAAATTGCAAATCAGGAATGAAAGGTTAATCACCAAAAATACTAAAACCAACTAAATCGCTGAAGTGCTGAAAGAGCACAAACAAACAAATGTTCTAAATAAAATACAATAAAGCAATTGAGCCTAGGTTTGAGTGGCGAAACTTTTTCAGGTAAAAATAATGTAGAATCTGACATTTACACTGCAACTTACATAATGTCATCCACTGATAGATCTGCATAGAAGGAGAAGGCCATACCACGAACATCGTGTGCCTTAACACAAACTGAGTGTCTCCTGGAGATACAGTCTAGTGTCAATTAATGGTGTCTGTAATCCAGTTGATGAGATGCGCGCTTACTAAACAAATTCGCATAAGTAATCTGAACGGTAGATCTGCATAGAATGCGAAGGAGAAGGCCATACCACGAACATCGTGTGCCTTAACACTTACTGAATGTCTCCTGGAGATACATTCTAGTGTCGATTAATGGTGTCTGTAATCCAGTTGATGAGATGCACGCTTACTAAACAAATTTGCATAAGTAACCTGAGCGGTGTTTCAAAAAGATCTTTTAAATTGGGTATAGTTTTCGGAAAGGATTGAAAACAATTAATTAGGTTTTATATATATAAGATCTCTTCTAGGGCAAAGAAATAGGGCAGATCTCCTACCACCTCGAAAAGATCATTCACAAAATGAATATGAATATCAAAATGCCATCTAACAAACGCGGCAGCTAGTAGAAAAAGAATGATTTCAGAGTTATACAATTAAACAGATGGACCCAAGAATGAATTAATAGAGGAATTTATTATAGGTATTTGTCTTTGTGCTATACCATAAAAATACCTGTACCATGGATAAATGATGTAAATACTTAATAACTCTCAAACCGGCTTCTAGATAATAAAGAAGGTAGATGCTAGGGAAAACAATAACACCACCCCAGCATACAGAGATTTAAGTCATCAAAACATATCCCATGAATCTATGACTTGATGATGGGATGCAGAATCGGCCGTGATAATGTGTTGTTCTAACAACCATTTGAAAACCGTAAATAACATATATACATATTGGAAGATTTGTGGAATGATGAACTGAAAGCTGCTGTTAAACGAGATAGAAAATCAGCAAAATTGGTCAGACGCTTCATCCTACTGATAGAAAAGAAAGACTGAAAAACTATGTTAAAAATAAATCAGGCCAGATATGATACTAAAAGATAGCAAACCACTATTCACAATTAAAATAATAAAGACTGACACACTAATTTGCAGATTGATATTAGGAGAATCGAAAGGTGATTGATTCCAATTTTTTGAGAGAACAGGTCGAAAGATGGAGGCTCATAGGAAGAGACTAATACATGAGAAGATTCAGGAGCAAAACGAAATCTAGGGAAATCAAAACGACAAAAGAACTGCTAGGATCATAAGAAAAAAAAGAAAATTATTCCTAGAAGATAAATGCGAAGAGTTGGGTGTACACAAGGTTTCGAAGGATGAGGATAATTGGATGGTTCAGCCATTGCACTAAGAGCAACTAA
Source organism: Chaetoderma sp. LZ-2023a (assembly GCA_034401795.1). NCBI lineage: Eukaryota > Metazoa > Mollusca > Caudofoveata > Chaetodermatida > Chaetodermatidae > Chaetoderma > Chaetoderma sp. LZ-2023a. The sequence continues at coordinate 30,235,538 of CM067368.1, forward strand.
TAAAGAATTAAAGAATTAAAAATAAGAATCCCTGAAATAGGGCATTTAAATTGTCAAACGTGATTTAGAAACAAACAATACCAGCAAAACAACAGAAGTGAATTGATTTGGCATACCTAAACCAGAAGTTTAATTGTAATCAGTTGCTATACCATAAAAATTGAGAGTTATAATCTAGGTAATAATACTGAGCACAGGAAAATTAGGCCTTATGTTCATCTCTTCTTCATTTATCTCCATGCCTGTGCCGTCACTTCTGGTCATGGGTTGCGTGTACGGTGTAGTCATGCATTGCCGCTTGACTATGCCAAGCCTACCTAAAGCATTTTCAAATGTTTTAAGAGATGGTGTGGAAACGACATGTTCAGACAAAATATTTCACAGTTTGCACACCCCTTTTATTTTATTTATTTATTTTTTTTCTAACTGGCTTGGTTCTCCCCCTCTTCTGGTAGACTTTCAGATGATTTCCACGAGTAATAGTCCATTTGCAAGCAGAATGTTATATTTCACTATAACAATTAATCGATTGAGAGCCGATAGAATTATCCATCATAGCCTGTGTACGTGCTCTATATATCCAATTTCGCCCAAGTTAAGTACCCGCAGAAAGAATTTCCAAAATGATGAAAGATTAGATTATACATTAAGTAGGAAAAAACCCATCTTAGGGCTAATAAAAGGGGCTGATAGTCAAGAACTTTCCTGATCCAAAGGCTATGCTTGCTACTAAAACACTGAGATCAACACACATCTCTGATATAGTAAAACTTGGTCATCAAAGTTTGTAGTGTTTACTATCAAAATATTAACCATTTAACTCTCGAAGTAAGTTGAATCTGAATGAGTACCAGCAAATATGGGAGTGGCGTATTTACTTATAAACCCATAAATAGGTCGCACATTTATGCTCAATTTACACGTTCTAAAAAATTTGCGCGCACTATATACAAGGATAAAACTTATTTTCGTCTGAATTTTTAAACATCTTAACGTCTGAAGATACCACGAAAACTCCCCTGCACAAATCTTGTCACCTTGCGGCTATGCTTAATGTGTACCTCAAAACATCATTCGCAGAAGTGAAATTATTAAATTGAACAGCCTAAATATTGTGTATCCTTTAATAAAGATAGTTTTTTCCATCAAAATTAATCCTAACTTGACATAAATGTCGTCTTTATAATATATAAATCCGAATCACGTGATGATCACATGATATATAAATCACGTGATATTATCTGAGCAGGTCAGGTTAAAGAAAATTTTAATGAAGTATCTTAAGCGAGTACTCAGATATAGTTAACCTGGAATCGGAAATTCGGCAATGAGATCTACGCTTCTCGTCAGCGCCTCCAAACGGAGATTTACTTTGCCACTGGCTGGCTCGCTAACATTAGAAGCGGCCTACCCAGTTTAATTATCGGGCGTTCAAGCAATTTTTCTCGAACATCGCGTTACGTTTTAGATCATTTTATGTTGGTCACTTACATTACAATATAACCAGTAATATATATGAAAAATTTTATCGCTAGATTTAGAAATCAAGTGAACGCAAGTTTCTCGCTAGATTTACAAATCAAGTGAACCTGAAAATCTGACACAGGCTTAATAGCCTATCTAACAAAAGAGGGTCATGTGATTACGAGGATTCAAACCAGTATAGTAATTTTGAACATCCGGGCATTCCGAGATCGTCCGACATTTGCCAATTTATGACACACTAAAGAGGATATCCCATAGCAACGTAATGTTTACATTTTTCATGAAACTAAGAGCATAAAAAAGACTTGTTGAATAACCCCGCCCGGTATTAGAAAACATAAAATATCGAGTAATCTTTATAAGATATTAAATAAAAGGTAAAAAGGTTTCACGGCCCATTGCTAGTAATTTAAATTAGCCTGCAAAAACGGCGCCAATTTAAAGCGAAGACCGAATTAATATGATGGTCTTGTCTTTATTGTAATACGACTGACATGACTGATCATCATGAAGTAATTGCGAATGTCATGTTAGTTGGTTGGTAACGGTCCTTAGAAGGACCACTCGCTTTTCTTCAGGGGATGATCGTGGTGTATCCTTGTGGTGTTCATCCGGTCCACCACGCCTGTTTGCACCACTGTCACATTCTTAATAGATCCAATAACTTCCCAACCGGTATATTACATAGTTATGTTGGATACCTTATGTAGGATTCGATCCAAACCGGTATGTAGTATGCCTTATGTAGGAAAGAATGATGCTCGGAAATACGTACTTAGTCAAAACTGTTAATTGATCCACTAACTTCCCAACCGGTATGTTACATATGTTATGTGGGATACCTTTCGTAGGAGATGTTCCAAACCGGTATATAGTATACCTTTCGTAGGAACGAGCCTCGTGTCTAAAATAGGATCAGAGTTATTGACTTCACCTGGCTTGTAATGTAAAGCTGGCGCCATTTTCTTTCAACTTGGTCACAACGAACCTTCTGTTCATATTCACGTAAATTATAAACATTTTACATAAGTACTATGACTTATTCATCAAAGACTGCTTGTTCTGTGGTATTCATGAAAAATCAAATGTGGATGTAGCTCCACAAGATTATGGAATGAATAGGATTTGTTGAGATAAAAGTTAGGTGTTTCCTGTAATACAGAAAATTAATTTATAAAGGCTTGGACTCGGTCGCATGCATAGTAGCATAAGTGCGCATGCTCACAGACTCGTTTATATGTTCTCTATATGAATAGAGGAACCGGTTCCCTAGAGCAATGACTGCTTTAGAGTTAAAGAGATACTATCAAGACTACCCAATGGAGGGATGTATCTCTGCTAACCTTGTTTACAAGGGAACCCACACCATGGGAATGAATAGGTTAAAATTTTCTGAGATATCTAAGTCAGGTGACTTATAGCAAACAGTGAATTGAGTGGCTTAGTATTTTTGTTGTGTTACAAAACTGTTATTTTTCAATGTTTGGTTTTTAGGCTTAGCAAATCTTATCATGTTATATTTCGGGATTGCTTAACCCTAATGGAACAAAACTGTGGTACATGGCTGCTTATGCCAAGAGGATACAGGATTGTAACATGCAGGTCACCAGGTCAAAGGTCAAAACCATTCTAATATTGTTATTTGACCGTTCCTTTTTCAACCGTAAGTTCATCAAATCATTTATATTTCAGGATCGGTTAATCCTATTGGAATTAAACTTGAATACATGGTTATCTAGAATGTTAGGAAGCAGCAGGATAACACGGAGGTCACACGGTTACGGGTCAATGCCACTGTAACAAACAGGAGACAGGCGAGGCATTTAATTCGGTGGAATTCTTGTTTGAAAATTTATCACTGGAACTGTCTTCCCTTTATCTGCAAATGACCATTTCACAAGACGCTGGTTTTGGCAAACTAGTGTGTTAAAGGGTTACATTGTATGTATTTTTTTACATAATGGCCAAGATATGTCAAGAAAATATGATGTTTCTGCTCAGTTAATGTCCATGTTAAGAGGACATTTTTGAAAGTTTATCACTGGAATGACTGGCTTGGTTATCGAGCCAGTCATTCATATTGTAAAATTTCAAAAATTCTTGTCTTGATCTTCCAATCAACCATTCATTGACTAAAACAATGTCCTACTTATTGACATTGCTTCATTATGATTATCTTGAACCAGTTGAAATGCTTGTATTTTTATGGCAGATTTGAAAATGGTTGGAATGCTGATGTCGCGGAGAGGGGTCTAGAAAATGCATCACTGATTCGTGTCATTCGAAAATTGTTTTTGAAGCGGATTATCGCTGCTCTGTGTATTATCTTAATTACACTTGTCTTTACGTTCATGGGGCCTGTAAGTACTGGTCGAGAATTGAATGATCGTATGAATAGTGATCTCTGAAACATGGATTATAGATGAGGGTGAGTGGTGGAGCATGCCTAAGGGGGTAGAGCGGGTATCAAGTCAGCATTCCCAGGTAACGGGTGAGTCTGAAAGGATGTGTCCTGGGTGTCGTCCTCTCTGCAGCATAGAAGAGTAGTGCTTTGAGAAGCCATCTCGTGGAAGCAGAGTCATAATAAACAGGACTATTATTTTGCCTGCACACTATCTATGACTATTTTTGAAAATTAACTGCTTCAATGACTGGCTCGATAACTTAACCTGGGTAACTGCAGTGGTGAATTTTCAAAACTAATCTCTTGGTCTGCAAAATGGACATTTTCTATGAGAAAATTAAAATTAAAATTTTTTGAGACGGAACAAAATCTAAATGAATTCTTGCACTCTGTAATCGTATGGGTAACCTGCATACCAAATTTATTTGAATTCCGAACAATCGTTTTGTTGGTGTTGCATTACAATCAATTCCCGTACACCGAGACACGGGCAGCACAGCATATTAACCCCCACTTTTATTCGAAACATGTGGGGTAATTAATTAATCCAATCTGTCATTCACGCATATGACATTGATGTCATAATCAATTACGTCACATCACAATCATAATTGACAGAGATACACTGTCATGAACCTAGAATAGGTTCGGTCACCATCCTATATTATGGATATGCTGTAAGTATGTAGACCAAATAAGAGTTTGAGATTGGAAAATTGCTTCACACTAACTAACTTTTTCGCACATGACAACATACGGTGACAGATGTTTTTCCAAAGCTGCAGCGTACCAAGATTGTGGAACACTACACCAAATTATTTGTGAAATATCAACAAACTGACGTCTACTAACAGGATTAAAAGTCTGTAAAGACGTACCTCTTTATAACGCAGTTTTCAACTTGATAACATCATTATTAATTCTCCATTTTTATATTCGTTTGGATATTTTGAAACTAATTTGACTGAGTGCTTTTGTTGCCATAGGCAGCAATATCCCCCAGTCAAATTAGTTTCAATCTATTCAACACTCAAGGCAGCCGAAAACAGCTGCTGCAGTGGTCTTCAAAAATCTCCATTTGCAGACCAAGAGAAGACTATTTTTGAAAATTTACCACTGGAATAACTGGCTCGATAACTGAGCCAGTCATTTCAGTGGTAAATTTTCAAAAATCTTGGTCTGCTGGATATATTCTATGAGAAAATGGAAATGTTCTTGAACAAGTTTGAGTGTTAACGGTTTAATTTCTATTGCCAGGCATGGTTAATCAACTGGTTGTTGGAATATCTTTCCATACGAGGAGAAAAGTCACTCGGTTATGGTATCGCCCTTGTAGCTGGTCTCGTCATGTCAGAGTTTGGACGGTCACTCTCAATGTCATGCTGGTGGTTCCTTAACTACCAAACAGGTGCATATTACTATCAATTTAGTTTGGTCTATTTTGCATGAAATCCTATAAAATTAAAAGTAATATTCGTAACAAAAGCTGTTTGTTTTCTACTAAATTTACTTGTAAATTTTTTAAAGAGTAAGTTTTACGATTAAAGTAACACATGGTAAATTGAATGTTCGTTTAATTTTACTATCAATCTTTTGTTGTTATATTTAGCTTCAAATACTTAAAAATTATCATAAATATTCACAAATAAACCCTTTAACCCTTTAATGATCAAATTTGGTAAAGAAAATTAAAAAATCTGCCTATTGAATGTCCATTTACAGGTCACAAGAATAGAATTTTGATGACTGGTTCGGTTATCGAGCCAGTCATTCCAGTGGTAAATTTGTCAAAAATTCTATTCTCGTGACCTGTAAATGGATAGTCCACAAGATCATAGCAGAGGCCGATTTAGGCCGTTATGACGATTGAAGGGTTAACGCTCAAGCCAAATGGCTTCTGCAGTATGCTTGAAATGTCTACATGTATTTGTAGTCCCAGAAGAGACTATTTTTGAAAATTTGCGACTGTATGACTGACTTGGTACTAAGCCAATCATTTCAGTGATAAATTGTGCAAAAATAATCTGTTGTCCTGCAGACAGACATTATCTATCGGAGATTTGAAATTTTCTTGAACAAATTTGTGTTTTAAAGGGTTAAAATAACAAGCATTGTGAAATATATCTTTGTTTAATTTTGAAGGAGTTCGAACGAGATCTGGATGTCTGGGGTTGTTGTTTAAGAAGATAATGAGACTTAGGACCCTGAAGGATACAAATATAGGAGAGGTGATTATTATCTTTACCCCCAGCTTTACGGGGAGCAGAGTTTTGTAGTCTGTCTGTCTGTCTGTCTGTCTGTCTGTCTGTCTATGCTGGTATGTAGGTGTGTCTGTAGGTATGTCTGTAGGTATGTCTGTCTGTCTAGGTTTGTCTGACTAGGTTTGTCTGTCTGTATTTCTCTGTAGGTCTGTCTGTCTGTCTAGGTATGTCTATATGTATGTGTGTGTGTCTGTAGGTATGTATGTCTGTCTAGGTATGTCTGTATGTATGTGTGTGTCTGTATGTATGTCTGTCTGTCTAGTAGTTATAAAATTAGTGTTTCAGAACAGAACGTGGTGGGAGCCGCCGATCGTAGATGCACCTAGGCACACAAAATAGCTAACGCTTAAAACACTATCTCGCTATTGTTATCTGTTAGATGTAATATGCCAGTTATCAGTAGGTCTGTGACTAATAACTAGGACATAACGGGCTGCCAGAACAGAGAGCTGTCAGAACAGAGGATCGCCGATCGGCGACTACAGGAGGGAGATGGGCTGTCAGAACAGAGACGTGATAACGTTGCAGCAGCTCGTCCGAACACCCATTTATAGACACATCCTCAGTGGTATACCGATCACCTGTGATCAACCACACATTACATGGTCCGAACGCCTATTTAGAGACACACATTCTACATGATATACCGATCACACATTACAGGTCTAATCATCAGAGACGAATCTGATCAACATGAGTCACCTCGTAAAACTATGGCTATGGAGTTACAGCTATCCCCTAGAACTATGGAGTTACATGCATGGTGTAGGCTGTGCGGCACGGCGGGAAAGGGTGGCAAGATCATTACATGACCTGGGCGACTGCAAATAGATCGCTTGAGTTCTGGCGTGCTTCTCCTGATCTAATGATCCTAACAGTAGTAGACAAGTTACTCGCCCGAAATCCACCAACAGTACAGGAGTTAAGAAGCTATCCACTGACAGAAATGACATTAACGGAATTATGGAAGTATTTAGATCATCTGCAACAATCTAGATGCTGACAAGGTTAAAGAAGCAAGTCCGAAAATCTGGGTGCATTCCGCTCTAATCTCTTCCGGTTCCATCGAGCTGCACACCACCATGCATGTAACTCCATAGTTCTTCGGGCTAACTCATGATTGAGGTTCAGATTCAGTTAGCTTGATTATCTATACAGTTGCGTTTCTTTAATAGGGCATCACTTGTTGTTGGTGGCCCATTCTGAAACACTTATTTTATAACTACTGATGATGATGATAGTCATAATGCTGCTGATGATGATGATGATGATAGACATAATGCTGCTGATGATGATGATGATGATGATAGACATAGTGATGATGATGATAGACATAATGCTGATGATGATGATGATAGACATAATGTTGGATCACAAATACATGCCCAGCCTCATGTCTCCGTATCAAACAAATTGAATCAACCAACACGTAGTCACGACCAGTGTCACATCGGCATGAGGGGGTTACCCACAGGCCCTTTCAGCTGACTTGGCAGAGCGCTAAAGTGCCTACCATCTACACCATGGCAGACTCTGGCATGTTCACAGGTGACACAGAGGATCTGGTGGTGCATCGGCTGCCTTAATGACCACCTGCGTTGCTGACCACATAGCTGTAGCTGATAAGACCTATGGTAGGTGCTGACCTGACTTTAGTGATCACCTATCTTTAGAGATGGAATCGTGCTCTACGTGCGCTCAAGTTGAATACCAGCGGTGTGCGATACACAAACCTTGGCATAGCCGAAGTACAGTACTGTCACGCTTACTGTGCGAGTGCCCACTCGCTCCCCAAGCAAGTCCCCAACATAAAAGCTGAGCTGGTTGCCTTATTAGGTTAGATGTTCTTACTTCCGAGGTGGTACTGACCCTCAAGTGCCATCTTCAGATCCTCAGGGCCACTGGATAGACGCAGTAAGGTATACGACTTCATCTCCTGTTGATAGAGACAGCAATCAGCATGAGAACATTGGTCCCAGCCACTATAAGTTTGAAGTCATTTAACTCAGCCACCTGCTCGACCAGCCCTCCTTTCTGAACCAGGACTGCCACAGCTACACAATCTGAGACACCTCGTTGGAATATCAACTCTAGATGCTGGTTAGCCGTGGCCTGGACCTGTTGGTGCTCTCGCTCTACATGTAGGATTCACTGTCTAGAACCCTCCCGGTTTAGTTCCTTGTCATTGTCATCATGCCAGACGTGAAGTTGTGGAGAGGTCATCGTTACATCCGGAAGATGTTCAGTGTACACCCGAAGGAACAGCTTGTCGTGCATCAAGGCCGGGTTCACGTGTGTGTTCTCGAGGAGGGAGAAGAGTGGCACCGCGACAGGTATTTCTACGTCTGGCTGTAAGCTAAATTCTGTGAAACCTTCATTACATCCGACTGCATAGTATCCCTTCCCCTTCGCATAGTAGGCCGGTCCACGAGCTAGAGGAGCCGGGACTCGATACTCATCGTTTATGTGGGTGGTGTCTAAGGTGGTGTTGTTCTGCACAATCTCCCACCTGCTCACCATCTGCGGGAACTCTACATCCTCCTCATTGCTATCGAGCTTAAACTTGAGCACCATACTCCTAATCTCCTAATAGCGAAGTCGATGTACTTCCCCGCAGCAGAGAGAGGGTTCGCATCATGGATACTAGGCCGAATGACTGTCAAGCAGTCCCTTGAGGATCGGTGTGGTACGAGGTTGTTGGTTCAACCGCTCCATCATGATGCCGCACGTACCGCTGCATGTTTAACGTCTAGCTATATACAGGTTTAAACGGCGATGTTTGGTAAAGTTCTTCAGCAGATCGTCTTTGGAGGGCAGAAACCAGTGCAACCCTCCAAGGCGATGTTTGGTAAAGTTCTCCAGCAGATCGTCTTTGGAGGGCAGAAACCAGTGCAATCCTCCAAGGCGACGGTTGGTAACGTTCTCCAGCATATCGTCTTTGTAGCGCAGAAACCAGTGCACCCCTCCAAGAAGAAACCAGTACAGCTGCCGATTGACAGGGTCCGACGACTACTTCATGATGTCAACATTATCCACGAGCGAGCCAAGGTCTCACCTCCATCTGATGCGAAGATACTGACTGCTATAGAGGAGACCACACCGGCCCGTAGTACAAAGGAACTCCTGACTCGGATACTCTACCAGAAGCTTGATAGCGCCCAGGGCAGGTCACTAGATCTCCCCAGAACACTGACTAGATCCTGTAATTCTAGCTCTCCAGAAGGCTAGTGTTGATCCCAAAGATCTAACGGTATGTGAAGTTGGCTGGCATATTCAGCCTCCACACTGATGATGAACACCGGATGTTGGATGCTTTACAGGCTGGGGCCACAGATTACTTCCGAGAGGAGATCGGTGCAGCCGTGACTGAGGGCCATGAGGCTGGGCATGCCACTGGTCACACCGAAGGTAGAGAGGAGGGGTTGGCCACCGGCTACAAGGAGGCCGTTGAGCATGTCTTCAAAGAAAGAGGGCGCAAGCAGTTAGAGAGTAATCTGGAGGACTTTCTAAATTTCCCTGCTGAGAACTACCAAGACTACCTCATCAAACCTGTTCTCAAGGCAAATGCTAAGAAGGCATGGACGAAGTGGGTCTTCCGCAAGAAGTTTCAGAAGAAGAGAGTCATAGCATCTGATCCTCAGTGGATAGAGTTTCAGAAACATTCTCAAGCTTCTGACGAAGTTCCTCAATCTTCTGAAGAAGTTCTTCAATCTTCTGAAGAAGTTCTCAAGCTTCTGACGATGTTCCTCGACCCTGAATGCAAGAAGTTTCAGAAGAAGAGAGTCATGGCATCAGATCCTCGTTGGATAGAGTTTCAGAAACATGCTCAAGTTCCTCAAGAAGCTCCTGAAGTTCCTCAAGAAGCTCATGAAGTTCCTCAAGAAGCTCCTGAGGTTCCTCAAGAAGCTCATGAAGTTTCTCAAGAAGCTAATGAAGTTCCTCAAGAAGTTTCTAAAGAAGTTCCTCAAGTTTCTGAAGAAGTTCCTCAAGTTTCTGCAGAAGTTCCTCAAGTTTCTGCAGAAGTTCCTCAAGTTTCTGAAGAAGTTCCTCGACCCTGAAAAAAGCGTCCGGCCGCATTTTGTGTGCATGTGTGGGCGCATCCAGTACTCAGTATACTGGTATACAGTAACCCTGATGACGAAGGCTTATAACCGCTAGTATCTGGCAATTCTGTTTACATTTACTAATAATACATAGCGAGATTTGAACCGGAGATTTTTAAGTGTAATTCGACATATAAACAATTAATGCATTAGCCATCTCGACCATGCATGCATTAATAAAAAAATTACCTAGATTTAGCTGATAACCTTTTATGCATTATCTATGATATGAAATCTGTGCGCATATCGGCTGTAATATCCTTGTCTAGGTCCATATCTTTTGTAACAGTATTGTCATTTGTAGGTGTTTTATGACGATAGTATTAATTTACTGTGTGTAATTTTTTATGTGATTGGGAGTAATATTTCACTGTTTACATTTACTAATAATACATAGCGAGATTTGAACCGGCGATTTTTAAGTGTAATTCGACATATAAAGAATAATGCATTAGCCATCTTGGCCATGCATGCATTATTCACGTCAGAGAGCAGAGGGAATATATGCCTACAGATTGCGATCACGAACGCCAGTAAGCATATATGTTTATAGACTGTTGTCAATAATTTCAAAATGTAGTTATCAGTGCGTTGCTGTAGACTGTTGTCAATAATTTCAAAATGTAGTTATCAGTGTGTTATCAGTCCGATTGATCTGTTTGCTATTATTGCACAACAATTCATAAAATATAAATGTCATTATTTGTGGGCTAGTTATCGGTTCCCTGTTGGCTCAATTCATAACGGCACCGAAATATAAAGACCTCAGCTAGATGGTACCCAGTTCGATAAAAAAGGTACGCACTAGTGTAGGGGTACAATGACAGAAAAAAATAGGTAGGAGCAACGGGAACCACATAAAAAACCCCGCAGAAAAGAGAGGAGAGAGAGAGGCCGCCCGGCCGGCGATAATGCGGGGGTTCTCCCGGACAGTGGGGTACGTGAGTTTTATAGTTTTTTTAGTGTCCTAGTTATTAGCCGCAGACCTACTGATAACGGGCATATTACATCTAACAGATAACAACATCGAGATAGTGTTTTAAGCGTTAGCTATTTTGTGTGCTAAGGCGCATCGCATATTTTCTCGGGACACAATCCCGAGTTGGAATGTGTGGAATGTTATGTGCATAATTACTGTTCTGACAGCCCACCTCCCCTCCTGTAGCTGCGGACCACCACATTCTGTTCTGAAACTCTTATTTTATAACTACTTGTTTGTAGGTATGTCCATCTGTCTGTAGGTATGTCCGTCTCTCTGTAGGTATGTTTGTCTGTCTGTAGGTATGTCTGTCTGTCTGGGTATGTCTGTCTGGGACTGTATCTAAAAAACCCAACTAATTATCATAATTAAATTTGTGAAATGTTGTACTTTGCTAACTCTTAATTTCTAATTCAATAAAATAGAATAAACACAACTACTCCAGCATCGTAACAGTTTTATTTCTGTTTCAGTTGATTAATATGTGCACGAGCGATGGTCAGAGGATATTTGAAGCCATGTGCCTTGTACCATTTCTTCCCTCCGTGTGTCTGGTGCTCTTGACGGGTATTATATACACAGTGTTTCTCATCGGTCCGTGGGGATTTCTCGGCACATTTACCTTTCTGTTCTTCTTCCCACTGCTGGTGAGTTAACAGACATATAGCAGCTCAGTGTCAAAGTCTAATAGCAAGTTGCCAGAGTTACAACTCATAAATAAGATAACACGTTTCCAAGACAAAAACGGGTTTGTGAGAAAATGTTCTGTTGAATATTTGGAACATAATGAACCTTTCCATTTTTAGCTATCCCCCGCCCATCTCTAGCTAAACTCCACCCACACCTCGCTCGTGTTGGGATCGATCGATCTCTGAACTCCCTGACTATTGACTTCCAGAAAACTATACAGGTAATCTGTTGAATATTTTGAAACTAATTTGACTGGGTGCAGTTGCTGCCTATGGCAGCAACAGCGCCCAGTCAAATTAGTTTCAAAATATTCAACAGGATGCTTATTGAATAGTAGCGACATACCATTCTTACAACGTGTCGGACTTTTAAGAGTTAAAGATGATCCGTATATAATCCGAATATTTGGAACATAATGAACCTTTCCATTTTTAGCTATCCCCCGCCCATCTCTAGCTAAACTCCACCCACACCTCGCTTGTGGTGGGATCGATCGATCTCTGAACTCCCTGACTATTGACTTCCAGAAAACTATACAGGTAATCTGTTGAATATTTTGAAACTAATTTGACTGGGTGCAGTTGCTGCCTATGGCAGCAACAGCGCCCAGTCAAATTAGTTTCAAAATATTCAACAGGATGCTTATTGAATAGTAGAGACATACCATTCTTACAACGTGTCAGACTTTTAACAGTTAAAGATGGTCCGTATATAATCATATAATGATTATGATGTCATCCTACATGTCGCTTAGCTGATTATGACATCATATGACATCATTACTCTGGAAAGGTCCATTGGATTGTAAGACATTGCTGCCTAGCAGGCTAAGAGTATGTTTTATTTTGTTTTGGAGACATGTTAAGTTATTTCTGAATTGTACTGTAATATCAATCATCTAATCCTGACTCGGAGATTATATACAATTTTATACAAAGAAACGACGGTATATTCTATAGAAGTGCTTGGCATATAGCCCTAGTGGCCATAGTTAGTCAAGCAAATGAAAACGTCATGATTAAAAGTCTATTTTATAAGACTCTGAAACCTTATCACTGGACAATGCTGGATTAACTGACTCAGTTTTTGAGTCACTTATTCCAGTGATACATTAAAAAAAATGCTCTTTTGGTCTGCAAATGGACATGTTTCAAGACCATTGCAGAAGCCATTTTTGATCGGCTTGACCATTACAGCTTGTAACAACATTGTCCAAAATTATATCAGTTACACTAGTATCTGACGTCATAATGAATTACGTCGCTTGTCAGCTGACATCACAATGAGAATGATGCTTAGCTCTGTCATGAAAATTAAAATGTCCATCATTAGTGTACGAATTGTATGTCTTTAATGAATTTATAATTTACTAAACGTTCTGTTGAATATTTTGAAACTAATTTGACTGGGAGCTTTTGCTGCCAGTAATTCATTACAAAATATTCAACAGCTTACCTGAAATTTATATTCTGGGAATTTATGTTTCGAAGTTTTTAATCGATTCGACAACACGTAAGAAGTGGGCGGAGCTTGGCTAGAAACGGGTGGGGCTTAGCTATAAATGGGTCCCTCAATTCTATGATTATATTAACATTAACCATTTAATGGTCAAGCTGGCCAAAATCAGCCTTTGCAGTGGTCTTGAGTTACTGACCATAAGAAGATTATTTTTGAAAATTTACTACTGGAATGACTGGCTCGATAATCGAGCCAGTCATTCCAGTAGTAAATTTTCATTGTATCCTTCTCTTGGTCTGTAAATGGACATTCATTAAGTGAAAATATCGGTTTTCTTGACCGTTCTTGACCTTTAAACGGCTAAAATGAATAGCTGTTGGTATGATATTATGTTATTAACATGACTATATAATCGTTATGGTCTTTGTCTTGTAGATTTCTATCTCCAGACTGACGACTCGATTCCGACAGCAAGCTGTCAGAGTCACAGACCACCGGGTAAGATGATGGGTTGTTTAATATTAATGATTAGATGGAAAGATTTACCAGTCACTTGTGTATTATTAGTGCTTAGACATACACATATTTACAAGACAAACAAGATGTCTCATGTGTTATATTAGTGATGAGAGGGAAAGATCTAATGTAATAATGACGTACTGATAGTCCAGTTTATAAGTCGCTGGTGGCCAGCGAATAGGATAACCATTACCTTGCTAGGTTGATTCCGTGTGGTGCTGAATGTAAACAGTGACCTCCTTTTTGTCTCCTTCAGATGGTGGATTTGGAGATAGTGGGGTCTGGTGTGAGCACCTGGGTAAAAATGCATACTGTTCCTAGAGTAGGCGCTGGTGGTTCACTTAGGAAGGCTTTTTGGCGGTTTACACGTCTAAAGAGTACACCTTCAGAAGGAGCTGTGCATCCACCAAGTCCATGGTGGGTACTGAAGGGGATTGCAGCAATACCACTTGTTTAGTGACACGATGACAAGATTTTCAAGGCAAAATATGTGTGATGTGTAATATTAATGGCTAGACATACAAGGTGTCTCGTGTGCAGTGTTTCTCATGGCGCCTAAATTTTAGAGGTCCCAGGTACCCACAGCCTTAAATCTGGGGGTCTTAAGCGGAAATCTGGGGGTCCCAAACTGAAATCTTGGTGTTCCCAAGCAATATTTCTCCTGAATGCTAAAATTAGAGGGTAGCATGGCCTCACCACTATGAATTATAGTGTTCCCATGCTAGATTTTGTGCAAAAACCTATACATGTACAACTATTTAGTATTTAAAAATCATAAAATATTTTCAGAGGTCTCATGGGATACACTGCCACTACTTTTGGGTGTCCCAATCTGCATTTTTGGGGTACAGTACAGATCATAGTTAGCTTTACTGTTTGACGAAGCAAAAACGAAACAAAAATGCGTCTTTTTAGCGTCAAAACCTCGTAGTGTTTCCAGGTGTGGCCAAACACCAAACGCATTTAATTTATTTTATAGGCGCGTCTAACGGAAAGTCTACCCCGTCCTACAATATGTTAAACGTATCTTGAAATATTTTAAACCCGTCACGGAAAAAGTCAAACGCGCATGCAAATGTATTCAGTAACGCTACAAAAATTCTTACTACACGTCATTAAACATAAAGTGGAATCAGTCTATAGTCTGTCATGGACCCGTACATATAAATTTAAATTGCAATTGTATATGTGTTAAGTACATGCATCGCCTTTAGCTTTTTTTGTGGCTGTAAATGATAATTGTCGAAATGTCATCATCGTAATCGTCAATCGTAATTTTGTGTGTGAACTCCGCACCTGGGTATTCTTTACTGTGTATGAAGCTAGGGTGATGACTGTGTGTATATTTTAATAAATTTCCAATCCACAATTTCTTTTGAAATCTGGTTGAATATGAGAATCGCTGCTCGTGTGTAATATTAGTGTTGAGATAGAAGATTTACAAGACAAATGAAGTGACTCGTGTAATATTGCTTAGCATGCTTAGTAATGAGTAATTTAACTGACAAATGAATTGTCATATGTATAATGTTAATGCCGAGATTTACAAGACAAATGAGATTTTATCTGGTGTAACACAGTGCAAGGAAGTGATTAATCTTGAATGACTGACTCGATAACTGAGCCAGTCTTTCCAGTGGTTAAATTGTCAAAGATCTCTTGGCCTTCTGATGGACATTCACTAAAAAAAAGGTTAAAATTTCTTTGACCACTAAAGGGTTAACCCTTTGACCCCTGAATCCCCAGTATCTCAATTTCAAGCTACACATACAGATAAGCTGTTGTATATTTTGAAACTAATTTGACAGGAAGCTGTTGCTCTCAAGCTTCCAGTCAAATTAGTCTCAAAATATTCAAAATGATTTGTCTATTCAGGTTCAAAGGGTTGAGTGTGTGCGTGTGTACATGCGCATGCATCATTGTACAGGTCAGTATTTTTAAGTGTTATTTTTACGGTTACAGATTCGCTTGATGAGTGAGCTGCTGAACTGCATTAAGCTCATTAAGATGTACGCATGGGAGGACTCATTCTCACAGCAAATTGCAGGTTTGAACAATATCTTAGCTCTCTCAAACACACGCACACATGCATTACCGCATGCACACAAGCTCATATGCATCTACACATACATATACACATTTTTGGCGGGGTGTTATGCGATGGCACTTTCTGTCCAAAAGGTCTTGCAGGCAGGTGGCAGTGTTTTGGAACGGTTACTACCTTTATGTTTGTGGTTCGCAATTCCATTGCACTGTCTGTGGAAGAGACTTATGGAAATTGACAATGACTCAACAATCGAAGTCAATCATTCCTGCGATTAATTTTAAAACAAATTTCTCTTTCTCGAAAATGTTCAATAAGCAAATTTTTAGGTTTTCTTGACCAATATCCTGTATTTATTTGAAAGTTGTAGGTGTTATTTATTACACGTTGTAATATGGTAATCTCCTGATCATTTGCAACAACAATCTTACTGATAGTCATTTCTGTCTTACATGTCTTAGGCAGCAATAACCGTCATCAAATTGCTGTCAAAATATTTAGCGGCTTTCATATTTAGCTGCATTTAAACGAGGAGTCTAGGAATTTAGGATTAAATGTGTTAATGTTTGCAATTGATTCTTCGCTCCCTCAGATATCCGTCGGACTGAGAGAAAGCTGCTAGAAAAGGCGGCATACACGCAGAGCATCGCGGTGTCATCGTCACCATTCATCCCTCTTGTATCGGCAGCAGTTACATTTATTGCACATACGTTAACGGGAAACGATCTTACGCCGGCGCAGGTACAGTACAGGTCATAAATAAGTGTATAGGTTTTCAAAGTAAAATCTGAAACATGTTAGTTGGTAAGTGTTCTGTGGAATATTTTGAACATAATTCACCTTTCCAGAGTATCCATCTATCATCTGATGTCATATAATGTCATAATCAGCTAAGCGGTGTGTAGGATGATGTCATAATCATTAGATCATAAATGATTCTGTTTCGCCCGTCTGTACCTCTTAATAGTCAGTCTATTTAATAATAAACATACTGTTGGCCTATGGCAGCAACAGTGCCCAGTCAAATTAGTTCCAAAATATTAAATAGCTTACTTGTATATTTTTTTTGGAAATTGATAGTCAGGGAGTTCAGAGATCCATCGATCCCAACACGAGCGAGGTGAGGGTGGAGCTTAGCTAGAGATGGGCGGGGCATAGCTAAAAATGGAAATGTCCATTGGATGTGACGCCGCCTTAGGTAGCAATGTCTTCCAAGCCAATAGATGATTCCAGTTTATCCATCAATCATATGACATCATAATCAAATGTGACATGTAGGGTGATGTCATAAGCAATTACGTTATGAATGACGTGGCTAAGTTCATCACGAATGCTTAATTAATGACTGACTAAGCGGTGTTGTACAAACTGTGTGTCTACTGTTTTATAAACACGCTGTTGAATATTTTGAAACTAATTTGACTGGGGCGCTGTTGCTGCCATAGGTAGTGCGTGTGCGTGTGTTGAAGTTTTAGTTCAATGAATGTCCATTTGCAGGTCAGCATTAGACTGTTTCTGAAAATAGACTTGAAATGAGTGTCTTAATTATCGAGCCAGTCATTCCTGTGGTAAGTTTTAAAAAATGGTTGTATCTTGGCTTGCAAATGGACATTCCTCAAAACCACTGCAGAGGCTGAATTTGGATTTCTTGACCATTAAAGGGTTAATCGTTACAAGATACTTAGAAATCTTACTATTTCTAATTTTAGGCTTTTACCATGTTGGCAGTTCTGAATGCAATGCGCTTTAGCGTTGGTGTTTTGCCATACTGCATTCGTGCATTTGCCGAAGGCCTAGTTACAATCAGGAGATTTCATGTGAGTATAGAATTGATACAGATTTGTATCGCTGTATGAGATGGCTTTTTATTGCAATATATTATTCATACAAATTTTGATAAATATATATATATGTTCCAATACTTGCGTGGGATGGCATAAGTTTGAAACGCATACGTTGATACACACTTGTGTAATAAGGTTAATGAAATCGAGCATCAAGCTGTTAAATATTTTGAGGTTAATTTGAGTCAAGGTTGTTGCTCCCAAAGGCAGCATCAGCCTCCACTCAAAGTAATTTCAAAATATTTAACATATTTCATCAATTTTTCAATTTACCATGATCGTAAACAAATTGTGATTTCTTATTGATTCACAATATATATCGAAATAGTGAAGAAAATGTGGATTCCAGTCAAATATTTACATCGGTGCCACGTGACAAGACATTGATAAGCAAGCCAGTCATTCCAGTTGTATATTTTCTAAAATATTTTTCTCTTGGGATGCTAAAACATATTCACTAAGCAAATATTTAGATTTCTTGACGAGATTCAACTATTAAATTGGTAACAGTATCCTATTGGATTCACTTCGAATTTACTATGCAATGGGAGAGATTTGTGTCCCCAGCTTTCTCCAAAATTTACCCGTAATATTGTCTTCGAATTTGTTACAAGAATTTGGCATGGTCAAGGCAATGGCGGGCAATGGGATGGATTTACGCAACTGACCGTTTTCTCCGATGTTGCAATCCAATCAACTTCAGTGATTCCAAGACATTTGTGACTTAAAGAACCTAGGTTACATTCTTTATTAATGATATTTTCAAGACAATTTGCAAACGTCACGTCAAGAACATATTACAATACGTCGCACAAACATTACATCATAATAGTTTTACGTCATTGCATTATTACATCATTGCTAATACATAATTTGTATCATTACTGTAGATTTAGTAAATGTAGTAAATTAAAAAAACCGTTGCATCATTTATTTTCTTATATCGTCGCTCGACTTTACAAAGTAGAACAAGCTATTGTGATACCATGCATTTTTTCTGGCAGCAGCGGTGGCGGTGGCGACGTTGGTGGCATCGTCGGCGTTATCGTCCAATTTGCTTTAGCTCAGCTTTTCTGTTTATATCTCATGTCTGGTTAATCATACTTGGCCAAAACTTGGACACATGCTTCTTTATAATGACACAGGGTTAAAAGGCCAAAGGTCAAATTCACTGGGACCTTGGTAAAAAACTTGTCTTTTTCAACATTAACATTTTCCGTTTATGTAAACTTTTCTGTATATCTTATGTTTGGTTAAGCATACTTTAAAAGGTCAAAGGGCAAGGGCACTTTAACCTGTGTAGAAACTTATTTTTTTCAACATTTACATTTTGGCTCAATTTAGCTGTTCATATCTCAGCTTTTGTTGCTCATACTGGACCCAAGCTTAGGACAGATGCTGTCGTATAATGAGAGGGCATCACTGACCTTGAGGTCAAATGGTCCAGATCACTGTGACATTGATAAAAACTGCTTTTTCAATATTAACATTTTGCATTTAGCTCAAATTAGCAGTTCATATCTCATCTTCTGTTAAGTATGATGGAGCCAATATTGGACACATACTCCCTTATAATTGGATGGCATCAGGCAATGATGTTGGTGGCAAAAGGGCAAAGTTCAAGGTTATTGTGACATTGGTAAAGACTGTGGGGCTTATGTTTGGTTAAGCATACAGGTCCCACATTCAAACACCCCTTCCCTATAATGAGTTGGCAGGACACAAACACCTTGGCAGCCAAAGGTCAAGGTCAGTGTGATAATGACAAACCTCAAGGGTTTTTGCAATAATAATTTGCTTTTGCCTCAACTTAGCAGTTCATATCACATGTTGTGTTAATCATACTGCACCCAAACTTGAACACTTGCTAATGAGAGGGGATGAGACAATTACTTTGGGGTCAAAATGTCAAAGGTCATTGTCATTGATAAGTGTATTGATAAGCCTTCTATATTTATTTTTATGGTTGAAGTCAAGCTTCATAGTTCATTGGTAAGGTGTGAAGTCGAGCTTCATGGTTGCATTGCAACCACATTTCATGTTTCAATATATAGTTGCATAATAAATAGGTCATGTAATATATCCGAGTATAATATGGATTTTGATTGTACTCATCCACGTTGTGCTTAAAAATATGTATTGAACTTGACACCATCTCCCAATACTGATTTTCACAACATAACGTGGACTAAAAATCCCTAATGCACTCGGATATGTTTAAATAACCTAATATTATTTGGATAACCTTTCGCTAATGAATGTATGGGTCTCATCAGGCTTGACGCATTACATAAATTTATGTGCGAAATGTTGTCGAAATAACTTAATGTAAATTTGGTCTTAAACCCATCGACCAGCAAAATTTTAGATTTGTAAACATCTATCCTTTTCATAACACAAGGAGTTCAGTTTGGAAATGATATTCTTGAAACCTGTTACTGTCTGAGACAGCAGCAGTTTTCAGCAACAATTCATGATTCTTTAAGTGATTCTGTAGCAATTAACCTTTTGACACAAGTATGATAATTGTTAAGAGGTACTACATTTTAATTCTGATATTAGTTCACTTTAACTCAAGGGTCTGTTAAGGTACAACATTGATCCTAGCATGTTTTTCATTTATTTACAGAAAATTTTGAAATTAGAAGACATTGCACCAACTAAGAGTGAAGTGAAAGACAAAGACCAGGCTATAGTGTTTGATCATATGACGATGGCGTGGGATATCCCTAAACAAGAAGCGAGCGTTGTAGACACCAAGAAGAAATCTAAAGCCTCGACTGTGACGGAGAAGTCTAATGGGGCTACAGGTATGTGAGCATTCTTCATAGATCTACAATGGTAAAGATTATGTCTATTTGTCACACATGGACACGCGCACACACACACACACACACACACGCATGCACACACATTGGCATGTTTGGGAGCTTATGGAAAACATAAATAAGATATTTCTTGCATTAAACTGATTTTTCATATTTTGTCCTTCGTGTTCCAACAGTTAATATAATATCAAGTAATTATATTGGCTATTAATCCTAGACACAGTACAGCTCATAATGAACCTTTCCACTTTATCCATCCATAATATGATGTCATAATCGACTGCGTGACGTGTAGAATGACATAATGAATGACGTCATAAGTACGTCACAAACGCATATTTGAAGACAGACTATGCGTTGTTGTACAAATTGTATGTCTTTACTATTTAATGAATATTCTGTTGAATATTTTGCAACTAACTTGACTGGGCATTGTCAACCAGTCCGATTAGTTGCAAAATATTTCAACAGCTTACCTGTATAGTTTTCAGGAAATTTATAGTTATGGCATTCAGGGATCGATCAATCCCAACACAGTGAAGTGTGCGTGGAGCCTAGGAACCTCATTTTGAACTCATAAATAGTTTTTTTGGGGTGCACCATGCTTCCAACTGAATTGTTAAAAATATTCAATCACTAGTCTCACTACAAATAATCCAGTACCGGCTCCACTCTCTTTCCACGACGTCATAATCAAGAAATTTGCCG
This sequence comes from Chaetoderma sp. LZ-2023a, assembly GCA_034401795.1. Classification (NCBI taxonomy): domain Eukaryota; kingdom Metazoa; phylum Mollusca; class Caudofoveata; order Chaetodermatida; family Chaetodermatidae; genus Chaetoderma; species Chaetoderma sp. LZ-2023a. The sequence continues at coordinate 30,256,861 of CM067368.1, forward strand.
CCAAAACACCCTCAATGACGCCACCCACCATGGATGCGCCATTTGAGGCTTTTTTCAAAGCAATCAGGTATGATTTCAGCAAACATGTCCACCGGCGCTCCCATAAGAGCAACCTAACCGCCACAGAACAAACCGCGCTTAACGGTTTGATACAAAATCATACAATCGTGATTAAAAATGCAGATAAAGGACATCCCACTGTAGTACAGAACAAAGCAGACTATGTAGCAGAAGCAAACCGCCAACTAGCTGATCCTAGGTTTTACAAAAATGTCGACACAGACCTCATCCAAAAACACTAATCTTGTGGAAAAATGCCTAGATCAGCTAGTCAGAGATGGAGAAATCGACCACATAACCGCCATCAATCTCATCCCTAAACCAGCCAAAACCGCTAGGTTTTATCTTCTACCAAAAGTCCACAAACAAAAACAGGATGGACTAATCCCAGGCAGACCAATTATTAGCGGCATATGCTGCCCTACAGAGCTAATAAGTTGCTATGTTGACGAGCACATCAAAGTGCATGTCACAAAAATCAAAACATATGTGAAAGACACCACAGACTTCATCAACAAAGTGGAAAATTACGGACCTACTACACCGGGCACTCTACTAGTCACCATGGACGTCACCTCTCTCTATACAAACATCCCTAACAATGAGGGACTTAGAGTGGTGGCCAAGTTCTGTCGGAAACACGGACATCCAGGAGACCTCACCACACAGGGTCTCCTCAACCTTCTAAAACTAGTTTTAGAATGGAATAATTTCGAATTCAATGGTGACCACTACCTCCAAATAGGAGGAACCACCATGGGCAGCGAAGCGGCGTGCACCTTTGCATGCATCGTTATGGCGGACTTAGAAACAAAACTTCTAAATAGAGCACCATATCAACCGTCACTCTATGTAGATACATAGATGACATTTTTATGGTCTGGGAGCACGGCGAAGAAGCTTTAAATGCTTTCGTTGCACACATGAATTCATCCAACCATAGTATCAAGTTCACTATGGAATCGTCATGGGAACAAGTTTCTTTCCTGAACACCATGGTCAAAAACACCGATGGTCAGCTCTTTACACAAAACCGACAGACACACATGGGTACCTCCACTACGAGTCAGAACATCCCTCCATCTGCAAAGACTCGTCCCCATATGGACAGTTTTTGAGACTCAGACGCATCTGCACACACATAGAGGATTTTGACAGAAACAGCCTAGCCCTACTAGGCCATTTTGCGAATAGAGGATACCCACACACCATTCTGAGCAATGTCAGGACCAGAGCCCACGCATAAGTCAGAAACAACCTTCTGCACCCACCTCAGAAAACACAGAGACATCACACAACAGAAACCGGTCTTCGTCTGTGATTTCAACAGAACAGGCATCTTCCTCAAACAAACATTAAAAAAATATTGGCCAATCCTGGAAGCGAGCAACAAATGCAGACTCGCCTTCCCAGAACCGCCACTTTTTGGGTTCAGGAGAAACAAAGACACCATAGTAAGAGCTAATCTTCCTGTGGTAGGCAGAACACTACCGCATAGAAACCCCCCTAGTACCATGCAAAACGAAAAACTGCAACATCTGCCACAAAATGCAGAAACATAGATTCTTCTCTAGCTCCCACACTGAACTGTCATACAGGTCCAAAATCATTGGCAATTGCCAAACTAGAAATGTAGTCTACCTACTAAAATGCTCAAAATGCAAGAAGCAGTATGTGGGAGAAACTACGTACTTTCAAAATACGCATCCAAGAAAACCTATGTTCCATCACCAATCTCTACCAAAATTAGAGATGATACCCCTGTTTCAAGGCACTTCAATAGACCTGGACATTCTAGAATAGACATGCAATTCTGAATAATCCAAGTCCTATCCTCAGATACAGAAGGAATGCCATAGGCTTGTGCGATTATTGCGTTGAGTGATCGCGATCGATTATTGAAAAATAATCGTGATTACTCGATTAATCAGCTTGGATACAAATTACCAAGACAACAACAAAAGAATGTCAATAATGAAAATTCCCAATGGTGTTTAGAAAAGTCCATTTGTATGGCAAGAGAAGACTATTTTTGAAAATGTATCACTGGAATGCCTGGCTCGATTCTTGAGCCAGGGCTCGATTCTTGAGCCAGGCATTCCAGTAATACATTTTCAAAAATAGTCTTCTCTTGCCCTGCAAATGGACATACATTCTATGCAAAATGCCATTTTTCATGACCGATCGCATTGAAAAGTAATTGAAAGTTAGGTTTTGAAATATTTTATGCAATAGAAAATATTCACGATTGTTCGATTATCTAATTTTTAATCATATAAATTCCTGATTTAAAACATAATTACGATTTCCGATTTAATCACATAATCGCGCAAGCCTAGAATGCCATTGGATTCACCAGCTCCACACAATTGAGCCAGTAGACATCAACCTAGCAGGGTAAGGGTCACCAGCTTCCCTGGGTCAACTCGCAGACAATAAGCGGACAGATTCAGTACGTTGTTATCATCCTTATTAAAGAAGTAACCCCCCCATAACCAAGCATCCCATTTTGACGTCACCACGGTCGCCATACAACGTAGTCATTACCTCCAGGAATCATTATTTGGTAAAAATACCAATTCCACTATGGCAGAGTTTTACTGGCCCAAATCTGAAAGCGTGTTTCACATATTGGCTGGAACCTCCAGCATCTCCAGTAGGAAGATAGCACGACAATAATGTGCATTCGTTCTTCCATGTCAACTACACAATACCATATCATGTTTGCACACATTTTTCAATTTTCACTCTTAAAACTAATTTAAAAAAAACAACAACAAACATAATACTCACCTGGTGTTTTTTTATGTGTTTTTTTTCTGTGTCCACCCCTAATGGTTTTTCACACCCTGTAAAACCCCATGCTTTGAGTTCACATTTTAACATACATATAATGATAAGATATGAGTGATATAAAACTATGCCCATCCACATACCAACATGCGCCTCTGATGAGTTCCGCTCAAGGAACGAAACGCCATAAGTCTGAATCTTGAAAATGGTAATGACTACCCAGGTCAAACCTCACATCCAGTGGACTGCCCACCCTATTTCCCAAACCGTTGCCAATGGTATACCAATACACATGCCATTAAAAAGTGATACAACCGGTAAAAACTATAAGATATAAGAAAATTTTGGTACAACCACCAAAAAACTGCCAAAAAATCACAACTGGTAGAAAATTAATACCACAACCGGTAAAAAGACCCCAAAACCGGTAAAAATATTTCACAACCGGTACAAATTATACTGAGGCGCCAAGACAGCCACAACCGACAAAAAACCAACAACCAGTAAAAAAAAACCCAAAAAACCCCACCAACTGGTAAAAAAACACCCAAGCCACCATGACAGTCCCAACCGGTAAAAACACCAACCGGTAAAAATTGATCACAACCATCAGAAATGGCGACTTACTGAACCGGCAAACCAACACAACAATGCCCATATATGGGCAAATCCAAGCCAATCCCCAGGCTCAGCCCAGGAAGGTAGAAAAGGGGTTGAAAAAACAGCTTGAGGCCATTCAGACTTCTGGATTCACAGCAGCATCCAAGCGTCAGGCTTTATTCTTATAAGCAGTCTTTTGGTTTTATGTTATCTGACTACGTTGTTGTCAAGCTCACTACAAATAATGGTTGTCTCACGATTTTAGGGATGAAGGAGTTAACCATTTATTATTTACAGAAAATAAATTAGCAACTCCGACGAAACAGGACAAGAAATCTGGTTCTACAGATGAAGAGAAACATGAGCTATTGACCGCTAAAGAGAATGGCCTACCACTGACCACTACTACTCCTGCTACTGCTGGTGGCGGTGGTGGTGGTGGTGAAGAGAGGGATGCTGATATAGCTGTGGTACTTCATGATATCAATCTTGTGGTCAAAAAGGTATGTGACCCGTTCTCCCATACAGGTACTTCTTGAATAGAGGGGTCCAATCTGTTGCTCAAGTATATGACGTCATCAACGATGTCACTTGTTAGCAGATGTCACGATCAAAATGACGTGCGGTAGATATCTTCATCATGAAAATTGGAAAGTCTGTCTGAATATTTTGAAACAAATTTGACTGGGAACTGTTGCTGCCATATGCAGCAACAGCCCCCACTAGTCAAATTAGTTTCAAAATATTCAGCAGCTTACCTGTACAGTTGTCTTGAAATTTAGATTTTGTGATTTCAGGTTTCGTAGTTTCACATCAATTCCAAGACACTTAAAATGTGGGAATGGCTTAGCTAGAAATGGACGTTGCATAACTAGAAATAAATCTCAAATCAGGAGGATGAACAGTTGTCGGTTTCTGTTCTCTGTTCATGACTAAGCAATTCAAGTTTTCTGATGCAAAAAGCAAATCGTTAATAATTAATCCTTTAACCAATAAATACCTGTATATCAGTAGTGGCATTCAGTTCTAGAGCTCTACGCCCCACCAATTTGTAGTGAAGCTCTGCTCATTTTGTGCGCATCTTGGAATCAATTTGAAACTGAAACCTGAATTGATGTTGTAATAGACATGCAATGTAAACACTCCTCGTACATTCGTTCGTACATATATGTTTGTTCGTACTGATTGGTTTCTGGACAATAACTTGTGTTTGTTGGCACCGATTTGAACCAGCTTCGGCATACTGCTTAGTAATAAGAATACAGAGGCCTGATTTGAACCAGCTTCGGCATACTGCTTAGTAATAAGAATACAGAGGCCTGATTTGAACCAGCTTCGGCATACTGCTTAGTAATAAGAATACAGAGGCGTGATTTGAACCAGCTTCGGCATACTGCTTAGTAATAAGAATACAGAGGCGTGATTTGAACCAGCTTCGGCATACTGCTTAGTAATAAGAATACAGAGGCGTGATTTGAACCAGCTTCGGCATACTGCTTAGTAATAAGAATACAGAGGCGTGATTTGAACCAGCTTCGGCATACTGCTTAGTAATAAGAATACAGAGGCGTGATTCGAATTCCATCAATTAACGTTATATTTACCCAGAGATATTTGCACTTGAAAGTATGAAATTTGACAAATTATCCATTTCCAGAGAATAGCTTGTGTTTGCCGGCAGATATTTGAACCAGCTTCGGCATACTTCTTGGTAATACAAATATGGAGGCCAACTTGAATTCTGTCCATTTGTGTAAACTTTACCTGGATTCATTTATCATTGAAAGTATGAAATTCGAACAATTAGCCGTTTCGAGACAATAATATGTGTTTGCCGGCACCGATTTGAACTGGCTTTGGCATTCTGCTTAGTAAATATGAATACGGAGGCCAAGTTCGAATTCTATCAATTTATGCGTCAAGGTTACCCAGTGTTATTTGCTCCTGAAAAGTATGAAGTTCGGAAAATTTTGTGTTTTTGTTTGCCTGCACCTATTTGAAGCAGCTTCGGCCAAGTCGCTAAGTTGGTGTGTATTATCAGGGCTATGGTGGCTTTTTAGTATTTATGCAGCGTGAATAGACAATAACAATTGTGTGAGCTACTTGTACCTCTAATTTAATAGTGTAAATTTAACACTAAAAGACCCAAACAGAATATTGCCCTGTGCCCCCATAGCTGTCACATTTAGTACATCATGATGTGGCCTGGTGTCAACATTGTGATGTCCTACTTAGTAGGCTTATCGTGTTAATAGTAACTTGATATTGGGTGGTCAGGAGCATCACTGCTGGCTCAAGACTTCGTGTGTGTGTGGTGTGTGGTGTGTGTGCTGTGTGGTGTGTGTGTATGTTGTGTGTGTGTGTGTGTTGTGTGTTGTGTGTGTGTGTGTGTGTGTGTGTGTGTGTGTGTGTGTGTGTGTGTGTGTGTGTGTGTGTGTGTGTGTGTGTGTGTGTGTGTGTGTGTGTGTGTGTGTGTGTGTGTGTGTGTGTGTGTGTGTGTGTGTGTGTGTGTGTGTGTGTGTGTGTGTGTGTGTGTGTGTGTGTGTGTGTGTGTGTGTGTGTGTGTGTGTGTGTGTGTGTGGATTAGTGAGCAATGGGTGGGGGCATAGCTAGGGGGCATAGCTAAAACTAGAATGGTCCATTCAGATAGCACACACAGGGTATGAGAATCACCAAATGAAAAACTACCATAGAAACCATTTATAACAGTGCTGTAGATGTTTATGTGTAGTTTCCTTGTTAATATCTGTTCAGGGACATCTGATTGGAATATGTGGCAGTGTTGGTTCCGGCAAGAGCTCAATGATATCTGCAATACTAGGAAAGGTAAGAATGGAGAAAGGCAGAAGGATAGAATGTTAAGCTTGCTATGAAGCTCTATTGGTTTTACCTTTTAGCAGAAATTATTTAGAAGGTGGTCCCAAATGGGCGCTTTTATGAGGCAATGCACCAGAAATTACAACATGAATCACTAAAATACAGCTCAGAAATACCTTAGAATGTTTCCAAATTAAACTAAGATGTACTGTTGAATATTTTTAACATAATTGTATTGGAAGGCAGAAATGTCTTCCAATCCGATTATGTTCGAAATATTGACAGAAAATTTCTTACATTGTTTTCAAAATTGTACTGCATCATTACAGTACAGCTTATAAATAAGTTTCCAAAACAAGAACAGAAACCTGTTAGTTAGCACAATCTTTGAACACATAAGAAATTTTCTGTCGATTATTTTGCGATAACCAGGCGATGGTGACAAAAACCTGGATCCTGATCAAATCAAATTCTCGATCTGTGGATATCTCACAATCTACTGCTCTGATTTGGCAAAGATTTTAAGAAATGGTGTGCCTGTAGGACCCCAAAACTTTGAGCATAATCCGGAATTAATCCGGAAAATCTAAAAAAATCTGGAAAATCAGAAAACTCAAATTTTCTATTGATTTAACCATATTTTATTGTAAGCTTTTTACAAAGGGGTTGGGTATACATTTTTACAACTTAGTAAAAACCTTTCCCAATATGACAGCAAACGTATGGTTTCTTTACTATTAAAGAAACACTTGTGATTAAATACTAGCAATTCTTGTACAGTCTCACTTGGAGGCAGACTGTTTCGTATAGTGATTCTCAAAATGTGGACTGTGTACCAGTCTATAACTACTGTGGTAATGTTTGCTTTCCAGATGGTTTCTCAGTCTGGCAGCGTCGCGGTGAATGGCTCTGTCGCGTATGTCGCACAGCAAGCATGGATTATGAACTGTACACTTCGGGAAAACATTATCTTTGGTAGAAAGTTTGATGAGGAAAAGTAAGTAGCTTATTCTGAAATAAATTTTGAGCATACAGTACCAGTCGTTAACCGAGTACATATACCATAAATAAGCCTTTGAACGCACTTTGGTCATGGCTGCCGTGCTTTGATTCAGTAATGGTTTAGCTGGACAAAAATAGCTTCTGTAGCTGTTTGGAGGAATGTCTATTTGGAGGCTAAGAGATTGCTTTAAGAAATTTATATTCACTGTGATGCCTGGCTTGATAACCCACTTTTCAAAAATTGTATCCCCTTGGTCTACAAATTGACATTTCCCAAGACCATTAGAGAGACAGGATTTGGCTGATGTAACCAGTAAAACATTATGGTAAAGCTTACGCAGAAAAGATGGAAAGAATGCTGGAAATAATGCCCTAAAATATCAGCATTGTTTTCTATTCATTGATACCAAAAAAATTACATTTGTTTGTAAAACAAAAAAATAAATTGATCTGGCCTTAGGGTGAACAAAGTGTTTTTATGAATGCCACTGTCATAAACAAATTAGCAATGTTTAAGACGAGTACTGCATTTCCAGCGATATGAATTGATTGCAATAGTGTGAGAAACAACAGTTAGCTTCAAATTACATAATGAATATCAGTATTTAAACGATCTAGTGTGATTGTACATGCATTGACATTCATATATCCTTATTCACCAGGTACAAAGCTGTGATAGAGGCATGTGGCTTACAACCGGATATCAATACACTAGTTGCCGGTGACAATACAGAGGTACTGCTGCTACTGCTACCCCTACTCTGTTTCCGCATCATCTACAACGTCCACATCCTCTACATCCTGCTATTGCTATTACTAGTAGTAGTACTAGTACCGCTACTACTAGTACTACTACTACTACTACTACTGCTGCTGCTGCTGCTGCTGCTGCTGCTGCTGCTGCGGCGGCGTCAGCGTCGGGCCACACTATCTGTCATAGGACAACAGGTCAGCTTGTTCCATATTTTGGTGATTGATTGATGGAACATGGGCAGTGTAAAAATATTAAATTCTTATATGAAGGTAAAGCAAGCCCTAGTATGTCACTCGTAACTGATAATATTTTTGACATCGAATGTATGAATTACCTGAAGGTGTTCTGTTGTAAAAAATTAAAAAAGAAGAATTTGTGTTTGGTTAATGGCCATTTGCAGGCCAAGAAAAAATTATTTTTGAAACTTTATCACTGGAATGACTGGCTCGATAACCGATCCAGTCATTCCAGTGATAAATTTTCAAAAAAAGACAGCTGTATAAGCCATGGTTAGTCATACTATACATGTTTAAATGTTACTGTTATAGATTGGCGAACGTGGGATAAACCTTAGTGGTGGTCAGAAACAGCGAGTGAGTCTGGCGCGTTCTCTATACAGCGACAGTGACATCTATCTTCTCGATGATCCCCTCTCGGCAGTCGATGTTCATATCGGGAAGCATATCTTCACATATTGTCTGAAAGATGTTCTGCAAGAGAAGACTGTAATGTTTGTCACACATCAACTTCAGGTACCCGTTTGATTTCCAGGAATGCGTAATATGCAGGGACAGACCAAACTTTTGGAAAGCAGAACCAACTGATTAGACAACTACATTTTTCGTTGTCAAATCTTAAATATTTAGTCAATGTATTTAAATATCTATAATCTGTTATTCAGTCAGTAAACCTTTGAAATGAACACAACACACCAGATTATGTTGGCTATTTTGAAAATTCTTTGACTGGAAGCTGCTGCTACTGCCTTAGGCAGACAAATTATTTTCAAAATATTCAACAGCTTACTTAAATTGAAATATGAGGATTGCAGGGCTATATGTAATGTTTGCAGTACTATATATGTACTGTTAATATTTATCTTAAAACGTTTAAAAAAAAAATCAATTATCTGTTAACGCTTACCACTCTGATGTCAAAATCTTAAATTTTCAAATTAAATTAAAAATGAACTGGTGTTCATTTTTCAACAAATTTGATGGCAGGTGGTACTGTCATAGACGGCAACATCATCCACCAAAACTGTTGAGACGTGTACATCAGTTTCTTTGCTATTGACATGGTAAAAGATAGAAAATTGATGGCGGAGTGAAAAGTGTTAATTATTTTAGACGATTCATTAAAATAATGTGATTGTAATCATTAGACAATATTTAGCCAATCCTGTTTTCGGTTAGACAGATTTAACTTTTACTAGCATTTGGCTAATTGACGATGGGTAGATCAGTTCCTGGATACGTGTGCCAGGTCAATGAACAGTAACAGATTTTTGCCTGCTTTATAGTTTCATTACGTTTTCAAGATATGGCAGTTTACAGCGGGTTGTTTGATTTTCAGCCCTTTTTAAGTCAACAGACAGTTCCAGAAATCGGAGTCAATTTGTGGAGAAAAATTGGTGGTGGTGGTAGTTGGGGTTGGTGATGGATAAGGTTAGTTATGAAATTGGCTATCATTTTCTTGTCAGTCACATAGGAAAATGCATTTAAGGACTAATAAAATGAACATTGCCTGTCATGTGCCTCTCTCTCTCTCTCTCTCTCTCTCTCTCTCTCTCTCTCTCTCTCTCTCTCTCTCTCTCTCTCTCTCTCTCTCTCTCTCTCTCTCACACTCTTCATCTCAACCTAGTATATGACTATATAGCTTAAGATTTTCTCAAAATGAACACAAATATTCTCATTTCAGACAAATTGAATAATTACATGCATAATAGAACCTTCAGTTGGATTTGCCTGAACTGAGATTACGTTTTTCATTTGTCATTTGGACACAATTTTCACCTCATATTCTTGGAAAATGAGTCTTATGGTTAGTAAAAATTAATAACCTTCTCCGTTCCCCCCCCCCCCCCATCATATGTATAACTAGTTGTCTAAGTCGCCAGTGGTGCTTACTTTCAGTATCTGCGCCACTGTGACAGCGTGATCTTCATGAAGGAGGGGCAGATTTTGGAGAATGGCACACATGATGAGCTGATGGTGGCTGATAATGAGTACGCCAATCTGATTAAGATTTATTACACCGAGCACCCAGTAGAAGTGGATGAGATGGATGAAGAGACGGGAGAAATAGATGGTAAGTAAATTGTAAAGGTTGAAATGGACACCAATGTTTGCATGTCCGAGGTGACGGGTAGAATTCTGTTTTACCTGTCATGTTCAGAGTACTGCACATTCAAAAACTAATACACAGACTACAGATGAACTCTTTTATCCCTTTCACTGATGAAATCCTTCTGTCTAAATTTTAAGGCAATGACATGGGGTAGTTGTTGCATATTTTGAAAATAATTTGAGTTGTTGAAAAATCCTTCAAATATGTGTTTTGTAAACAATGTTGCTGAAAGCTGTTTCTACTTCGAATAATACTTACCAGATGTACTATTATGATAATGTCTATTATCTAGTCTAGCTCAAAATAAACAATTAAAAACTCCGCACTCTCCTGGTCCTGCCCATACTGTGTCCGGGAATTACCATAGCTGCAGGTACCAAGTCAATTCCCAATCACAGTCAGATTCGTCTATTTTGCGACTTGAGAAAGTCACATTTTGTAGCGCTTAAAATTTTCAATTTTAAAACGAATACAAGGATTGTTGGAGTGCGTCATTGTTGGCTTCATGGAAGACAAAGGGAAATCATCACAGGGGCAGGTTGTATCAATCTAGAATTTATACATTCGTGCCATAATGACTGTTTGAAATCTCCTTAAATTGGCACATTATTCTAAAATGGTAGCCATTGTTGGAGTCGCCCGGTACCCGTTGGCTTATTGGTGTTAATCCGGGTACTCGGTTCTTTCTCTCTGCGACGGTTCTTTCTAAGATAGATGCGTTCTTAGCCAAGATGGCGGCGCCCATGATGTTTATTCCGCTTGGCTTCGCGTGTCTATGCACTCTATTTATGCCGATTTTTAGCTCTCGCTTCATTGTCGAGGGTGTTTGTAGCGATCAGCGGTTATTTCCTGGTCGTTTTAATGTTAGTTAACGTCTAGGTTGTGTTTTTAAAATCTTCACTCAAAAAGGTTTCAAATATTTCCTGCCTGAGGCTTGATTATCATTAATTGAGAGAAAGTTAATGTTTTCCTAGTAATTCTATTTTACTATCAGGCAGTGTTGCCCACAGCATCTGATTTTTGGGTGTCCCAAGGACCCCACACTCAGATTTGCGGGTCCCACTGTAAAATCTGGGGGTCCCATGGGGTCCTCATCTGAAATATGGGGGTCCCATGTTTTTTTCTTAAAATAAACACAACACATTGATCTAATTATAAAGCACTTTATTAAACATGTTGAAAGCACTAGTTATGACATTGTAAATACTGTTAATGTATATATAGAGAATATTAACTATGCATAGTTTATTAACCTTTAGCACGTAACACTTTTGGCCACCATTATAGATCACCAAAATACCTATTTTTGAAAGTTTAACACTTGAATGACTGGCTCTAAACAGTGCCAGTCATTCCAGTGGTAAACTTTCAGAAATATGTATTCTGTGATCTAAATGGCTAAAATTGATCTATTGAAATGGCCCTTGTATATTTAACTAATAACATTTGAACTGCATGTCAATAAACAATAACTTAAAGCACTGTCTTGTTTGTTGTTATTGTGAACGTCACTTTTCCATATTCTTCATCTTATTGAACTCTAAGACAGCCAAACTCACATTAAAGGGCCCTATCTCGGGACCATTCAGCTTGACATAACATAGCTTGTCTAACCTGTCAGATGTCATTTTGTTCCTGAGTTTGTTTTTGACCAGGGTCTGAATTGAAAATCCCCGCTCACAAGGTACACTTGCGACAGGAATTACCATGGCAATTGATAACAGTATGCAGAGGTCAGGAAATACATCTGCATAGTCACTCAAAATCACATCAACCATGCTGAGGAATGGCAAGTGGGATTGAGAGTTGAGCACATTCTTCATCAATGGATATGTGTTCTTACAGTTGTCCACATTAACCCTCCCTTTGTAATGTTCCACAAGAACAGATAACTCTTCATTACCATGCTTAGCTAGTTGAGTTTTATCTGATGGATATGCCTTACAGTTAAAAACAACATCTAAGCAACACAAGATGTCATTGGTTTCAGTAGGGAAGTGATCTCTTAGATTGTTAACTAGACATTGCAATGTAAGTTTGTTTTACGTTGCCAAATTTGCGGTCTTTAGCTGTTTCAGCTCAAAAGCCCATTGTGTTTTCAACCTTGACACCTGCTTCATTCACACACGGATATTTGTACACCTGTTCACCATCCACAATAGTGATACTCTGTAAGAAAGCAGAGAGGTTTGGACAGTTGCTATCATCAGCCATGGCATCTAATGTCTCAATAGCAGAGGAAACTGTCTTGCTGACCATGGAGAAATTGATGTCATCTTTCTGGAAGAGCCTGCTTACAGCGCATATCACATTAATGACATCCACCATCAGACATGTTGTTGCCATGAATGTGTATGACTCTAAGCAATGCAATAGACCCTTAGATTTGGCAGACTGGTTGTTTTCACATTCATGACTCGGGGAGTAAACCAATGAAGGCCAACACTCCTTGATCATTTCGACAGCTGATTGGATTGACAGCCATCTGACCATAGTGGGTTCATGGACCTGCTGAATATGGCCATGTAGTAATAGTTGTAACTGACGAAGTTTATGATACCTTATGGCTGATTGACTATAGAACGCATATATCGAACTGATTGTACTCTGATATTTCTGCAAATATGGTACAGCCTTGGCAGCCTGCGAAGAAGTCAAGTTTAATTTGTGTACTTCACAATGTATTTGTATAAGATCACTGCACTTGTCTTTAAGTTTAGCACCCACACCATTTTTGTGTCCCATCATAACACTAGCCCCATCAGTACCAATCCCAACAACACGTTTAACATCAACATTACAGTCTGACGGCTTAAGACATATCGCATCACATATTGTTGCAGCCGTTCCGTCGGCCAAAGTAACATTTCCTAGATAAATAGTCTCTGCCTTCCCACCATTAAGAATCTGTGCATACATTATAAGTTTCTTACATGTGGTGATGTCATTAGTCTCGTCAGCCATGATTCCTATGAATGGGCTGCTGTCGATCTTCTGAACCTTGGCTGTTACCACGGTCGAAATAGCATCCTCCATGTCAATCACTGCAGACTTTCCTCTGTATGGATTGTTTAGGTTTGGACAGCCATTCGCAATCTGAAAATTAATAAGCAAAGTAAAGTTGACAATCTTATCTGATAAACCAACCAACCTACATTGACAACCTTGTATGATTATCATTTCCAAAGACCACTACATTAGTAATTAGCAAATACCACTGCATTAGTTTTTCTATAAAACCCTAACTTGACTTTGGACGAATTGAAAAATTACGAGTATCTGGGGCGAGTTTGCTCAAGAACGACTTGACCTACTTCGGTATAATGCAGGCGTATTTTTTATAATGTAACTGGAATTACTAAATATAGTGGAATACATAGGCTAAGATCAGACAAAACAATAATTTATAAAAAATAATCTGTATAAATCAGATTAAACTGCGTAATTAGTGAAAATATATCAGCCGGATATGTCTAATTCATAGGGAGTAACTATGTAACGCGATTGCTGATTGGCTGAAGCAGAGATAACGCATTAGCGTGTATCCAATAAGGACTCTTGTATCGGGGAGCTTTGAGCTATACGCTGTTTGGAAAAAATCAATATTTTAACGTACGCCTATCTGTAGATCGACGATATCGTTGAACATCGCTGCTGGAATGAGCTTTTTACTCATCATGTATACCGTCCTGATCTGGGCCTCATGGCTCTTCTTGTCCCGGCATAACTGACGATCGAACTCTTCATTTGATGCGGCCACTGATTTTTCTAATCGAATCCGTAGTACGGAAGCTGTCTCTGCCTCCTTGTGGTCTTGCGATGCAATATGTCAGTCTAAGCGAATTTCTGATAATTTGTACTACTGCTTACGAAATTATGAGTCTTCTTCGCACTGCTACAAAACGTACACTTCATTTTACCATCCAGAACCTCAAGCCATTTACTATACGCCAGTGTTTTTAACCAAACGTCACTGAATTTCCTAGACTTCACTTGCTTTACTTTAACCACATTTTCAAAAATTTTCGCACTGGTGTCGCAAGACTCACTACAAATTTTGCTACTCTTTGCCGTACTTTCATCGTTATCATCACTATCAGCACATGTAGAATCTAGAGGTCGCTTAACGCCAAACTGAAACAAGCTTCGTTGCATTTTCACTAATTTAATGAAGTCAATATTTCTCTCGTATATATACACAAATAAATCAAGTCTAATACTCGACATGATTTGCTCAATTATTGTCTTAAATTCAAAGAGAATGACGAAGCGGACAGATTCTATTCAGATCAATTTAGTTGAAAAATTGGGAAAACCTAACGATCGAGTATTGTTAAACATTATAAACACTAATCCATCAGTCAATCAATCAGCCGCTATTGCTAAATAAAAGACGGCTTATAGCACGCATTGATACCGTTATTCAAACAGCAATACAAAGACACCGCCGCTAATCCGTCAAATGGCCATTCAAATGTAAAAGATATCACAATATTTTCCATATATTCCTTCATCCATTTAGATATTTTGATAATTAAATAGAAATAAATATTTTGCCTGTAAGTCGTTGCTGCTTGAGGCAAGTAGGCATGCGCAAAGTAATTTCAAAATATTCAGCAGATTAGTGATAACAACTTTGTGATCTGTCCAATGTTCTGAGCTGTGAAAGGGTTAAGACGCCCAGACACGTTTGTATACGCTTGATCAGTTGTATTGGATTTCTCAAGCGTGAGTTCCTCTAGAGGGAGATTCCGCTGTTATCCAATCAAATACTGACACGTCACACTGACGTTTAGCACAACAGACAGAAACATGGCGGGTATTTTTGCAATTTGTAGGCGAAACAAGGCGACTAACATCGGGCTTGTAAACTCATTATTTATAAAAATTAGATCAAATGGAATGCTAAGGATGATTTGGGGATTGTGTTTACAATTAAATGTGGTGGTTGAATCTGATTTATGGGCATTAACAACTTTGGGTTGTGCAAGAAAACATACAACAAATAATAGTCTTAAACAACGCAGTAAGTTCGTTTTTATTGAACACACAATACATTAGGTATATTTTTTAAAGTAAAAACATGCACAAATAAATATACACACATGATAATATAATCGATAATTAAGCACACGCAAAGTTACCAGTTTCCGTTACTCTTTTTCACTGCGTCCCTCGTGCGTCCTCAGGGACGCAGAGGGTTAATTTTTATGCGTGCCTCTGGCATTTTTATGCGTATATACGCGCAAAAGGACGCATAAGGGCAACTGCTATCAGGTCTATTGTGCGTATTGCTCGTCATCAGTCATGTGCAGCGTTTTAATTCTTCTTTGTGTTCGCAGAAAGCCAAGAACCAGGACACTCTATGTCAGAAGTGCAACAGGTTCATGAAGCGCAAATACTCTGGTCATCACTGTGTAGCTTGCACGAAGTGTAAAGTGGGAAGCCCATGTGATGTGTGCGCCAAGTGGTCGTCGGAGATGGTGGCAGAATTTGATCGGGATCGACGTGCGCGCTTGGAAAGGATCGCGAGGGACAAGGCTGGATCAGGCGTCGTTGAGAGGACTGGAAGGTCGTCTGAATACTCGTATGGATTCAGCACTGGGCGTATGGCCGGCCCAGTTCAAGGCAATTGCAGTCCACGGTCCCGTCGATGCAGGCTGGTGCAGGGCAACCTTTAGGTGGTCCGGCTAATTCTGCGGAGGGACAAGCACCTGCCCCTTCTCTGTCCTTGGCTCAAGAGCCGACGGTGGAGGAGGAAGATCTTCTCATGGAAGATTCCGGCATGCCGGATATTTCGATGACGGCAATGCCCAGTACTTCCCAGGGGTCTCCCTCGGGATTTGTACGGGTTTGCCAGGCGGATGGTGATGTCGACGTTCCGTCGGGCATTCTCCATCCGGGGTTTGTGCAACCCGTGGTGTCGGTGGAGCCGTGTTTTGCGGTTCCTACCGGCATCCCGGCGGTGTTGGGTGCGGCTCCTATCGGATTGCCATTGCCTGCCGTAGGCAAAGCGGTCGTGGTCCCGCCTCCCGTGTTGGAGCCGATGGACTGCGAGGAATCCATGTCCGGCGATTCGTTGGACACCGGTGCCGCTGGTAGTCGGGCTATGGATGTGCCCTATGTTGGTAGAGGTGCGTCCCATAGCTCTCAGCATGGATCGTCGGTGGCCTCATCCAAGGGAGAGAGGGAAGATGAGAACGGTAGTTCTTTAATGGACGAATCCGTTTTCTGCACCGAAGCTGAATGGGTGCAGATCCTTGGCTGGATGTCCGACCATCTCGGGTTGGCATCTGAGCTTGGATCTCAGCGCGATCCGGTGATGGAACGGATGTCAGAGCGAGCGGCTAGCGCTCTGTCAAGTGGCTCTTCTGCCATGCCGACTCTCCCGTTGGACACGCAGACTTCCGGCATGCTGGAAGTTGCGACATACGTCTGGTTCAGCTGGAGTATGCACTGCCCAAAGCCCCCAAGGGGGTGGGGAGTAGGGACCGTTTTCCGGAGCAGGCCTACCATCAGTATGCCCGGGTTCCACGGCTTTCCGTCGGGGAGCGAGAGGTGCTGAACAGGCCGTTGGCTGGGAAGTCTAAAGGGCGTTCTCGTCCTTTGGTTTCCCAGACCAATAAAGATCCGTTTAATGAGCTTACGCTCATTGAAGATGCGGCGAGGGCAGCCATGGCTGCGCTCTCGCATGGATGTACCCTCCTGCAGGGAATGCTGTCCTGCACGGAGGAGGGTGGGCAGGTGCCAGAGGCTACTCCCGGAGTTATTCGGGACACCATGCGCCTGTCTCAAGATTGCCTGGCCTGGGTGATCACCAGGACATTGGCAGAGCGACGGAGAATGGTTCTCGATTGCGTAGAACCAGGACCGGAGATGAGGGCTGCGTTGTCGTCTGCGCCTTTCATCGGTCCAGGCTTGTTCGGCGGCTTGGCACGACAAGCTCTCCAAGGTCGCGTCAATGGTTGCAGAGCAGGAGGTAGTCGGCAAGTCGTGGAAGTCGACTAAGAGGATACAGCCGCAGCAGTCCTACAGGCAACATCGCCAGGAGCAGCAAAGACAGCGTCCAAGATCGCCCTTCCATCCTTCAGGTCGTGATGCCCATCTGCCATCCGGCTCTCAAGGACCTGGCCGTTCATCTTCATACAAATCCTCTAATAAGAGGGCGTATGAAGATGACAGGAAGGGTGGTGGTTCGGGCCGCGGCGGTTACCGTAAGGATAACCATGGCGGCGGTTCCGGTCCGTCATATTCCAAGAAGCCGCGCGGCGGCCGTGGGGGTCGGTCCTGACGGGATTCCGGCGGGACCAGTTCCGGTGACGTCAGGAACGAAGGGAGTCGAGAATCTTCACCCAAGCGATTTAGCGTCTTCACATGCAATCTTGACCGCCAGCTGTTTGCAGATTCCTTCCGTCGGAGGCAGGCTTCGACTGTTCTTAAGCCAATGGGAACAGGTCGTGCGAGATTGTTTAGTCTGTCAATGGATAAGAAACGGCTACGAACCGGACTGGCTCATCCATCAATCGTTAGTTCCGTTAACATCGACTCCAATATGGACCCCCATTCCAAGGGAATCCGATCGTCTAGATGCCATTTGCTCAGAAATAGAATCACTTCATCAGAAGAATGCGATTCATCTAGTCCGCAATCAGTCATGTCTAGGCTTCTATTCGATGATGTTCCTCGTTCCGAAATGTACCGGAGGTTGGAGACCAATTCTCAATCTCAAACCATTGAACAAATTTATTCTTTCTCCCAAATTTCAGATGGAGACTGGCAGCGGTAATGACAGGGCTGAGAAAAGGCATGTGGACAGTGTCGATAGATCTTAAGGATGCTTATTTTCATATTCCAATGTCAATTCCTTTTCAGAAATACTTTCGCTTTGCTTTCCAAGACAATGTTTGGGAATTCAATGCGCTTCCATTCGGCCTGACCACAGCACCGAGGGTCTTCACCAAAGTGGTTCTCGCCATGACTTCTTTCCTTCGCAGGAGAAACATAGCTGTTCATACTTACATAGACGACTGGCTGCTAAAGGCGGGAAACCCAGTCACTCTGCGCAACAATCTGCAGGTAGTCCTAGCCTTATTAAAGGATCTAGGATGGATTGTGAATCTAGAGAAATCAGAATTGACTCCATCCCAGGAGTTTGTTTATCTGGGAATCTTTTTCAATCTCAGGGACGGCGTAGCTTTTCCGGCGGAGAGCAGAGTCAAGAGCCTGATTGCAGTTTTGGAGTCGGTTTCTCTAGGAGCCTATCTGATGGCGCGCCAATTTCTCAGCATACTGGGTTTACTAGTATCTCTGGAGAAGGTGGTTCCATATGTGGCACTCAGGCGCAGGCCAATCCAGATGTATCTCATGTCGTTCTGGTCTCAGAGAACGGGTCCGTTATCTCTGAGGATACCAGTGAAAGAACCATGGATATTCCACCTTCAGTGGTGGAAATCAGAACAGAATCTCCTCCGAGGTGTTCCTCTACAACCTCCCCAACCTCAGATGTCCATCTTCACAGATGCATCGACGACGGGTTGGGGAGCAGTATTGGACGATCAGTCAGTGTCAGGGGAATGGGATCGGACCAATGCGCAGAAACATATCAATGTTCTTGAACTATTAGCGGTGGTATTGGCACTTCGAAAATTTGAGAGTAATTCAAGACAATATTGTCCTAATAAGGACAGACAACTCAACAGTGGTGTCTTATTTAAACCGCCAAGGCGGGACGAGATCACCAGAGTTGTGTATGATGATTTGGAACCTTCTGCTGTGGTGCCAAGAGAGGAATGTTATTCTTCGGGCAGCACACATTCCAGGAAGATTGAACATCCTAGCGGATGCTCTCAGTCGAAGGACGGTTTGTCGTCCGACGGAATGGCAGCTCAACCAGTCGGTATCGGAGGTTCTATTCAAACATTGGGGCAAGCCAAATGTCGACCTGTTTGCGATGAAACAAAATGCAAAGATGGTCACTTATGTGTCACTGATCCCGGACCCGCAAGCTCTAGCGGTAGATGCACTGGCGATAAGTTGGAAGGGAATGTACGCATATCCTCCAACAATTCTCATCCCAAAAGTTCTGGCAAAGATGTGAGAGGGAATGTGCCAAGTGCTACTGATCGCCCCTTATTGGCTAGGCCGATCATGGTTTACGGATCTGCTGGACCTTCTGGTCTGCAATCCAATCCCTCTTCCAGACAGAAGAGATCTAATCTCTCAGAACAAGGGTCTGTACCTTCACGACAGACCAGAAATGTTCAAATTGACTGCATGGATGTTATCAAGCAGCGTGCAATTGAGGGTGGCTTTTCTGAGCAAGCGGTGAAGTTTGTCGCTTCAGCCAGAAGAGGTTCAACCACGAAAACATATAATTATAGAATCAAAAAATTTGCAGAATGGTGTAAGGGAAGAGATATTGATCCCTTTTCTGCATCTGTTCAACACGTAGCAGATTTTATCTGTCATTTATACGAAGTTGACAAACTTGTACCGTCAACCCTAGCAGCTTATAAGTCTGCATTAGCTTCAGTCATTCCCAGTCTGGTCATTGAAGGAGTGGAAAATGACATTTTGAATGAAGTTATTAAAGGAATGAGCAATCTGCGACCTAGAAAGCCAATTCCTATCCCAGCATGGAATCTATCTCTTGTTCTACAGATTTTAGGGCATGCTCCCTTTGAACCAATTAGATCTATAGACATTAAACTGTTAACTATTAAATCAGTTTTCTTGGTTGCAGCAGCGTTGGCGAGAAGGAGAAGCGAAATACATGCACTTTCTGCCGAACAAGACCGTTTTGTCGTCACGGGTGAAGGTTTAAGACTACTTCCACGTCTTTGTTTCCTGGCAAAGAATCAGTCACTTAAATATCCAGGACAGCTGATCAATTTGCCAAGTTTAACTAGACATGACCCAAACTCTTCTGCTTGGTGTCCTGTCAGATGTCTGAAAATGTATAAGAAACGTACTGATGAGTGGAGAGATGACCCGAAATCTCTGTGGTTATGTCTCAAAGCTCCTCATTTGCGCGCCTCGAAAGATACTATTTCTCGTTGGATAGTTGACGCTATTCAGATGTCGCACAAAATCGCTACAGGAAAGCAGATTGATCGTGCGAATGCCCATCAGGTCCGGGCACTAGCAGCATCATCAGCCCTTTATACGGGTGTCTCATTAGAGGAGGTGATGTCTGTAGCACAATGGCATGCCGAGTCATCATTCACTGATTTCTACCTTCGCGACATCTCCAGCGCACTTAATCCGGTAGCCGTCGCCAATTTATCGAATCTAAACTAAGCCACATCCGACCACTATTTCGCACACATCACAAGTTCTTCCACCTGCACTGAACAATGGCTATGCACATGACCTGAGAACGACCGTGGATTGGGCCGAGCTCCTGTGATGAACAAGAAAAGACCAAGCACTCAAAATGGTGAGTGTTTACATTAATTAAGTGACTATAAATAATTTACTTACAGTCGAAATACCAGACTGCTTAGGTAAATAGTCTGGTATAAGAGTATACTTATCCAGAGTTGCCCTTATGTGTCCTTTTGCGCGTATATACGCATAAAAATGGCAGAGGGACTCATAAAAATGAACCCTCTGTGTCCCCGAGGACGCACGAGGGACGCAGTAAAAAGTGTAACGGAAACTGGTAACTTTGCGTGCGCTTAATTATCGATTATATTATCATGTGTGTATATTTATTTGTGCATGTTTTTACTTTAAAAAATATACCTAATGTATTGTGTTCAATAAAAACGAACTTACTGCGTTGTTTAAGACTATGATTTGTTGTATGTTTTCTTGCACAACTCAAAGTTGTTAATGCCCATAAATTAGATTCGACCGCCAAAATTAATTGTAAACACAATCCCCAGATCATCCTTAGTATTCCATTTGATCTAATTTTGTTTATAAATAATGAGTTTACAAGTCCGATGTCAGTCGCCTTGTTTGGCCTACAAATTGCAAAACTACCCGCCATGTTTCTGTCTGTTGTGCTAAATGTCAGTGTGACGTATTTGATTGGCTAACAGCGGAATTTCCCTCTAGAGGAACTCACGCTTGAGAAATCCAATACAACTGATCAAGCGTATACAAACGTGTCTGGGCGTCTTAACCCTTTCACAGCTCAGAACATTGGACAGATCACAAAGTTGTTATCACTAATATGCTGAATATTTTGAAATTAATTTGCGCATGCCTACTTGCCTAAAGCACGACTAACAGGCAAAATATTTTTTTCTATTTACTTATCAAAATATCTAAATGGATGAAGGAACATATGGAAGATATTGTGATATCTTTTACATTTGAATGGCCATTTGACGGATTAGCGGCGGTGTCTTTGTATTGCTGTTTGAATAACGGTATCAATACGCGCTATACGCTGTCTTTTATTTAGTAATAGTGGCTGATTGATTGACTGATGGATTAGTGTTTATAATGTTTAACAATACTCGATCGTTAGGTTTTCCCAATTTATCCCAGCAGCGAAGTTTCAACGATATCGTCGATCTCCAGGTAGGCATACGTTAAAATATAGATTTTTTTCCAAACAGCGTATAGTTCAAAGCTCCCAGATACAAGCGTCGTTATTGGATACACGCTAATGCGTTATCTATGCTTCAACCAATCAGCAATCGCGTTACATAGTTCCTCCCTATGAATTAGGGATATCCGGTTATTGGCTGATATATTTTCACTAATTATGCAGTTTAATCTGATTTATACAGATTATTTTTGATAAACTATTGTTTTGTCTGATTTTGGCTTATGTATTCCACTATATTTAGAGGTTCCAGTTACATTATAAAAAATATGCGTGCATTATATCGAAGAAGATCAAGTCGTCCTTGAGAAAACTCGCCCCAGGCACTCATCATTTTTCAATTCGTCCAAAGTCAAGTCAGGGCTTAATAGAAAAACTAATGCAGTGGTCTTTGCTAATTACTAATGTAGTGGTATTTGGAAATGTTAATCATACAAGGTTGTCAATGTAGGTTGGTTGGTTTATCAGACAACAAACAAGTACAGTGCTTTAAGTTATTGTTTATTGACATGCAGTTCAAATGTTATTAGTTAAATATACAAGGGCCATTTCAATAGATCAATTTTAGCCACCATTGTAGATCACAGAATACATATTTTTGAAAATTTACCATTGCATAGTTAATATTCTCTATATATACATTGACAGTATTTACACAATGTCATAACTAGTGCTTTCAACGTGTTTAATAAAGTACTTTATAATTAGATCAATGTTTTTTTAAGAAAAAAACATGGGACCCCCATATTTCAGATGAGGACCCCATGGGACCCCCCAATTTTACAGTGGGACCCCCACATCTGAGAGTGTGGGGTCCTTGGGACCCGCAAAAATCAGATGTTGTGGGCAACACTGTACTTATCCTCTCAAACAGACATTAGACTCATTCCAATTTGAAAACCTAGTCGATATACTGATATTTTTTTGAAAATTAGAAGTTGTAGTAGCTTCTTTGCACTCTACTGGACTGCCCTAGCTGAGACTTGGGGCTGACACGGGTCTGGTGGGTGTTGCATCCCCATTGACAGCCCTCTGAATTTTGTGCGGACAAAAGAGGGGAGGAGCGCGGTCTAGACCATGGAAGTTTAGCACTCTATGAGTCAGATAGCAGAACCCAAGCGTATGCCAGGGTTCTAGTCTCTTCACAACCTTCACTGTTGGATGGTAGATGAGTGCTGGTTCGAGCCTCACCTCCTCCCACTGGTATTTCTTGGCTGTTGAAATCCGGAGTTTATCATAATAGTACATCTGGTAAGTATTATTCGAAGTAGAATAAAAAAAGCATCCGCTCTTGTTTCTACGAGAATTCTTAATACTTACCGGATGTACTATGGCCCTCTCAGCCGCCCCGCTGAGGTGAGGCTGAGCTGCTTTCGTTGTTTGTCAAGGCAAATATAAGACGAATCTGACTGTGATTAGGAATTGACTCGGTACCTGCGGCTATGGTAATTCCCGGACACTGTGGGCAGGACCAGGAGAGTGCGGAGTTTTAATTGTTTATTTTGACCTAGACTAGATAATAGACATTATCATAATAGTACATCTGGTAAGTATTAAGAATTCTCGTAGAAACAAAAGCGGATGCTTTTTTGATGCTGTTGTATTTTAGGTGCAAAAATTGGCATATGTGCTCAGAACCCCATGGGCATGTTTCCCTCCAAATTTGGAGAAGATCCCTTCAGTAGAACCAGAGTTGTTAAAAATATGTCACAACAACAGCAACAACAACAGCAACAAGCTACACTCCGTGCTGACATTAACCCTGACATCAAAAATAATCTCTTGGGCTGCAATAGAATGGAGGATTCCAGATATGTGACATGTAGGATGAAGTCATAATCAATTCACCTGTCCAGAGTATCCACCCATCATATGATGTCATAATCAACTATGCGAGATGTAGAATGACATCATAGTGAATGACGTTGATAAGTACATCATGCGCGCATATTTGAAGACGTTCTATGCGTTTTTGTACAAATTGTATGTCTACTATTTAATAAATATTATGTTGAATATTTTGAAACGAATTTGACTGGGCGTTGTTGCTGCCATGGCAGCACAAGCACCCTGTCAAATTAGTTACAAAATATTCAACAGCTTCCCTGTGCAGTTTTCAGGAAATTGATAGTTAGGGCATTTGGGGATCGATCAATCCCAACATGGCGAGGTGTGGGTGGAGCTCAGCTAGTGATGGGCAGGGCATAGCTAAAAATGGAAAGGCCCGTTACGTCATGGATGATGTAGCTAAGTTCATCACGATTGCTTAATTGATGATGGACTAAGCGTTGTTGTAGGAATTGTATGTTTTACTATTTAATAAACATATGCAGCAACAGCACCCAGTCAAATTAGTTTCAAAATATTCAACATATTACCTGTATAGTTTTCTGGAAATTGAGATTCAGCGAGTACAAGGATCGATCAATCCCAACACAGGCAAAGCTAGAAATGTGTGGGGCATAGCTAAAACTGGATTTCTCCATTTCTGAAGACCAGTGCAAAAGCTATGTTTGGCTGGTTTGCCCATTAACGGCTTATCTATTCAATTAATAAAGCATGTGTACACGCATGCATGCACGCACGCACACAAACACACAAATACACATGATGATTATTATTAATTATCTTTCCAGCTATGTACAGTACATTTGGGATTGTGTCACCTACTGATGTAGACATTGTAAACAGACAAGGGACACCGGAGCGACAGATGAGCATCCTGAATGAGAATACTAACATCAACAACAGCAATCAGAATGAGCAAGAAGGTAACTGAACTAGACTTTTACAATGGAGGTATCCGATCTGTCACTTGAGTATATCACGTCATAATGAATTTCATCACTTGCTTGCATAGTGACTTAGAAAAGGTTTTTCACTAGTGTATGAATTTGATGTTGATGACGACAATTTAATAAACATTCTGTTGAATATTTTGAAACCAATTTAACTTGGAGCTGTTGCTCATAGACAGCAACAATGTTACAACACTCGGTCAAATTAGTTTGAAAATATTCAACAGCTTACCTGTATAGTTTCCTTGAAATCTAGATTCTGGGAATTCATGTTTCAAATCAATTCCAACACTCATAAAATGTTGGCATAGCTTAGCTAGAAATGTGCCGGGCATATCTAGAAGTGGGCGGGCATACCTAGAAATGGGTCCGTTTATTATGAAAGTAAATACATATTACCAAATATAGATTTCTTGTGGTAAAATCATACTATGTCAATGTACCTATTCATTCTTGTCAGAAAATATGTTCTTTTAATGAATATCTTAATTCCTGATCTTTCAGATGGCAAACTGATCATCGCTGAAGAGATGGAGGAAGGTGCTGTGAGTTTGAAGATATACAAAGATTACATCCGAGCAGCAGGTGGTGCCATTGTATTCATCTTGGTTATGACGATATTCATTCTGACTATTGGTTGTCAGGCATTCACGTCATGGTGGCTAGCTTACTGGCTTGAACAGGGAAGTGGTGTGAGTATATAATTAGTTACTTACTGAGCCTTGATTATAGATGTTACAAATTATGAACGTTTATGAAGTGCTTTATCAAAGAGATTTCAGAAACCAAATTTCCCGACGACTATAGAACAGCTATTGAATATTTCTGACAGTAATTTGTTTGGAAACAAATGGAGGGATCAGATCTGTCACTCAGGTCTATGATGTCATAATCAATATGATGCCTCTATGAAAATCAATAAGTCTGTCGGGTAACTCTATGAAAATCAATAAGTCTGTCGGCTAATGTGCAAATTGTATCTCTGATGAATTTACAATTTAATAAAAATTCAGTTGAATACATTGAAACTAATTTGACTGGGAGCTGTTGGTCAAGAAAATACAAATTATGTTATAGAAAATGTCCATCCCTTGGTTACGGAGCCAATCATTCCAGTGATAAAGTTTTTCAAGTATTCTTTGTCCAGCAAATGGACACTTAAGACCATTACAGAACCCTTTTTGACCATTTAATGGGTAAGACACATTTGATGATAGTACTTAAAGGAAAACTCAACTTTTCTTATACTAACCAATCAGGTGCTAGGATTTGCCACCCATAATCAATCCCTGTCATTTGAGCATTCTATTCAGCCGATAACAAAAGATATTCAGTCTTTAGTAGCTAAATGTTGATAAATTTCTACAGCCCATGACAGCTGATTTACTTTTTAACCAATCAGAAAAAAACTGAGCTCAGTCATAGAGGTGCCAGCTACAATTTGGCAATGTGGTATAAAAGCAATCATAGAGGTACGCTGTTGAATATTCTGAAACTAATTTGACTGGAACTATGGCAGCAACAACTTCAAGTAAAATTAGTTTCAAAAGATTCAAGAAGATAATTATTACATAATAAAGAATGTAATGCATTGGCACTTTCATGACATCATACTAGGGCTGCACGGTTTGGCTTACAGCCATATCGGTTTCGATATGACTTCATATCAGTTTTAACCGAATATCGGTTTTATGGACATGAAACAAAAAATTTAAATGATAAAAATTAGCACGGATACAGAACGTATTTTCACGCCCCGATACATTCGTAACGTTTTACGCCTTTAAAGCTTAATATACCTTATAATATCAATCATCGCGGGAGTGAAATTATTAATTAGACCGCCTAAATATTACGCACAGTTAAATAAACATCGTTTATTTTGTCAAAATTAATCATAGACGTAAATCACGCGATTGTAATTAATTATGATGTTATTATCTCCCTTTCTTCTTTCATTTCCAATTCGGCCCGAGGACGAAATCATGCCTTGAAGAAAATATTAACTGTAATATTGCGATCGCGAATTTCATAAGTTAATATGATATTGTGTATAGAAGATAACGTTTTAAAAACGGTTTGAGTAATAATTTTATTTAAAATTATATCCTAATCAGCAAAATGTATTCAGCATTATATTTATTGGCGAGATTTTGATGCATTCGGGCGATTTAGTTTTGGGACGACTGCATTATGTTAATTAGCCGGTGATGTAAATAAAATGGATGCCGTTGTTTAGAAATCTTTTCCCTGATACAAATTTCAATGACAAATTCCCGCGTTAGTATTGTGTTTTATATTGCAAATTTATCTGAGACTACCAGGGAAAAGATGAGTGGATATTTATTTAATTAATTCGCTGCTTGATTTCTCTCGGCGTACAGCGAGTTACATGGAGTTACACAATATGCGCAATTGGGGCCACGTTCAATTATTAGTTGCCCCGAACGTAGCTTAATGGAAAGTATGGCCATTATTATTCATTACGATTTTCATGCTCGTTAGTACCTTTTATTTTTAACAATCCTGATATGAAAAACCGAAAATATGTTCATATTCGGTTTTTCGATATTTATTTTTTATAATCGGTTATGAAACCGTCAGTGCAGGATATCGGTTTTAAATATGGTATCGGTATATCGCGCAGCCCTACATCATACGCTATTACTTGATGAGACAAAATGGTGGCGATCATTGCTCAACATTAAGGCAGTATTACAAAGCAGATAATTGTGATACATATAAGGGAATGTGACAGGATATGAATGATGTGGGATCTATAAACCATAATCTATCAACACAATGCAACACTTGAGATGCGATTAACATTCCTTTAAGATGTTCAGCTTGATTCTGAATATGATCCGTCGTCCGAGAAAAGAGAGATCCGATCTGTATTACGTCACATGTAAGCTGATGTCACAATGCATGGTAACATATCTAGTTCTCTCAGGAACATTCAAGAATCTCAAGTGTACTAATTGTATGCCTTTAACCCTTAGCACTCTGATGTCAATATTCTATATTTTACTGCGTCAATATCCAAGAAACTGGTGTAAATTTTTCAACAATTTTGCTGGAAGATGTTGCTGTCGTAGACAGCAACATCTTCCAGCAAAATTGTTGAAAAATGTATACCAGTTTCTCTTTTAATTTACTTTAAAAATTAAAAATTTTGACACAAGTGTTACGGGTTAATGGATTTACTTTTTAACTGTTTGCCTGCAGAATTTCTGTAGACTACATTTTCCATGGGGTTTAACTCTGGATATGCTGAATAATTTGGAAACAATTTGAAAGTTGCTAAGCCACCAACAACTTTCAGTCAAATTCTTTTCAAAATATTCACCAGAGTTATGGCTCACTGAAATTATTGTATGCTGGCTCGCAGCAGCCAGACACTTAAGAAACATTCTGTTGAATATTTTGAAACTAAATTGACTGGGCGGTATTGCTGCCGTAATTAGGTTCAGAATATTCAACCGTTTACCTGTATATATAATTGATTTGTATATATAATTGATTCAAACACACGTACAAAGAGGGAGGAGCGAGCTTATCTAGAAATGGTTGGGGCATGGATCCCTCCATGAGGTTGAAAGTTAGTTTTCAAAATTCCCTGATGATTCGAACATGCGCCAGCCCAGACTTCTGATGTGTTTGTGTTTTAGAACACGACGATCCAAGTGGGAAATATGAGCTTTATAAGCAGAAGTATTGTTGATAATCCTGACCTAGAGTTCTACACGACTGTCTACGGCTGTCTCCTCGTGGCTGTCTTCATCACAACAGCTATTAAAGGCATCATATTCATGAAGGTATGTACATTAGCATTGAAGCCTAAAGATTTGCAATGGAGAGATCCGGTATACCATGCCATAATCAGTTATGCCACATGTATGCTGATGTCACAATTAATGTGCGTAAAGAATGACGTCTATAACTCTGTCATGAACATTTATAAGTCTGTCAAGAGTACGAATTTTATGTCTTGATGGATTTACAATTTAATAAACATTTTGTTCAATATTTTGAAACTAATTTGACTGGGCGATCACTGTACTGACTGGTTCTGTTATCGAGCCAGTCATTCTAGTGGTTAATTAAAAAAAATAGTTTGCTCTAGTTCTGCAGATGGACATTTCTGAAGACCACAGCAGAACCTGTTTTTGGCCAGTTTGAGTGTTAACCCTTACCACTCTGATGTCAATATTCATATTTTACTGTGTCAAGATCACAGAAACTGGTGTAATTTTTCAACAATTTTGGTGGAAGATGTTGCTGTCTACGACAGCACCATCTCCCACCAAATTTGTTGGAAAATGAACACCAGTTTGTCTTTTAATTTAATTTGAAATTTGAAGTTTTGACATCAGAGCGGTAAGGGTTAAAGGGTTAACTGCTACGGCAGGACACATCTGTTCATAGAACGACAAAGCTTTTGTCTATTTTGGCTCATCACCATGCTTCATAGTATGACAGTCTGATATTTTGTATCAGCGGAAGGCTGTATTGCGCTATGCGCTACACACTACGCCGTTAGCTCCTTCACATTGCAAACGGTTTACTAACTTGGTGAGAATTTGTTGTTGACTTAATCAGCAATTGACTTAATCAGCAAAAACTTCCAGTCAAATTTTTTCAATATTTTCAACGTAATATTGTTACACTCGCCCCATAAGGTGAAGATGTTTTTGTGGGCGGGTCTGTGTGCGTGCGTGCATGCGTGCGTGCGTGCGTGCGTGCGTGCGTGCGTGCGTGCGTGCGTGCGTGCGTGCGTGCGTGCGTGCGTCAGCCCGACATATCTAACAATCTACTGATCTGATTTGGCTCAAATTTTAACACAAGGAAGGCACTTGCTGTGCAAGCGGATTTCCAGAATTTGACCATGATCCTTATCAATGAATGTGGATCTGGATTGGATAAAATTTGGGATATATGGATATCTCGGAAACTACTGGTCCGATTTTACTCAAATTTTAACACAAGAAAGGGTGACCATACGCTAGAATTCGACAACTTTGGGTGTGATTCGAAGAAATACAGAAAATAAAAAAATCTGAAAAATGAAAAAATCTAGAAAATATGAAAATGTTTTAGTGTGACAAAGACTGGATGATGAGTGTCTGTAATCTCTGGTTGCTCTTGTTTAGAATTGTTAATATTTAGTCTGTCTTACTCTTTGAGTGCCACAAGATGACCCTTTCACCGACAAATCCCTGAAAAAGTAAATTTTTTACGATATAAAATTTATTCTGTAGAAAACTTTGAAAATAATTTGACTGGAAGCTGAGCAATGGTTTCCAGTCAAATTAATTTGAAAATATTCAAGTTTTGCTGTTGTATGGGTGCCTTGAAAATGAGATGTAGGCAATTCACCGGTGAAAGGGTTAAAGAAGATTTTTTTTATTGGAAGTGTTTTAGCCGAATTAAAATTGAAGACTATTTTAACTTTATATATACACCTGTGCAAAAGTTAAGCACCACCCTATTTTTACGCACATGCGAGGGCATATTCATGTGCTATGAAGAAAGCAATAGCATAAACATTTATGTACCCATCCATCTTAGTGCAAGAGGTAATAATGCAACTAGAGGAATGCTGATTATGATGGTGGGGAAACACTGTATGTTTTTGTTTGAACTTGAAAACGAGGCCTGAATATGGTTACGTTGACACAACTGACAACTATTGCCCTACAGTTGACACACGTGGCTAGATTGTCATTAATGGTGTCTGAAAACGAAGTTTAGCATCTGTGCACGAGTTTGAGACTGTCATTATTAATACCGGGTATATCCACCTTGTGCCTGGATGACGGCCTGGACACGACGTCTCATGCTGGTCACCAACCGACTGATACGCCATTGTGGTATTCGTTGCCATTCAAGATGGAGTGTGTCTGTTAATTCCTGTAGGTTCTGCACAGGAGGATCCCTCCTTCTCACCATGTTTCCCAGAATGTCCCAGATATGCTCAATAGGGTTCATGTCAGGGCTCCTTGCTGGCCATGGTAGGGTTTTGATGGCATTCTGGCGGAGGTATTCATGCACAGCTCTAGCACGATGTGGTCGGGCGGTGTCATCCATGAATATAGGGTGGGTTCCAGGTGCATGATTTACACAATGAGGGACCACAACTCTATCCAGTATGGAATCTTGATATCTTTGTCCATTTAGTGTTCCAGGTACAGTCAACAGATCCAGCTTACAATCAAATGAGATGCACCCCCATATCATAACGGAACCTCCACCAAATGGAACTTCTTCCATGATGTTACGTTGGTCGTACGCCGTGCGTCTGGACCTCCATACACGAGTTCGTTCATCTGTGGCATGAAGCAGGAACCGACTTTCATCGGACCAGTGTACCCGTCTCCAGGATCTCATGTTCCAGTGTCTTTTTTCGTTGCACCACCTCAGACGCTCCTCTTTGTGGTGTGCAGTGAGGAGAGGATGTCTGACAGGTCTCCTAGCTTTCATGCCAGCAGCATACAGTCTCCTTTTGACGGTAGACATTGACACTCTATTGCGCGTTTCCCATTGCTGGCTGAGCACTCTGCTGTTGGTGAATGGAGATCTCCTAACAAGGCGTACTAGGGCTCGATCATCACGGGCAGTAGTCTTCTTTGGTCTTCCAGATCTAGGCCTGTCCTTCACCTCGTTAGTTTGCCCATGTTTTGCAATCAAACGACTGATTACAGTATGGTTAATGTTCAGCTGTCTGCCAATCTCTCTGCATGGCATACCAGTGGTATGCATGCCTATGATTTGCCATTTCACACGATCACTTAACCTTCGTCTTGCCATAGCGGTTCACAATCAAGAGCTAATTCTCTCTGTACAAATAAACCACGGTCATGAACACAAAATTCCTAATCTTGTCGCCTAAATCTGTATGTAATGTTCTACACCTCAAACTGGACTTTTACATAACTGAACACGTGTGCTGTTTCCCGCCACGCACGGACATCAAGCGGCGTGAAGTCATGCATGCATGTGCATTTCGTACTTGGAATTATGTCAGCTAACGCGGGGACAAAAAGTATGGCAGCCTAGTTGTACCATCATGTTTCTACGTTCTATTGTTTTTGCTGGTGCTTAACTTTTGCACAGGTGTATAGTTGTGGTGAGCCAATGCACTGAAAGAACATCAACTTTTGAGTAGGAGATAATGGCAAGTGGAAGTTGAGTGGGTATCGATAGATCAGATCTGTCACTCAAGTGTCTGACATCATAATCATTTATGTCAATAGTTAGCTGATGTCACAATCATAATAATATGTCTCTGCCACGAAAATCAAAAACACTGTCACTAGTGTACAAATTGATTGTCTTTTACGAATTTACAATTTTATAAACATACTGTTGAATATTTTGAAACTAATTTAACTGGGAGGTGTTGCTGCCAGTCAGATATATTTCAAAATATTCAACAGCTCACATGTATAGTTATCGATTCCAGAACATGTAAAAAGTGGGTGAAGCTGAACAAGAAATGGGCGGGGCATAGCTATAAATGTATCCCTGCATTGTGTGTTAAACAAATAGAATTCCTGACATTAGGTAATAAAGATATGTTCATCATTTACAGGTTACATTGCGTGCCTCTAGTCGTCTCCACAATTCCGTGTGTAGGAAGATTATGACGTGTCCCATGTCATTCTTTGATACCGTACCGTCTGGGAGAATACTGAACAGATTCTCGAAGGATATGGATGAAAGTAAGCTCACAATACACAATGTCACTTACATATATATTGTTGGCATTTCATGTTAAAAATTTTTATTCTGTGTCTATTTTTGGTATCTTGTCATTAGGAGTCCAGTTATAAAATCATTTGCTCAGTACATATAGCATCTTTTTTAGTCATGAAATTTGAAACATGAGCATTGTAACAGAGGTAACACAGGAATTTGTTTGCATGTGTGTAAATATTGCTCATGCCAATCAATATCTGCTGTAGGCCATAATGAGACATGTCAATGTCTCGAATCTCGACCCTTTAATGGTCAAATTTGGTCACGAAAATAAAAAAATTTTCTTATTGAAAGTCCATTTACAGGCCAAGAGAATCAAATTTTTGAAGATTTATCACTGAATGACCGGCTCGGTTCTTGAGCCAGTCATTCCAGTGGTAAATTTTCAAAAATTGTATGCTCTTGCCCTGTAAATGGACATTCCCCAAGGCAAAGTACATATCTATGTATGGTATGGAACATGCGACCTAACTCACAAGTCTGGGAAGTATATATCACTGAATGACGACGTTAAAGCCTCGCTCAATAAACTGATAAACAGTCTAACACAAGTCCAGGTCATTGTTAACAGTGAGAGAGAGCAGCGCGGGTTACGTTTCTGCAGATACCATACTATTCTATCATAATGTGGAACCTGTCAAGGGGACACCCTAAGCCAAAGTCATTTACGAGACAAGACAAATGCCTGGAAGAGGGTATTAATAGTGCAAATGCAGAAATTCTTGCCATCATTCAATTCTGACGTTCTTCGTGGCAGAAGCCAGAAGAACAAAAAGCCTAGAAAATCTGTAAACGTAAACCTATATAAAGATGGTGTCCATCCAGGCCCATTACTAGCTTGAGTCTGGGTTAGGAAACTAGGAGATAGAATTACCGGAGACTGCTACTAAGCATTCATTGATTGCTTGTGAAAAACATTTGGACCTGGTCAACTGTACGAGAGCACACGCATATTTAAGTACTACAAAGATAGACTGGTATAAATGTGAATAGGACAGAACTACCGACATGTACGGTACCAATTTAATAGAACAATTTGGTAGATTGTTACCTCCCTGCACACAGATATTATCTGATTTGGTCGGGACTACCCAGTCAAGTTACGATTGTTGATTTGAATTACTGTCAGTATTAATTGTCGATTTGGCCGGGACCACCCTGCTAATCCGACATATTGTGCATGAATATTGTGATTTCTCCAGGATTACACAGCCAGTGAATTTATATTGTCTGATTGGGTCGGGACCACCCTGGTAGTCGGAAACTTGATAACACATGGTTGGTCGGGACTACCCTGCCAGTTAGTAGAAATTGTCAATGTGGTCCAGACCACTGTGCAAATGTGACATGATGTGTATATTGCAATACCGTGCAAATTTAGGAGAATAACTTGGTAGGTTGTTGCCTCCCATTACACACATATTGTCTAATTTGGTCGGGACTACCCTGCCTAGTTTAATAGGACTGCTGATTTGATTAACTGACATTAGTATTAATTGTCGATTTGGTCGGGACCACTCTGCTAATCTGACATATTGTGCATATATTGTAATATTGTGATTTCACCAGGATTACACAGCCATCGAATTTATATTGTCTGATTTGGTCGGGACCACTCTGCTAATCTGACATATTGTGTATATACTGTAATATTGTGATTTCACCAGGATTATACAGGCATCAAATTTATATTGTCTGATTTGGCCGGGACCACTCTGCTAATCTGACATATTGTGCATATATTGTAATATTGTGATTTCACCAGGATTACACAGCCATCGAATTTATATTGTCTGATTTGGCCGGGACCACTCTGCTAATCTGACATATTGTGCATATATTTTAATGGTGTGAATTCACCGGGTTTACTCAGCCAGTAAATTTATTTTGTGTCTGATTTGATCGGGACCACTCTGCTAGTCAAACACCTGATAACATAAGTTTGATCGGGCCTACCCTGCCATTCTAGTGGAAACTTGCCAGGATTAGGTTAGCAGTAAAAGAGTTACCACATTTGGTCAGGACAACCCTGCCAATTTGAGACTGAAATTTAGAGAAAACTTTAATAGTAATTTATGTTGTCTTGGTCGGGACCACCCTGCCAGTGTTCGTAACTTCTTGTATTGCGTGCAACTTGTGTGTATAAATATTAATCTTAAATTTTGCTTGATTCGATCAGGTGATCCCGTCAGAGTTTGTAACTCTTTCTCAAAGTAATTACTGCAAGAAGTAGAATTGCAGGAGCTAAAGGATCACCAAGAGTGAGGAAGGCATTGGCCAGAAATAAAGATGAAGAGCAAAAAGACAAAGCCGGATGGACATGCAAAATGTGTAAGGTAACGTACACTAAGGAGAAATCGGAGCTACTAGAGTGTGATTACTGTTGCGAGCACTTCTGCAAAAAATGTCTAGATTTAACTAGCGCAGAGTACAAATTGCTAACCAAGAGATCCGATTTACACTGGTACTGCCCCCATGTGAAAAGAAAGCTGTAAGAAACTTGTAAGTGGGAAGAGACACCGAGGAACGATGTACAGCTTTTCTAAGCAAAATGGAGCAACGGGTGAAGAAGCTATAGATAGATGTGGCACAGAAAACAGATGTGGAACAAGTCAAGACACTAATTCAAGAAGATAGGCAGGAAAGAGAGGTGACGCGTGCAATGATGCAGTGGGAATGAAAGAGGTGGAGGAACAGATTGCTGACCTCCGAGAAAGTGAGGAGCGTAAATGTAATGTAATCATCCACAGAAGTGAAGAATCGAACAAGGAGAAGGCAGAAGAGCATAAGGAAGAGGACACACAGTATATGAAAGACCTATGCGATGTACTAGGTACACCAAATGACAGAATAAAAAGTGTTATCCGACTAGGGAAGAAGGATGCTAAGAATGTGGCTTCGAAACCAAGGATAATGAGAGTAACATTTGCAGATGAAGATACAAAAGGCACATTTATGAGCAATGTTAAGAAGTTAGCCACTGCTAAGGAGAGATTCAATAAGATAAGCATAGCGCATGATATGACAATAAAAGAAAGAAAGCTCAACAAGCAGAAATTTGAAGAAATGAAGAAACCCAATGATGAAAATGAATCGGAGGACTACAAATATATAGTTCGTGGACCACCCTGGGAAAGGAAGGCGGTGAAAGTAAGAAAATGGGTCAAAAGAGATCACTAATAGCGCCATGCGGTGTAAATAAACCTGTAAATATGTTCAAAAGCACTAATGTAAATCTTTATAGAGACAGAGGCAAAAAAGTTGTACACAGACAATAACCAGGGGGATGGTATACAGTGCATGTATACAAATGCAGACAGCTTGCCAAACACAATTGAGGAATTAAAAAGAAGAGTAATGGATGAGGAGAATCTAGTTAGCATTATAGGAATAACAGAAGTATTTCCAAAAAACTTCAGGTTTGCACCAACGCGAGCTGAACTGCAGATTAAGGGCTTTGATCTGCTTGAAAATGAGTCGGAAACAATCAACAGAAGAGGTGTACCACTGTAAATAAAACAAGAACTAAAAGGAGTTTGAGAATGTAAACTGTGTTCAATGAAGAAGTTTTAAAACTGCTAAAAGCGATAGTTACGAACAAAGCTCCAGGACATGATGGGATCCATCCAAGTGTTTTAAAAGAATTTAGTGATGTGCTGTATAAACCACTGACAATGAGATTCAACAAGTCTCTGGAAGAGGGTGTGGTGCCTGAAGCCTGGAGAACTGCAAATGTTACAGTAATTTTTAAGAAAGGAAGCAAATCAGACCCAGGGAACTATAGACCTGTTAGCCTAACAAGTGTCATGTAAATTAATGGAGAAATTGGTCAGGGCTGAGATTCTAAACCATATGGAAAGAAATGAACTATTCAGTAGCGCACAATTTGGATTCCTGTCCAGAAGGTCAACAAGCCTTCAACTGCTGAAAGTGATGGACAAATGGACACAAATACTGGACAAAGAGTGTATGGTAGACACTGTGTACATGGATTTTCTGAAAGACTGATACCGTTCCCCATCAACGCCTACTCGGCAAACTATACAGCTATGTGATAAGCAGTCGGTAGTAAAATGGATTAAAAGATTTTTAAGTGACAGAACACAAAAGGTGGTTGTTAATGGAATAAGCTCGCGTGACAAGTGGGATCCCACAAGGCAGCGTCCTAGGACCGATACTATTTGCCATTTACATAAATGACTTGCCCGACTGTGTCAATGCAACAAGGTTTCTCTTTGCAGGTGACACAAAGATGTACAAAGAGACAGAGACATGTGAAGATAAGGAAAAGCTACAAGAAGATCTGGATTCCCTAAAAAGATGGACTGATACATGGTTACTGCGGTTTCACCCAAATAAATGCAAAGTTATGAAGATACAGAGTGGAACAAAGAAAGAACAAAACACATATGAGTATTGTCGACAAAATCAGGATGGTGACTTAGTGACCCTGGAAAATGTCGCACAAGAAAAATATATATGGACAATAACTTGTAATTTAAGCAACACATACAGTCACAGGTAAATAAGGAAAACTCAGTAATGGGACTTATAAGGAAATCCTTCAGCTTCCTAGATGAAGGCATGTTCTACTTCGAATAATACTTACCAGATGTACTATTATGATAATGTCTATTATCTAGTCTAGCTCAAAATAAACAATTAAAACTCCGCACTCTCCTGGTCCTGCCCATACTGTGTCCGGGAATTACCATAGCCGCAGGTACCGAGTCAATTCCCAATCACAGTCAGATTCGTCTATTTTGCGACTTGAGAAAGTCACGTTTTGTCAAAGCTCTTAAAATTTTCAATTTTAACTGATTTAAGCATTGTTGGAGTGCGTTACTGTTGGCATCATGGAAGACAAAGGGAAATCATCACAGGGGCAGGTTGTATCAATCTGGAATTTATACATTCGTGCCATAATGACTGTTTGAAATTTCCTTAAATTGGCACATTATTCTAAAATGGTAGCTATTGTTGGAGTCGCCCGGTACCCGTTAGCTTATTAGTGTTAATCCGGGTACTCGGTTCTTTCTCTCTGCGACTCGGTTCTTTCTAAGATGGATGCGCTCTTAGCCAAGATGGCGGCGCCCATGATGTTTATTCCGCTTGGCTTCGCGTGTCTATGCACTCTATTTATGCCGATTTTTAGCTCTCGCTTCATTGTCGAGGATGTTTGTAGCGATCGGCAGTTATTTCCTGGTCGTTTTAACATTAGTTAACGTCTAGGTTGTGTTTTAAAAAATTTCACTCAAAAAAGTTTCAAATAT
The DNA here is from genome assembly GCA_034401795.1 of Chaetoderma sp. LZ-2023a. Lineage (NCBI taxonomy): Eukaryota > Metazoa > Mollusca > Caudofoveata > Chaetodermatida > Chaetodermatidae > Chaetoderma > Chaetoderma sp. LZ-2023a. The sequence continues at coordinate 30,294,631 of CM067368.1, forward strand.
TTCCTGCCTGAGGCTTGATTATCATTAATTGAGAGAAAGTTAATGTTTTCCTAGTAATTCAATTTTACTATCAGGTCTATTGTGCGTATTGCTCGTCATCAGTCATGTGCAGCGTTTTAATTCTTCTTTGTGTTCGCAGAAAGCCAAGAACCAGGACACTATGTCAGAAGTGCAACAGGTTCATGAAGCGCAAATACTCTGGTCGTCACTGTGTAGCTTGCGCGAAGTGTAAAGTGGGAAGCCCATGTGATGTGTGCGCCAAGTGGTCGTCGGAGATGGTGGCAGAATTTGATCGGGATCGACGTACACGCTTGGAGAGGATTGTGAGGGACAAGGCGGCCAAGCTGGATCAGGCGTCGTTGAGAGGACTGGAAGGTCGTCTGAATACTCGTATGGATTCAGCACTGGGCGTATGGGCGGCCCAGTTCAAGGCAATGTTCGACTCATTGCAGTCCACGGTCCCGTCGATGCAGGCTGGTGCAGGGCAACCTTTAGGTGGTCCGGCTAGTTCTGCCCCTTCTCTGTCCTTGGCTCAATTCTCATGGAAGATTCCGGCATGCCGGATATTTCGATGACGGCAATGGCCAGTACTTCCCAGGGGTCTCCCTCGGGATTTGTACGGGTTTACCAGGCAGATGGTGATGTCGACGTTCCGTCGGGTATTTTCTATCCAGGGTTTGTGCAACCCGTGGTGTCGGTGGAGCTGTGTTTTGCGGTTCCTACCGGCATCCCGGCGGCGTTAGGTGCGGCTCCTATCGGATTGGCGTCGCCTGCCATAGGCAAAGCGGTCGTGGTCCCGCCTCCCGTGTTGGAGTCGATGGACTGCGGGGAATCCGTGTCTGGCGATTCACTGGTGGTCGGGCTGTGGATGCGCCCTATGTTGGTAGAGGTGCGTCCCATAGCTCACAGCATGGATCGTCGGTGGCCTTCTCATCCAAGGGAGAGAGGGAAGAGGAGAACGGTAGTTCTTTAATGGACGAATCCGTTTTCTGCACCGAAGCTGAATGGGTGCAGGTCCTTGGCTGGATGTCCGACTGTCTCGGGTTGGCATCTGAGTTTGGATCTCAGTGCGATCCGGCGATGGAACGGAGGTCAGAGCGAGCGGCTAGCGCTCTGTCAAGTGGCTCTTCTGCCATGCCGACACTCCCGTTGGACACGCAGACTTCCGACATGCTGGAAGTTGCGGCACACCGTCTGGTTCAGCCGGAGTATGCACTGCCCAAAGCCCCCAAGGGGGTGAGGAGTAGGGTCCATTTTCCGGAGCAGGCCTACCATCAGTATGCCCGGGTTCCACGGGTTTCCGTCGGGGAGTGAGAGGCGCTGAACAGGCCGTTGGCTGGGAAGTCTAAGGGGCGTTCTCGTCCTTTGGTTTCCCAGACCAATAAAGATCCGTTTAATGAGCTTACGCTCATTGAAGATGCGGCGAGGGCAGCCATGGCTGCGCTCTCGCATGGATGTACCCTCCTGCAGGGAATGCTGTCCTGCCCGGAGGAGGGTGGGTAGGTGCCAGAGGCTGTTCCCAGAGTTATTCGGGACACCATGCGCCTGTCTCAAGATTGCCTGGCCAGGGTGATCACCAGGACATTGGCAGAGCGACGGAGAATGGTTCTCGATTGCGTAGAACCAGGACCAGAGATGAGGGCTGCGTTGTCGTCTGCGCCTTTCATGGGTCGAGGCTTGTTCGGTGGCTCGGCACGACAAGTTCTCTTCAAGGTCGCGTCAATGGTTGCAGAGCAGGAGGTAGTCGGCAAGTCGTGGAAGTCGACTAAGAGGACACAGCCGCAGCAGTCCTACAGGCAACATCGCCAGGAGCAGCAGAGACAGCGTCCAAGATCGCCCTTCCGTCCTTCAGGTCGTGATGCCCATCGGCCATCCGGCTCTCAAGGACCTGGCCGTTCATCTTAATACAAATCCTCTAATAAGATGACAGGAAGGGTGGCGGTTCGGGCCGCGGCGGTTACCGTAAGGATAACCGTGGCGGCGGTTCCGGACCGTCATATTCCAAGAAGCCGCGGGGCGGCCGTGCGGGTCGGTCCTGACGGGTTTCTGGCGGGACCAGTTCCGGTGACGTCAGGAACGAAGGGAGTCGAGAATCTTCACCCAAGCGATTTAGCGTCTTCACGTGCAATCTTGACCGTCAGCTGTGTGCAGATTCCTTCCGTCGGAGGCAGACTTCAACTGTTCTTAAGCCAATGGGAACAGGTTGTGCGAGATTGTTTAGTCTGTCAATGGATAAGAAACGGCTACGAACCGGACTGGCTCATCCATCAATCGTTAGTTCCGTTAACATCGACTCCAATATGAACTCCTGTTCCAAGGGAATCCGATCGTCTAGATGCCATTTGCTCAGAAATAGAATCACTTCATCAGAAAAATGCGATTCATCTAGTCCGCAATCAATCATCTCTAGGCTTCTATTCGATGATGTTCCTCGTTCCGAAACGTTCCGGAGGTTGGAGACCAATTCTCAACCTCAAACTGTTGAACAAATTTATTCTTTCTCCCAAATTTCAGAGACTGGCAGCGGTAATGACAGGGCTGAGAAAAGGCATGTGGGCAGTGTCGATAGATCTGAAGGATGCTTATTTTCATATTCCAATGTCAATTCCTTTTCAGAAATACCTTCGCTTTGCTTTCCAAGACAATGTTTGGGAATTCAATGCGCTTCCGTTCGGCCTGACCACAGCACCGAGGGTCTTCACCAAAGTGGTTCTCGCCATGACTTCTTTCCTTCGCAGGAGAAACATAGCTGTTCATACTTACATAGACGACTGGCTGCTGAAGGCGGGGAACCCAGTCACTCTGCGCAACAATCTGCAGGTAGTCCTAGCCGTATTAAAGGACCTAGGATGGATTGTGAATCTAGAGAAATCAGAATTGACTCTATCCCAGGAGTTTGTTTATCTGGGAATCTTTTTCAATCTCAGGGACGGCGTAGCTTTTCCGGCGGAGAGCAGAGTCAAGAGCCTGATTGCAGTTTTGGAGTCGGTTTCTCTAGGAGCCTATCTGACGGCGCGCCAATTTCTCAGAATACTGGGTTTACTAGTATCTCTGGAGAAGGTGGTTCCATAAGCGGCACTCAGGCGCAGGCCAATTCAGATGTATCTAATGTCGTTCTGGTCTCAGAGAATGGATCCGTTATCTCTGAGGATACCAGTGAAAGAACCATTGATATTCCACCTTCAGTGGTGGAAATCAGAACAGAATCTCCTGCGAGGTGTTCCTCTACATCCGACCCAACCTCAGATGTCCATCTTCACAGATGCATCGACGACGGGTTGGGGAGCAGTATTGGACGATCAGTCAGTGTCAGGGGAATGGGATCGGATCAATGCGCAGAAACATATCAATGTTCTCGACCTATTAGCGGTGGTATTGGCACTTCGAAAGTTCGAGAGTCTAATTCAAGACAAGATTGTCCTAATAAGGACAGACAACTCAACAGTGGTGTCTTATTTGAACCGCCAAGGCGGGACGAGATCTATGTCTATGATGATTTGGAACCTTCTGCTGTGGTGCCAAGAGAGGAATGTTATTCTTCGGCAGCACACATTCCATGAAGATTGAACATCCTAGAGGATGCTCTCAGTCGAAGGACGGCTTGTCGTCCGACGGAATGGCAGCTCAACCAGTCGGTAGCGGAGGTTCTATTCAAACATTGGGGCAAGCCAAATGTCGACCTGTTTGCGATGAAACAAAACGCAAAGATGGTCACTTACGTGTCACCGATCCCGGACCCGCAAGCTTTAGCGGTGGACGCACTGGCGATAAGTTGGAAGGGAATGTACGCGTATGCGTATCCTCCAACAATTCTCATCCCAAAAGTTCTGGCAAAGATAAGAGACGGAATGTGCCAAGTACTACTGATCGCCCTTTATTGGCCAGGCCGATCATGCTTTACGGATCTGCTGGACCTTCTGGTCTGCAATCCAGTCCCTCTTCCAGACAGAAGAGATATAATCTCTCAGAACAAGGGTCTGTACCTTCACGACAGACCAGAAATGTTCAAATTGACTGCATGGATGTTATCAAGCAGCGTGCAATTGAGGGTGGCTTTTCTGAGCAAGCAGCGAAGTTTGTCGCTTCAGCCAGAAGAGGTTCAACCACGAAAACATATAATTTAGAATCAACAAATTTGCAGAGTGGTGTAAGGGAAGAGATATCAATCCCTTTTCTGCATCTGTTCAACACATTGCAGATTTTATCTGTCATTTATACGAAGTTGACAAACTTGTACCTTCAACCCTAGCAGCATATAAGTCTGCATTAGCTTCAGTCATTCCCAGTCTCACTATTGAAGGAGTGGAGATTAACACCTTGAATGAAGTTATCAAAGGAATGAGCAATCTGCGACCTAGACTGCCAATTCCTATCCCAGCATGGAATCTATCTCTTGTTCTACAGGTTTTAGGGTATGCTCCCTTTGAACCAATTAGATCTATAGACATTAAACTGTTAACTATTAAATCAGTTTTCTTGGTTGCAGCAGCATCGGCGAGAAGGAGAAGCGAAATACATGTGCTTTCTGCCGAACAAGACCGTTTTGTCGTCACAGGTGAAGGTTTAAGACTACTTCCACGTCTTTGTTTCCTGGCAAAGAATCAGTCACTTAAATATCCAGGACAGCCGATCAATTTGCCAAGTTTAACTAGACATGACCCAAACTCTTCTGCTTGGTGTCCTGTCAGATGTCTGAAAATGTATAAGAAACGTACTGGGGAGTGGAGAGATGACCCAAAATCTCTGGTTATGTCTCAAAGCTCCTCATTTACGTGCCTCGAAAGATGCTATTTCTCGTTGGATAGTTGACGCTATTCAGATGTCGCACAAAATCACTACAGGAAAGCAGATTGATCGTACGAATGCCCATCAGGTCCGAGCACTAGCAGCAGCATCGGCCCTTTATAAGGGTGTCATTAGAGGAGGTGATGTCTGTAGCACAATGGCATGCCGAGTCGTCATTCACTGATTTCTACCTTCGCGACATCTCCAGCGCACTTAATCCGGTAGCCGTCGCCAATTTATCGAATCTAAACTAAGCCACATCCAACCACTACTTCGCACACATCACAAAGTCTTCCACTTACACTGAACAATGGCTATGCACATGACCTGAGTGCGACCGTGGATTGGGCCGAGCTCCTGTGATGAACAAGAAAAGATCAAGCACTTAAAATGGTGAGTGTTTTCATTAATTAAGTGACTATAAATATATTTACTTACAGTCGAAATACCAGACTGCTTAGGTAAATAGTCTGGTACAAGAGTATACTTATCCTCTCAAACAGACATTAGACTCATTCCAATTTGAAATTCTAATCGATATACTGATATTTTTTCAAAATTAGAAGTTGTAGTAGCTTCTTTGCACTCTACTGGACTGCCCTAGCTGAGACTTGGGGCTGACACGGGTCTGGTGGGTGTTGCATCCCCATTGACAGCCCTCTGAATTTTGTGCGGACAAAAGAGGGGGGAGCGCGGTCTAGACCATGGAAGTTTAGCACTATGAATCAGATAGCAGAACCCAAGCATATGCCAGGGTTCTAGTCTCTTCACAACCTTCTCTGTTGGATGGTAGATGAGTGCTGGTTCGAGCCTCACCTCCCACCGGTATTTCCTGGCTATCGAAATCTGGAGTTTATCATAATAGTACATCTGGTAAGTATTATTCGAAGTAGAATAAAAAAAGCATCCGCTTTTGTTTCTACTTGAATTCTTAATACTTACCAGATGTACTATGGCCCTCCCTCAGCCGCCCCGCTGAGGTGAGGCTGAGCTGCTTTCGCTGTTTGTCAAGGCAAATATAAGACGAATCCGACTGTGATTGGGAATTGACTCGGTACCTGCGGCTATGGTAATTCCCGGACACAGTATGGGCAGGACCAGGAGAGTGCGGAGTTTTAATTGTTTATTTTGAGCTAGACTAGATAATAGACATTATCATAATAGTACATCTGGTAAGTATTAAGAAGTCTCGTAGAAACAAAAGCGGATGCTTTTTTGATTCATCAACCTTTTCAAAGCACTGGTTGGACCTCACCTGAAATATGCTGTTTGTGTGTGGTGGCCGCACACCAAAAAGGACATAGCGACTATGGAAAATGTGCAGAGAAGAGCAACAAAATTGATTCACACACTGAAGGATCTAGAGTACCCTGATAGATTAAGAAAGCTAGGACTTCCATCACTGAAATAAAGAAGACTAAGAGGAGATATGATAGAGGTATTTAAAATACTGAATGGAATATTCGATCCAAAAATTACCAAAAATATGCTGGAAATATCTAAAAGCAAGACAACAAGAGGACACAACTTAAGGCTAGAGAAAAAGAGGTGTCGGTTGGATATACGGAAATACTCATTCACAAATAGAGTAGTGGATGTCTGGAACAGCCGACCACGCACTCTAGTAAATACTACATCAGTGCTTAAGTTCGAGGTAGGGCTGGAAAAATGTTGAAAGGACCAGGAGATGAAATTTGACTTTATCACTGACTATAAAATGCCTGGAAGTCACGTGCGAGTGTTGTGTTTCATCCACAAATGAAGAGGCGGACATAGCGGCTGAAGAAGCCGGAGTCCACAGTGCTATCCTATGAAAATCCTATGAAAATCCTATGAAAATGTGATTTGTGAAATGAGAAGCGGTCTTGAGAAATGTTCATTTGGTGGTCAAGACAAGACTTTGGCATGATAATCGAGCCAGTCATTCCAGTCGTATATTTTCCGAGGTAGTCATCTTATAACCTTCAGACAGACAAATGGACATTTTTTATGAGAAAATTGTAGTTAAGCAAATTTGACAATTTAATCATTAAGTGTCCTCATGTCTTCACCCTTACCACTCTGATGTTAACATTCTACCTTTTTACAGTGCCAGTAGTAAAGAAACCGCGTGTACATTTTAAAACAATTTTGGTGGATGAAGTTGCTGTCTACGACAGCACCATCTTCCACCAAATTTGTTTAAAAATGAACACCAGTTCATCTTTTAATTTAATTTGAAAATTATTATACATGCTAGCCATCTGAAATTTTTATCATTAATTCACTGCCACGTGTCTTACTGGAAAATGCAAAGAAATGCCAAATACCTTTATAAATCTTTATTTAATACTTTACCAAAAATGGCAAAATAATCTTCGACATTGTGCATTTTGCAACTTTTATCTGAGAATAAAACACAAACTGTCTGCAGTTAGGGCTTGCCTTTTCACATGCTTTATGTATCCATATAGATGAACATGCACAGGTGTTTGTAACCTCCTAAGTTTATAACTTTTAGAGATATGACTTGTTGAAAACAAGAAAATCTTCACGCATGTCAAGTTTCAGCTGCAAATATTATTAAGAGGGACAGGTGGCACACACTATTGCTATATATCAAAAGAAAGCATATGGTCTAAGCTTTAATTTGATACCTAGAACAACTTGCCCCTATGATTATTTCAGTGTGATATTAATTTAACAAAATAGGGTTATTTTGTCAATTCGCGATTGATTAATTATGCATAACTCAGTAATTACTTCGGAAATACCTCAAAGTGGATTGAATATTCAAGAACAAATTTAAAGTAATAAGTATGTAACACTGCTTCCATATAAATCTTTAGCACTAATGTCAAAATTTTCAAAAATTTCCAATTTAAAACAAGGTTAAATTGATGCCACTTTTGTAAACAACTTTCTCAGAAGATGCTGCTGCCTTAAACATCATCATCATCTAAGGAAATTGTTTTCCAAATCTGTTAATGCCAAAAACAAGAGAATGTTAATGCTAGTGTGCTCAGGATTAAAGCTGCATTAAGGTAACTTCACTAAATTATATGTAATTGTATCTTGTATATCAATCATGTTTAGGCTTTCTCTTTCTGTTGCTAACTATGTACAAGGAGGTAGTCAGCATACTAGCATAATACAGTTGCTTACATGTAACAGAAGTTATTTATGACAGAAACTTGGTAGCAGAAAATGTTCTGAAACACTCTGTAATTTGTGTCATTGTGTCCTGATCCAACTTATACTGACGACCAGTTATTGTGGTAAGGTTTGTCACTGCACAGAGAATATGATCAATTGGAACAGCACATTCATCTCGTCTTCGTGGCCAAGAAAATTATCTTGCTGGACCTTTTGGCTGCATGAAGTTAATCAGAAGATCTTGATGCTCCTCCGATATCTCTACAATGTTTCCAAGATACCAGTTCTGATCATAAACCGTGGCTACATACTGTCCTGGTTGAAAGTTTAGAGATGTTTCTGTGCCTGAGATGCTCACTTTCGTACTGGCACCGTTTTCATCAGCAGATATTCTACTAATGCGTAACTCACTAGTACTGGTGGGAATGAAGCAGTGATGGCTCCTTGTTCCAGGAATCGTACCTGCATTTGCGAAACGCTTTAGTAGACTAGGGCGATGCTGTTCCACATCAGTGAGTGATACATAAAAGAAAGTGATACCATGAACATTAGATTGTGACCACTCATATAATTCTACCGGTGTAAGAATATGATTGTCTGTGGTGTGTTGCAGGCTGCTTCTTGCAGCAAGTCTCTTAACTGTTCCTCCAATTCCATCACAAACACTTTTACCGTGGCTTGTTGCAAAGAAATGCCACTCAGCTGATAAACCAAAATCTTGTGAATGTAGACACAGGTTGCGGAAATTCTTATAGTTTTTATATTGTCCTCCGCATCCATCACTAAAGTACTTTACATGCTTAACATGAGGCAGCATTTCTTTAAGGTATTTTACCACAACATTAATGAACGCATACACACTTACTGTGTCATGTTGCATACAATCACTGATTACACACAGAGATAAAGGCTTACACAGCATGCCGTCTTTGGAGTAATAAACAGCAAACGGATGCAACGTTGCTTGCTTGTTATCCCAATAAAATCCTTGAATGGAATCCTGAATTATAAAGGAGTAATTCTCTGCAAAGTCTAACAATACTAACATTGTATTATCATGTTCACATAATGTCTCTTTGCAGCTAGAAAGGTATGCAGCTTGTGCTTTCGCAATGTAATGGTGGGTTGTCAGATTATCAAGTTGGTCACACAGCAGATTGATGAAGTCTGGCACACATTCCTGTCTAGTAACAATGGAAGTCCGATCAGTATGCCCCCACTGTTTAAAATTAATGACATCATCTTCATCCATTTCCATTTGATTGTGGATAAGCTCTGTTATATGTGTATGCAGGGCATCTTTTCCTGGGCACTGGCTACAGCGGTGTATCATACAGTCTCTGGAATGAATGTCACAAACAACAAGCGACATTAATGAAGTTTATTCCAGTTTTAGTTCACCTACTGCAGCTAACAAAAGTTTCACGTTTTGGTGGATCTCACAGATGCACACAGAATGGGTGCCTCTGGCCCCAACTGTTATACACCATGGTGGGCGCAGTTCACAGAATTTGGAAAACCCTATTTTGCAGGATTCATACTTTTGTTTAAATGCTACGTACAGTTCATTCAAATTTGCTAAGAGCAGGCGCTTTTGTTTGTGTATACGATTTCCATCAATTTTTATTGAAAGGTAGTCCTTTTTTCCAGGGCACAAACGAGAGTATTCATCACTTTCATAAAACACGGTCACTTGTTTCTTGACATCTGTTAATTCATTTCCCTTCTTGGTTGAGGGTTCCGCAAGAATGCCATGTTGTTTTTTTAACTCTGGCTTTCCTAACCACATACTTTGTCACATTAAATTCTGTAGCAGTCTTCTCAAGTGACCAGCTTGGAGGTGCCATTGTCAGTATTTGTATTTGCTTTTGTCTATTTGACACACTACATTTTTGCTTCATACATAAAATAAGTTCTTTAAGATCTGTACATTGCTGACAAACTGGTGTCTTCTTTACCAAATCATCTGGCTCTACTTTCAAATTTTTGGCAAGCTGATATTTCATGGCAGTCTCTGCTTGGGCTAGTTTGCGTTTACCATAACCAACCATATCTCTCTGGCTGACATTTATTTTGAGGGGAGAGCATCCAAGTGAGGTTATGCTGGTATTTAGTTGACTTGCATGCTTGCCATCACTCTGATCTGTGTCATATGAATCACTTTCTAAATTATCATCAGCTGTAAGTTCTGCAACAGGTTTAGTATCCAATGAAAATTTTATCATACACTTTGGACATAACTTTTGACCGGGTTTAATGTTATTCCCTGTGGTTTTATTTAGTTTCTCAGTTGCAGTGGTATTCAAGGTACGTAAGTTTCCTCTGACTGGCTGACCATGAACAGAATATGGATCACAGCACTTCTTTTCTAAGAATTCATATTTGTCTAGGTACAACTTTTTATGATGCAAGCATACTGTACTTTGTTGAGTTACTGTCATATTCTGTGGTAAGTCACAACGTTTAAACATAAGGTCTTTATCTTGAAGTGATAAATCACATATTTTCACAAAGCGTGTCTTTTTGCAATAAGTCAGTTTATGACAGTTATCTTTGCAGTTCATGCCAATAGTACAGGCAGCCATCTTAGATGCCATAGTCACTCAATCTGAAACAAACAAGAAAATATTAATGACCAGACAGTTAATAGTTTGATTTAAATTGAGTTTCCTTGGTAAGTGGGCTGCAGGTATGAAAATATAACACTGACACAAGAAAATTAGGTACAATTTTATTTCTTGAAATTTTCTAGTCAGTAGATATGTACATAATTGCTCAGCTATATTATGTTCATATACACTGTGTGCGTATCTACATGTATTAAATATAAATATTAATGTAAAAATAAGATATATTAGCAACATGTCTCATTAGATATATCACCATGTTTCTTAAACATTTTAAAGTAATATTTAAATTTATTTTACAGAATTAAGTCTAGGATGATAACCATTCGCGAATTGACAAAATAACCCTATTTTGTTAAATTAGTATCACACTGAAATAATCATAGGGGCAAGTTGTTCTAGGCACAATGTCGAAGATTATTTTGCCATTTTTGGTAAAGTATTAAATAAAGATTTATAAAGGTATTTGGCATTTCTTTGCATTTTCCAGTAAGACACATAGCAGTGAATTAATGATAAAAATTTCATATGGCTAGCATGTATAATAAGGGAGATATTAGGACTTGAAAGTTGCGGAAAAAATAACATGTGCGAAAATCCTGTAACATTTTCGCCACCCCTATGTTACTCAAACTGCAATATTTTGAAAAGTATGTAAAACTGGACTCTATAATTTTGTATAATCACCTAAAATATGTGTAGGTAGCCGTAAACAAAATATTAAGCAATTCTGAGATGGTCAGGTGGGGACATTTCTGGAAATTTGCTGATTTGACACGGAATGACCCTATAGTATTTCCCATTGTCATGTATCATTGTATTTTCTCCCCAGTTTACATGCACATTTCTGTATGTCTATTTGTATTATTTTATCTGGTCATTGATTAGTATGAACATCTGTTTCAGTTGATGTGTTTTTGCCGTTTCGGAGTGAGACATTTCTACAGAATGTCCTTCTAATCACATCCGGTTTAGTGATGATTTCGATCGTGTCGCCATGGTTTCTGATTGCCCTCGTGCCATTATTGGTGCTATTTTATTATCTCAATAAGTTGTTTATTACTGGTGTGAGGGCCTTAAAGAGACAGGACAATGTTACACGGTAAGAGGAGGATGTGAGGTGGGTGGGTGGGGTGTGAGCTAGGGAAGGAGTATATGGGGGGTGGGGGTGGGGGGTGGGGGGGGGGGTGGTGGTAGGGAAGGAGTATGGGGGTGGGGGGAGGGGTGGGAGTGGCTGATGGTACATATGTAAGTTTTAATCCTTTGAACTTTCAAAACAAATTAAAAGAATTCATTTATAATATACGTCAGGATATTTTGAAACTAATTTAACTAGAAACTGATGCTGCATATAGCAGCAACAGATTCCTGTTGAAGTTAGTTTCAAAATTTTCAAAAGCTTATATGTGTCTTAACTCTTTCAACGACAAATCGCTGAAAAAGTAAATTCTTTTCAATTTATAGAATATTCTATTGAATATTTTGAAATTAATATGACTGAAAGGGTAGTCATTACTGCCTACCGCAGCAATGGCTTCCAGTCATATTAATTTCAAAATATTCAACAACTTATTTGTTTGCCACAAGATTGAGGTACTGGAAATTTATCGGTGAAAGTGTGAAAACTGAGATTATAGGCTGTCACTCAAATATCTGACATAATCAATAGCTGACATCACAATCAAAATGACGTATAACTCTGTCATGAAAAAAAAAAGAATTCTGTCCATAAAAATTTAGAAATTTCATTTCTTTGATGTATTTACAATTTAATAAGCATTCTGTTGAATATTTTGAAAGTAATTTGATTTGGAGCTGTTGCTGTAATAGCTTATCTAGAAATGGGCGGGGCATACTACAAATGGATCCATAGATTATGAAAGCAAAAAAAATATTACCAAATATATATCTCTTACAGGCAAATCATACTATGGCAAAGTGTTCCTATTCATTCTTGAGGGGAGTTGAGGGAACAAGCTACATATGCCCTTTCAATGAATCTGTTAATAGGCAGCAACAGCCCCGAGTCAAATTAGTTTGAAAATATTTAACAGCTTACCTGTATAATTACCTATACATTAGGATCCTGTGGATTCGTGTATCAAAGTATATAAATTGATTCCAACACATGTAAAAAAGTGGGAGGAGCTTAGCTAGAAATAGGTGGGGCATAGTGAGACATGAACCTCTTTATAGTTGTGTTTGTGTTTTGCCCCTGTATAGATCTCCTCTCTTGAGTCATGTCGGTGCTGCAGTGCAAGGAATCTCAACCATTCATGCATATGGAAAAACACAGGAATTCATTGACAAGTAAGTGGCCAGTCAGTAGATTTTCTAATTACTTTTTGTGTTACCTGTATTAAGTTACCTGTATCATTTTAAAAATGGTATCAGTTAATTGAGTAGCTTTAAACAAGATTCTTTTTACAAAGGACTTCAGTCTTCAACACAGCCTCTATGAACTTGGCTAACAGATGCCCACACTATTCGTCATATTTTGGCATAATTTTTCAGAAGTACCACAACCACAAACCCACTTCACCCCCACCCCATCCATTCATAAACCCCCCCCCCACACACACACACACCCCACTCCCACCACCATTACCACCACCACCACCACCACCACCACCACCACCACCACCACCACCACCACCACCACCACCACCACCACCACCACCACCCGCTTCACCCTACCCTTCTCATCACCCCACACCCATATAAATATTTGTACATGCTTGATTGTATATTGAAAGTTATCTTGAGTTGATCTAATGTACATGTTGGAATATATTTTCATATTGCCAGCCATACACATTGAATGTAGAGTGAACATAGAAACAGTCCAATCTAATGATGCCAAGAAGCCATCTTCATTTGAAAATTAAAATATTCCTCTGCCAATAAAAAAACATTTTTTGAAAATTTCCCATTGCAATGATTGCCTCTATAATGAGCCAGTCATTCCAGTGTTTTAAAAAAAAAATCTGTTGGTCTGCAACTGGACATTTTCAATGATAAAAGTGAAATTATCTTAAAGGAATATAACCCTTTACCCTTCAAAAACGGCTTCAGCAGTGGTCTTGAGAAATGTCCATTTGCAGCCCAAATGAAGACTACTTTTGAAAATTTACAACAGGAATTAACAGTGTAAATTTTCAGAATTACTCTTCTCTTGGTCTGCAAATAAGAGAAAATTGAAATTTTCTTGAATAAATTCGATGGTTAAATGGTTAAGAGTTAAAGAGGTAAATGTTTAAAGCAAATCTTGTTTTGTTTCAGATTTGATGAGCTGCTGGATATAAACACGGTGCCATTTTTCCTGTTTAGCTGCTCTAATCGCTGGCTGGCCATCAGACTGGATGTCATCAGTATCGCGATTACTGGCATAACGGGGGTGATTGTGGTACTGCTGAATGACCAGATTACACCTGCTCTCGCTGGACTCGCTTTGTCATTTGCAGTTCAAGTGAGCAGTTTTTACCTGTCATAATAATAATAATAATAATAATAATAATAATAATAAAAAAGGTGGCGGCGACATGCGGCGAGATGGTTTTCACATCATGAGAACATACTTACTTACCTCCCTAACACTCTTGATATACTAGTATATCGGCTCTAAATTCAATAATATTCAGAATTATAAAAAGTTAGGTGCCCCTACTGGGCAGGTGGAATGTACACAGTCATGCACATGTCAGACCCCACTTCTGCACATGCGCATACGGGTACTTCCGTTTTCTAATATATTGGCTTATCAGCAACATTGAAAACAATTTCAAGCTCTATTTTGTTGAATTTTCATTCATTTTCTTTCATCCATTTCACTATGGCTGAATCCAAAGCGTTAGAGGAGTCTGCCTCATCATCCATTAAGGTGATATTGTTCCATATATTATTTAAGATTTGTAACTTTTATATGTTACCGGTAATTCGTGGCCGACCTGATGTTGGCGCGTTTTTAAGTGCTGGGAATCCTTGTTAAATTATCCCAGCGCCTAAGTTCTACTAATTCCTTGTGCCTTTGTGTCCACAGCCTCATCTTAGGATGGTAAACCTCCTTCCTGTTCTTCACTCAGAAATTGATCACGTCTTCTTTTTTCTGACTTATCATCTAATATGTCTAAGGGTCGGAGATATAAAACGAAAAATATCTCCCTCCTTTTGTCCCATCCCCTTCATCAGACTCTACAGACTTGGCGGATGGTATGAACGTGATTTCTGCACAAGAGGATTGTTTACCTGTTCTCAGGATAAGGGAGGTCATTAGTTATGGCTCTTAATTATTTGAAATTTTTATCAATTTTTGCTGCCATCCTTATTGCACTGTATTCTCTCTTGTGGTTGTGCATTGTTTCTCAGATATATAATTATAGTATAATATTATTCTTGAGTGATGAATGTATGTAGTCCTAGGTATTTCTTGCATTCATAATCTGATATCTCCTCCCCTTGAAGGGGCTTTTGCATTGACGTTTGATGTCATAATCAGCCATTTTTTTCTCCCTTTTCCTTGACGTCATAATCTTGTTTTAAAAATAGAGGATCTCTTGATGTCATTATCATTATTATATTGTTATGAATGTGTAGAGATAACTGGGTGTCATAATCCGTTTCTCTCTTCTTTCTAACATTCTCATGGTATCCCTGGCTGTGGTTTTTATTCCTTATTTTTTATGAAGATATCTGTCCCTTCGGGGTTGTCAGTAATAAAAGTGGTTGTCTTCTCTCTCTCTCGAGTTTGTTTTTTTATTTAAATTTTAACCAAATTAACAAACTAAAATACTCATTCTCTTCGTATGTCTACCTTTTCAGAAATCACGTCTGCCTTGTCTGAAGCATCTTAAGGCTAGATTCTTCCTCCACCTCTGCCCATCTTGCACTGATTGTAGGCTATCTAAGAAATGTGCTATTTGTAAAGAGTGGGGGGATCTAACCTATGAATTCTTCTGTTCTCAGGCGAAGATGATGGCAGAGGACGGCAAGAAGGTGAGGAAGGAGAAGGGTAAGAAGAAGGCCTCCGAGAAGGGTGAGCTGGAGGCCTTCAAGGTAGAGTTAGTGAGTGAGATGTGCAGGACTGAAGGACCTGATGCCTGACATGCTTCGCGGCATGTTACTGGGCTCAGGTGTTTCAACTTCCTGTGCATCGACCTCAGTGCAGGTAGCCCCGTCTCTGGATCATGTCTTCCTAGACTTCGGACAAAGTTTGTGATCCAGGGGAAGCCGACTTGGACTCAGGCTTGATGTTCGCAAGCTTGGTGAACGAGCGGCACGAGGAGCATCAGGCAGGACCCAACCAGCGGGCCTGACCACGATCACTCGCGGAGTACCCTCATCATCTGCCTACGGGCATTCCCCTGGTCAGTCTGGGTTAGTTTTCTTTGTCTAACTTTCCTGACCAGGAAGATGACGAAGACTACATGCTCGGCCCACGGGACGATCATGAAGCCATGGATGCGAGCGTTTACACTCCTATGGTACCGTTCGCTCGGGAGCGAGTTTCATGATTCAACCTGTGGGCTGATTTGGAAAGGACAGCTGCCCGTATAAGATACCACGCTTAGCCATGGAATCGTATACAGACGACCCGGAGCGCGCTGGTGTGGGTTATGCCCCTCACACGAGCGCTGCCCCGGTGCGCAGCCTGCCTGTGGAGAATGTCATGCCAGCCCTCGTGGGCCCGTATGCATTCCCTGGGCAGCCGGGTATGTCTGTAGCCTCCTCCACGGCCCCACCTGCGAATGGCATTGAAGATGACGAGGGCCTGCTGCTCGTTGGCAATTCGCAGGTGGCCACGGATGAGGACTGGTCTGACACGTGCATGTGGCTCCTCACTGTCAGACTAGAGCTCTCTGTGGATGAAACGGCCACCAGTAACCCGCGGGCATGGTTACAGGCTAAGCCGTTGGCCATCTAGGCTAAATCTCTGCCGTATGCAGAGCATATCGTAGATATAGATATGTTCGCTGCGGCGGAGGAGTCGATTAGACTGAAAGGTCGCCTCGCGAAGACACCCCCCCCCCCCCCCCGCGAGGGTGTTAGACATGGAGTTACTGCCAGTCAGTACACTCGGTATGGTCAAGCGGCCAGACCCAGTGCGGACGACCACGCCGCTCTGGGTGAAGACACGTGGCCAGGCTCTCATGCTGACACAGGAGCGCTGTGCTCAGGCGCTATGCGCTCAGCAAATGCCGCACTGCGTGATACCGAGGAGAGTTCGCAACCAGCAATCAGTGCGCTGTCTCATGTCTCTCAACTGCTATCAGGGGTAGTAGCAGCCTTGGTTCACCAGCAGCCTAGTCCAGTGACAGTCCAACGAGCCATCCAGGATGGTATCAACCTGACGTTGGACTGTTTAACTAGGTCGGTGACCAAGTCACTGAGGACAAGGCGCACGTTTGCACTGGACAATCTGTGCCCGTCCCAGGAGCTCAAGTCGCGCTTATTGCAAGTGCTGATGGCGGGCCGTGGTCTGTTTGGAAGTGAGGGCCGTCGGCACCTCCAAGAGACAGTGAACTTGGGCAACAATCAGAGGGTGCTGCGTGCACAATTTAAAGTGTTGCGCAGAGAACACGTGCGTGTTCAGCCCTCGGCTGTTCAATAGCACTACGCTTGTAGCGGTGCTGGCAGTGTCAGAGGCCAGCAGGCTGGCCGGGTTCAGAAACCTCGCCAGCCGCGCCAGCAGCAGCGTGCTGCTGTACGTCAGCCGGCGCTCCAAGCGCAGCCAGCCAGACAGCAGCTTGCGCACCTCGACCCGCGCACTGAGGTGCGCATGGCGCTGTGCGCGGTGCGCGGGGAGCAGCATGTGATAACCGGGCCTGATGGCCTAAAAGAATTTTCGGTTACCACAAGCACCACTCTGTCGTTGTCACACGTACCAGAGACACACCCACTTCTAAAATTCATGTGCACCCCGTTAACCCTAGGTGCACCAGTGGGAGGTTGATTGACTTTCCACATTCAGGAATGGGAGCGGTTAATTCAGGACTAATTAGTCTTGTAATGGCTTTCGCACAGATACAGTCCAGAGTGGATAATAGGTCTGCATCTGTCTCTGGTACTGGTCTGGACTCAAATTCCAAGAGATCCAGACAAGCGGTTGTGCATAGAAGAGGAGATAGAATCTCTAATTCTAAAAGATGTAATTCAACTGGCGCAAGATTGCCTGGGCTTCTATTCAACCGTGTTTCTTGTGACAAAGAAAAAGGGGGGGGTGGTGGTGGAGACCAATTCTCAACCTCAAACCTCTAAAAACAAGTTTATAGACACACCAAGTTTCAGAATGGAAACAATAAAATCAGTGTTGTTGGGGTTAGAGAAGGGGATGTGGACAGATTCGATCGATCTGAAAGATGCTTATTTCCACATTCCCATTGCAAGGAGTTTTCATCGGTTCCTGAGATTTGCTTTTCAGGGATGCCAATGAGAATTCAAAGTTCTCCCATTCAGAATTTCAACGGCTCCGAGGATCTTCACCCGAGTGGTCCTTGCTATCACAGCTTTCCTCCACAGGAGAAATATAGCGGTCCACACTTACATAGATGACTGGTTGCTAAAAGCACACAACACAGAAAGCCTGACAGCAAATCTGGAGATAGTTTTGAAAACTCTCAGAAATTTAGGCTGGATAATCAACTTTCAAAAACTTCGAAAACTTTCAGAGCTGACTCCATCCCAGAAGTTTGTTTACCTGGGTATGTTCTTCGATCTGGAGATAGGATATGTTTATCCATCCCAAGAGAGAGTGGAGAATCTCCTCTTGTGCATTCAGTTGGTTTGCAGCAGTCATTATGTTCTAGCACGAGTCTATCTGAGAATGCTAGGTCTGATGGTTTCAATGGAACCAGTGATTCCTCAGGCGGCCTTGCGCAGGCGGCCAATTCAGCTGTTTCTCATGACTCAGTGGATGCAGAGTTCAGGATCACTGGACTCGTGCATTCAAGTGTTGGATCCTTTCATTCATCACTTTCACCGGTGGATGGAGAGAGATAATCTCCCCACCCTCAAGTAACTATGTTTATGGATGCATCGATGGAGGGATGGGGAGCTTGCCTGGAAGAAGCCAGAATATCAGGGCTTTTGAGTCTGGATCCGTCAAAGGAGCATATCAACATGCTAGAATTACGAGCTGTAATCCTAGGCTTGGAACACTTCTTAAAGGAAGTGGAGGGGAAGTTTGTGTTGATACGTTCAGACAACTCAACAGTAGTGAGTTACATAAACCGCCAGGGCGGAACGAAGTCGCCCAGTCTCTGTATGATGACATGGAAACTGCTTTGCTGGTGCATGGATCATATGATCACCTTGAAAGCAGTTCATATTCCGGGAAGGCTGAATCTGTTAGCAGACCGATTGAGCCGAAGGATGAGCATTCTGCCTACGGAATGGCAACTAAACCAATGTGTGGTGGATCATCTGTTCAATCATTGGGGGAAACCCAACTTAGATTTATTCGCAATGAAGAAGAATACGAAGATGACGACATACATTTCTCCGATTCCAGATCCAAGCGCTATCGCAATAGATGCGCTAGTTATCAGTTGGAAGAGAATGTATGCACATGCTTACCCTCCAACAATCCTAATTCCAAGGATTCTTCAGAAACTAAAACTGGAGGAATGCCAAGTGCTTCGGATCGTCTCGATTTGGCCAAGCCGATCATGGTTTACGGATCTGCGGGACCTTCTGGTCTGCAATCCGATTCCTCTGCCTCTGATGGACAATATCTTCCAGGGCAAGACCCTTCACAACAATCTGTCAATGTTCCAATTGACTGCATGGATGTCAAAAATTCCACAATTAAGGAGGGCTTTTCTGAGCAAGCGGCCAATTTTATGGCCAGGGCCAGAAGGGGGTCAACCTCCAGAGCATATAATTATAAAATCAACAGATTTGCAGAATGGTGCTCAAAGAGATGTATCAATACAATGGATGCATCTATTCAGGTAGTAGCTGATTTACTCTGTCACCTGTATGATGTCTATAGTCTTAAGCCTAATTCTATTGGTGGATAAAAATCATCATTAATGACTTATCCCTTGCTTGGCAAAGAGGGGAAGTGATGAAGTATGTGTTCTAAATACTCTTATCAAAGGTATGGGCAATCTTAGACCGAGAAATCCTCCACAGACACCGTTCTTCAAGTTTTGAGTGATAAACCTTTTGAACCACTTAGTGCTATTTCTATAAAATTATTGACACTTAAAACTATTTTTAACTGCGGCATCCTCAGCCAGACGCAGAAGTGAAATTCATGCCTTGTCTACTGAGCTTGACCGTTATATAGTTACAGGTGAGGGCCTTAAGCTTAACCTTAACTGAGATTGCGGGGGGATTATGTTTTCACTTCTGTCCATCCGTCCGTCCATCCGTGGGTCTGTCACACACACATGTTTTCTTTCGATAACTTCACTTTTGCTTGGAATAGTGTGACAACACTTCGTGGGAAGGTTGGCTATGGTAGTAGGCAAATGCACCTTAGTTTGAGGGTCAGTCAGCCCATCCCTCCGGCCATCCATCCCTTTGTCTCTGAATTTGTGTTTCTCCATCCGTACACATTTTGGGTTTTCGTACAATAACTTTATCTTTGCTTGGAGTATTGTGAGGAAACTTCATGGGAACATTGGCTATGGTACTAGGGAAATGTACATTATTTTGTGGTTCAGTCAGCCCATCCCTCCGTCCATCCATCCCGTTGTCTCTGAATTTGTGTCCGTCCGTGCAAATTTTTGGCTTTCGTTCAATAACTTTATTCTTTCTTGGAGTGTTGTGACTAAACTTCATGGGAACATTGGCTACGTTTCTAGGGAAATGTACATTATTTTGTGGGTCAGCTCGTCCCTCCATCCATCCATACCTTTGTCTCTGGATTTGTGTCTGTCTGTCCGTGCAAATTATGGGTTTTTGTTCAATAACTTTATTTTTTCTTGGAGTATTGTGATGAAATTTCTTAGTTTATAATTATTAGCTACCATTTGTCTGTGTATCCATCCATATGTCTATCCAAATCAGTGGGATTATGTCATCCCACGAACATGGCTGCCATTGCGGGGGGGGGGGGGGGGGGGGTGTGTGGATTATTTGATTTATATCCTCTAGTTTTACCTACCGTAACCAGATATGATCCTGGTGCTAAAGCATGGTGTCCTGTCCATACCTTAAATAAGTACAAGAAAAGGACTCAGGTTTGGCGGACTGACCCATGCTCCCTATGGTTGTCATATATTAAACCCATGGTAGGGCATCAAGAGACACTATTTCCAGATGGATAGTAGAATGCATTCAATTCTGTCATAAGACAGCCACTGGAAAACAAGTAGATAGAGCCAAGGCTCATGGTGTCTGTGGTGTGGTAACTTCCACAGCATTATTTACCGACCATTATCTCCGTGACACTTCCAACCCACTCGCTGTCTCAGTCTTCAGAAAATAATTCAGAGGTATTTATTTGTGATTAGTTTTACTCCTCTGCTATTTACAAATATCACATTTGTTAGTAGGGAATCCCTACTATTTTTGGTTACATGCTCTTCATCCGATTGGGGGAAGAGATAATTTCCGCGCTCAAGACATCAGAGGTCAGTATATGTGACCATTTTGTTTTTTTGTCTTGTTGGTTGTGTCATGTTATTGTTTAATAGGGTGATGGCTAATGTCTCTTAATTGTGGTTCTTTCAGTGAGTTTGAAAATGAAGCAATTCTTCTTTTTCCAATGTCTAGTGATACTTGTTTCAAGTATTAGAGAACGTGCTAGTCATTTAGAACGGCGTTTTTTCCTAACCTTCCTCAGAAAGGGGGGTTAGTGGTGGGTGGGTGTGGGGTTGGTGGTGGGGGGTGGGTGGGGTGGAATTGGGGGGGGGGTTGTTGTGCGCATTTGCCTTTTGATCAATCTCTCTTCATTGGTCGATTATCCGATGCAAAATTCTATTCCTGGTTGTGTTTCAGACACAGTTTCAGATATTTTAAATCTCTTGAAAATTCAAAGATCTAGTCTCATCGAGGGTGAACTGAGCCTCCTGCCAAATTTACTTTCAAATTGTGGCTTTTATCAAGAGTGTTAGGGAGGTAAGTATGTTCTCATGATGTGAAATAAGAAAATTTATCAAATTTGTTTTTCACGAGTGAGATGACATACTTACCTCCCTAACAGGATCCCGGCCTCTCCATCCCACGGAGGCCTGGTCCTTTGGTTATTTGAATAGTTGCTTCTATGTCAGCCAATATTTAGTAACAGAAGTACCAGTATGCACATGCACAGAGGTGGGGTCTGACATGTGCATGACTGTGTACATTTCACCTGCCCAGTAGGGGCACTTAACGTTTCATAATTCTGAATATTATTGAATTTAGAGCCGATATACTGGTATATCATGAGTGTTAGGGAGGTAAGTATGTCATCTCACTTGTGAAAAAGAAATTTGATAAGTTTTCTTAGATACTGTAAATCTTTATGATAGAAATTTGCTCCCAAAAACCAAACTATGTGCTTACTGATTGTAAGTTTGCATGCCCAGAGAAGAAAATATACTGCTGGAATGTCTCGCTCAGTTATCAAGCCACCCATTCCAGTATGCTCTTGGATGTCAAACGTACATTCCCCACTTTTTCGGCCCCAGTGCA
Source organism: Chaetoderma sp. LZ-2023a (assembly GCA_034401795.1). Taxonomy (NCBI): domain Eukaryota; kingdom Metazoa; phylum Mollusca; class Caudofoveata; order Chaetodermatida; family Chaetodermatidae; genus Chaetoderma; species Chaetoderma sp. LZ-2023a. The sequence goes on from CM067368.1 coordinate 30,316,800, forward strand.
GCTGGTCTCTCACACAGGTCTTACTATATCCACCAAGCAGCTACATGTATGTTCATCTTGAACAACATTTCCTATTAAAATGTTAATTTCTTTCTCACACACAGATGACCGGCTTGTTCCAGTTCACTGTGCGAATGGCCATTGAGACAGAGGCACGCTTCACATCCGTGGAACGCATACAGTACTATATTGATGTAGGTGCCGATAGGGTGTGTTGTAGGTGGGTGGGGGTCATCCAGCTCTAACTATGCCCCGCCCATTTCTAGCTAAACTCTGCTCAGGTTTTACTCGTGTTGGGATCGATCTGAAAATTTGAAACCTGAATTCCCAGAATTGAATTTAAATTTCAATGTACTATACACATAAGCTGTTGAATATTTTGAAGCTAATTTGACTGGGGGCTGTGGCAGCAACAGCTCCCAGTCAAATTAGTTTCAAAATATTAAACAGAATGTTTACTAAATTGTGAATATATCAGACTTACTATTCATACACTAGTGACATACTTTTTGATTTTTCTGACGGGTATACGTCATTATGATTGTGATGTCAGCTGACTAGTGACGTTATTGATTATGATGTCAGATACTTGAGGGACTGACTGGATTCCTCCATTGCATGGTGGGCATTCCCGGTCTTACATATTGTCTTTACACACTTGTTTTTATTAATGGACATGCGCATATGGTGAGCTCTAACTGCTTTGTAAAATATGAAAAAACTAACTAACCCAGTGTACTATTGACCAGTTGACTGACCAGCTTATACTAGTAGGCTAGTAGGATGAGCCAGTTTTTGGTCGACCGGGGAAAAAAATTATAATGTTATCAAAACTTGCAGAATTATATTCCCACATATCCCTAGTATTACAGAAAAAAAGTCGCAAGTGATACCTTTTGGGGAAAATCTTTGACAGCACTTTGAATTTGATCTACTTTTGTATTCTTACAAACTGTAATTATATGATAGATGAACGTAAAATCAGTTTTTCGCCACTTCTTTTATAATTACAGAGCTGAAAATTGGCACAGTTCTTAAAGATATAATGTTATAGCTCAGCATTACACAACGATTGAGTTATTTTGAAGACAGCGTGGCACATTTTGGTATAACCATACAAACATGCACTAAATCAACATATAGTTCCCAATGCCAGTCCCTCCAATTACAATATGTATAATTTCTCCATCATATCAATGCAATTTGCAAATAAAATTTATCAGAGTATGCCATGGTTTGTCAATAATTAATATTGGTTCAATCCTGACGTCCGAATATGGTGATTTATGATGATAAATGGACCGGGGTAATATTAGAAAACATTCGAGAAAGTACATTGTAAAACTACTTTTGCTTTTACATTGTATTTCTCGAAACAGAATTATTTAATTAAGTTTTTTAAACAGAAACACATGCATTTAGCACATACTATTACTGAAATTATTCGGAGGATATTAAGAAACACAAAAATGAATGAGCCAAAGGAAATGTGACCCTCCCATTTCCGCATACTTTATCTGAGGGAAATTGCGTTATCTATCGCAACCCTTTGGTGGATGGAGATAAGCAAAAAGTGTACAAAGAAGGACTTGAAACTCTTTTGCGCATAAGTCGTCTTCGAGGTGATGATGAATTACATAACTACCTTTTGGAAAGGTCTCTAACCTCCCCAATTGGAAATGTTTATGTACATAAAATAAAAAGGTGTAGGGCTGAATATACGGACCTGCGAAGAACTAGAACCGATGATGATAATGGGGGTGGATCAACATCCAAAAGATTACGTTCAGGTGTTGAGCCATTTGACTGGGCAGCTGATTGTTTTCTATGTGGAAAAGCTGCGACCATTGACCTGAAACATCCAACAAGAGACCCTGTGGCACAGGTTACACTACTTGGATTCAGAGAATCAGTTTTACAGCAATGTAATAATCGTGACGACCTATGGGCATATGATGTTATGACAAGAGTAAATGATTGCATAGACTTAGTAGCAGCAGAAGCACAATATCACAGCAAATGTAAGATTTCTGTTGCTTTGCATATGCTAAGAATGTGACAGTCGGTCGACCAGCTGATTTAGGGAAGCAGGGTTGCTTTGAGGCTGGGTGCGACTGGCTGGATGAGGAGGGTTAGACGGAAACACTGACTGTTACTGATATCCATGAGAAAATGAAAGAATTGGCTAATGGGGCAGAAGTCTATGGTATTAAAAGCCTCCGAGATGAACTTCATGAGCATTATGGTGACCCCATATTTTGGTCACGAATGAAAGGAGGTCGGGAGGATGCAAATGAAGCAATGGGCTAAACTAAAAAACAACTGTCTCAATCCTTGCAAATAATGAGGGACCTCCCAAATCAACATCCGTGGTTGTACCAGAAATTTTCGGAAGGCTACCATGCAGTGCGCCGAAGTGAAAAATTCTGGGCTGGTTTGTGGACTGATCTATGCATAGAGCAAATTCTAATGCGATCCATGAAAGCTCGAGGAGGTTTGACACATGGTCGTGGCATAACAGATAGTGTTAGACACCAATGGGTCTATAGCATGCATCATTGTGCAGCTATTCATGACGCGATGACAAGTCTAACAAACTGCCACCATGCTACAAGTGAACAGCACGTAGAACTAGGAAAATCTAGGTGCAGGCGAGATTCGACAGACATGGAGAAAATACTGGATTGGTTTGAACAGCAAAACCCTTTCAATGATGAAGTTTCTGCATTAAGATCACTGGCAACTGGACTAACAGCAACCGATGAGGATGGAATCACCTGTGACCAAGCTGAACAAATTGGTAGGGAGTTTCAACAATCACTTGATGGTGTAGCATTTAGTAGTGCACATATTAAGCGATCGGAGCAAGTTCGGACATCTTCTGCCAGGTATCAAAGTGGGTAAGAAATCAATTCAAATTGAGCCCAGTGTTTTATTCATGCGTTGTACGGCATTGGCTAACCGGGAGTCTGAGGACCGTAAATCTTACTTCAAGTATGAGCGGTCAGCGGTACCTACATCACTCTTCAAAGATTATTTCATGCGAACACCAGATAAGGCAGAATTAGCTAGAGAGATTAAAAAAGATCTTACCAACCTAAGTAACCAAGCTAATGCTATTACCAAAGACAGTATGCCAGTTATAGATGGCGGATGGCTCCTGCATCGTATTAGATGACAAAAGAATGCCACATATCGAGAAAAGTGGTAGAACAGTATGAAACATATCTTAGAAATAAGTTTGGGATGTGTTGTGTTGTTTTTGATGGGTACGAAGGGCCATCTACCAAGGATCACGAGCATTTGAGGAGGTCTGGAACACGATCTGCAGATATCACTCAATGAAAACTCCAAATGTCACAAGAATCAGCAGGCATTTCTCTCAAACGTGAGAAATAAGACAGTTCTTAGAACTCCTTGCTTGCCTACTACAATCCAAAGAACACATAATTAAGTGCAGTGATGTCAATGCAGACACTGATTGTATCAACTGCTCTAAACTTTTCGCAGAATGGCTAGCCAGTAAACCTTGTTGCTGAAGATACGGATATCTTCATTATTTTGAGTCATCACTGGGAAACACAAATGGCTGACATATTCTTGATGAAAGAGAAAAAGGTTAGTGCGTCGAATAAAAGTGTTGAGTTGTACAGCATTCGAGGAACACACCAGGTAATGGATCCGGTTTTACATAATAATATCCTATTTATACACATGTGGAGTGGTTGTGATACGACTTCATCTACATTTGAACAAGGAAAAACGCATCTAATGAAGACATTAGTTAAATGTAATAGGTTGCAGCATCTATCCCGTGCACTGATTGACGAGACAACCACTGATGATGTTGGTGCTGTAGGCGTGTCTATCTTCTGCTGACTTTACGGTGGTAAAGACCATGACACACTAACCTCCTTAAGACATACACGGTACCAAGCAATGGTTGCACGCTGTAATAAAATTGAGCCTGAAAGATTACCTCCAACTGAGAGAGCAGCGTATTATCACAGCCTTCGAGTCCACATGCAAATGAAGCAATGGGCTGAACTAAAAACAACTGTCTCAATCCTTGCAAGTGGGGCTGGAAGCTGGAGAAAGATGGTATGCGACCGGTGTTGACTGATTTAGGTGCTGCACCAGAAAGTGTCTTAAAATTCATTCGTTGCAAGTGTAAAGTCAGTAATAAAAAACAATGTGCAACAAATCAATGCTCATGCCACAAATCTGGGTTAAAATGGGTCGCAGCATGTGGAGGTTGTCATGGCGAGACCTGCTACAACAGGCCACACACTGACAGCTGTGAAGCTGAAGATGACGATGTTGAAGAATGGGTTAAAAATTAAAGCATAGAGATAATAGACAGCTCTTTAATGATTGGTACGAGAGATACATTTTAGTTTAGTATGTTATATTCATTTGGGTTCATTTATTAAATTGTCTGGAGCATGTCTTGTGTTATGGGGAATTCTGATTTACTCAACGTACCAGCAGCCATATTGGATTTTGCTATGTCGACTACTTGGTTGAAAGTCAGTTAGAATATTTTATTTCCAACATCCAGAGCAAATTCCAGCAATGTAACCATAAAATATCCTGAGAAATCTTAATTTGGTTTCGTCTATTGTGTGATTACAATATGTGAAAGGGCAAAAATTTGGATATAAAAAAACTTCCCCCAAAGGTTATAATACTATAATACTATGGTCATATGTGAACAAAATTTCGAAGGATTCAATAACATTGGAATTTTTTTCTGAGGTTTGACCAAATCCACTAACCTATAGCTGCGACTAGCCACTAAATAGGCATAGGCACACATGTATTATAGGTGTGACATAGGCAGCTTTGTCAGAAATGCCAAAGATTAGACAGACGGATGGATGGACATGTGCGTGTATGTGTGCATGTATGTGTGCATGTAATAATTGGTTTGTTCTTTTATATTTTCTGATAGAACACCGAAAGTGAGGCTGATGCCGTGGTAGATGACAATCGGCCCTCCGCTGATTGGCCGAGAAATGGTGCTCTTTCATTTAGCAATTACGAAATGAAATATCGTGAAAATCTTCCCACTGTTTTGAAAGGTGTAACTATTGACATTGATCCTGATGAGAAGATCGGCATTGTGGGAAGGACAGGATCAGGTAAAGACATGCAGACAATCTTATAAAACCTATTTATTTTATATTTATGACTGCAATCATAGCCCTTTAATGGTCAAGATTGATCCAAAAAATTAATGTTTTGCTCAGTGAATGTCCATTTGCAGGTAAACAGTAGACTATTTTTGAAAATTTACCACTGGAATGACTGGCTCGGTGATCAAGCCAGTCATGTAAATGGTAAATTTTCAAAAGGTTGTCTCCTTGGGATGTAAATGGACTTGTCTCACGACCTGTATAGAAGCCGGTTATGGTTGGCTTGACCATTAAAAGGTGATGGCAAAGCCTTTTAGTCGAGGGGCACTCTACATAGCGGATAAGGTTGTGGCACTATCCACAGCTACAATTAGGACTTTCCCATTCCCTACATCACCCTCCCTCCTTACCTTCCTCCATCTCGCCATGCCCCCCTCCCCATCCCTCCCTCTGTAAGTAGTTTGAAATTGCTTCATATTGGGGTCTATAAACCCACTTTCTTCGCAGTGTATCGATTTACAAATGTAAAGATTGTAATTGATTGAAAATTGTACATTAAAACTTGTCTATCTTGATTAGCTTCTAGCCTCCTGTCTTCCTGACAAGTAAATTTCCTAGCAAATTTTTATCTTGGCAGCTGTTTTATTACATTGTAATAGGATTTTGAGAGAAATACATTTTTCTGTTGTAGGAAAATCATCACTTGGAGTCGCCTTGTTTCGTCTTGTTGAAGCGTCAGGTGGTTCCATAAAAATAGACGACATTGATATCAGTGAAATCGGACTCAAAGATCTGCGATCACGCTTGTCAATCATACCACAAGATCCAGTCCTATTTGTGGGAACAATACGGTAATTAGTTTTTTAACTCGATTTTACAAAGTAAAACGATCAATTATGATACTCATTCGTCGTCATTGTTGTTATCATCCAATTTGCGTTTATCTCAACTTATGTGTTTATATCACATATTTGGTTAATCATACTGGACCTAAACTTGAACACATGCTTCTTTTTAATGACACGGCAACACACAGTGACCTTAGGGTTAAAAGGTCAAGTCCTTGGTAAAAACTTTTTTGTCTCACCTGCGAAGCAGAATGCGAGACATAGGTATCACCTTTCCGACGATGATGGCGGTGACGGCGGCTACGGCGGCGTCAACATTAAGGTTCTGCGTTTAGCAAAACTTATATTTTATTAAGTTTATATTTCAGGATTGGTTAAGCCTATTGCAACTAAGCTTGGATATGGTTACCTATAATGATAGGAAGCAGCTGGATGATGTTGAAGTCACAAGGTCAAAGGTCAAGGTCACTATGACCTTGGTACAGAACTCTGTTATTTCAATATTAAGTTTTTGCGTTTAGCAAAACTTCGCAGCTTATATTTCATGATTGGTTAAGCCTATTGCAACTAAACTTGGATACATGTTTACCTATAATGTTAGGAAACAGTACGATGATGCTGGGGTCACAAGGTCAAAGGTCAAGGTGACCTTGATACAGAACTCTGCTTTTTCAACATTAAGTTTTTGCGTTTCTCAAACAAAACCAACCCGCCTGCACATGCAAATAGTCATTCGTCCTCCAGCTCTGGAAGCGTAAGCACTCATGTAGGACATATTCACGGCAGTACATTCGACAGCCTGCATTTCAATACCGTTCAGCACAAGTGTGTTAATTTCCAGAAGGAAATTAGAGAAAGCTTTTATATATATATTTTGACAATAATTTGCGTGAAAGTTGTTGCTATCAATGACAGCAACAACATTCAGTAAAATTATTATCAAAATAATTATTAGATAATGCGATTACTACCTGGTACAGATTTGATACTAATTTGAATGAAAACTTGCTACAACAGCTTGCAGTCTCTATATTCTAAAATAATCATTTTAATTTTTAGTCGACTCTCGCTATGGATTTGAATAGCAATTTGACTGTAAGTTGTTGGTTTCTAAGGCACCAACAACGTTGTCGAATCCACACACATGAAATCAATATATTACAATTTAGGCAAAGTGAGTGTAGGCCTATATACTAGAGCTGGGCGGTTTCCCGATAAAACCGGGAAAATCGCGATATTATTGTTATTGTTATCGTTATCGTCTCATTTCTAAAAACCGCCAGTATCATCAAATACCGTCAGTGACGGTATTGGCAATTTATATATTGTAATAATTTGATAATAAAGCATTTCATGCGAATTTGACGAGTCTGGTCTCTTCATTTCCGTATTCATGGTAGTCAAAAGCAGTAATTTTCGGCACTATTATTGCCATAAATATATGTCCATGTGTCATATACATATCCCTACTGTTCTTAGTATAGTTATCCTTCCATGCTCAACTAAATGTTGTTCCAATGAAGACAAGTTAAATCTGAAAATCGTAGTTGCTGACAACGTTGAATACACAAAATAGCAGCCATTTGTAAAACACAAATAAACTTAACTCAGCCTCGTTTTGATTATATTATTGGAATACCACCATAGCTGATGACGCGATGACGTCATTACAAGGGAATAAATAAAGCAACAACCATCCAAATATCCTAGCGGGATAAATTCACTTGCTAACTATGACGATAAATTCAAGCGATCTAACTAAACCGGTGAAGCCATAACTGCAATCCCTCTATTCTTCGCTTGTTCAAGAATAATTCAACCCACACATGTGTATGCATGTACGCTTGGGCGAGTATTGATCAGTCTATACCAGTAATACCATTGATATGCTGAATGCGCTAAAGGCAGCCGCAATATGAATGAAACAAGCCCGGCAGATCATGACAATAATTTCCAATCAAATTGTCTCCAAAATATTTAGCTAAAATCAGACAAGTTATTGATAACTAATGACCTCTTAGATCATCTTTTCTAGAAGACAGCAGATCTTATAGCGTGTAATGTGTTGTATTCACTAATTTCACGCGTTCTGGGTCATTGGCTCAGGCGACTATTGCGCCATCAATCTATAGGGCTATGATTTAACCACTTTCAAGACGAATGCAGAGACGTTATGGAAATATAATTTAAAGGAAATAATAAATAAAGAGCTGATTAGTTTGAAAACTTTATGACCCAAAAGTTGTTACTGACATCGACAGCAACAACTTTGAGTCAAATTGTTTTGAAATAATCTGTATAAATAGCTGATGATTATTTATTTTCACACACTCTGGTAAGTCCAGTTTATAGGATGAAGTGTGTGATTGACTTTCATGCTGGTCGACAATGTTCTAAAGGGGTGGAATGGGTGCTGGGCAGACAGGTGGGGTTGATTAGTCAATTCCTTATAAAACTTGACCATTTTCAATAATTAACCATTCAGTACCAGAATTTTGCACGTCAAGTATAATAATTTAATCAGTGATCGACGATTCTTATCTACAATTCTACATTCTCTATTTTACTGCTAAAAAAAATTCAGGTCATTTTGTTATCTTTATACACGCATACACGCGCGCAGCTGATCACGTCTTCAGACCTGGTTTGTCCATTAATTGATCATTTGCCTAATCGCGTGGTCTTTCTCGCGGAGCATTCATTATAAGCTTTCAATAGTAATAATAAAAACAGCTGATCGTGAATGCTCCACTAAACACTGCACCCGATTATGGCCTGGTTAAAACCAATGAAAGATACTTGATGCTTTTAACCAATCAGATTGGACCCTTGGGATTTCCCTTGGAGATTCCTGCGCACACAGTGATGGAGTTAAGGCCACTTATGCGCATCTTCCTCTTCACAATGACAAAGTAAAATGCAAAAAGGCGAGAAAAAATATCTTATTTGGTGCTGAAACACCAGGCTTTGTTTGTTTATACATCTAAAAAGGATGCCTATTCATAGATTGGCCATATTAACCCTATCATATCCAAAATTATTCCAAATACCGTGATATTAGTAGTTATCGCGGTATTTTCACAGATACCGTTATGGTCATCCCAATGACAATACCGCCCAGCTCTACTATATACACGTTCTCGCCAAGAATGAAGGCTTAGCAAATGGCGTGCATGTTTCGTTGACAGATTTGTGCATTTGTTTGAAATACATTGGTCGAACAGAAACGTACACATGATAGCTAGGCGAAATATTTCCTTCGTGCAGGCAAAGCGTGTTTTGGATATGTACTCACTCTACTTAGATAGTAATACTGAGCGGCATGTGATTCTATGGACAATAATTTGATAACGTTGTTGGTGCCTTAGTCAGCAACAATTTACAGTCAAATTACTCTTCAAATCCGTAGCAAGTGCTGACTGAAATTTATGATGATTATTTTAGAATACATAGACTAAAAGCTGTTGCAGCAACAATTCAATAAGATTTTTATCAAATATATAGCAGGTAGTAATTGCATTACATACTAATTATTTTGAAAACAATTTGACTGAATATTGGTGCTGTCATTGATAGCAACAACTTTCACGCAAATTATTGTCAAAATATATATAAAAGTTTTCTCTAATTTTCTTCTGGAAATTGATACACTTGCGCTGAACAGTATTGAAATGCAGGCTGTCGAATGTACTGCCGTGAATACGTCCTATGTGCATGCTTACACTTCTAGAGCTAGAGGGCAAATGACTATTTGCACGTGCAAGCAGGTTGGTTTTGTTTGAGAAAACCTGGCTTGTGCAGACAATAGACTGAACGAATATGGCGCCCAATAGTTACAACGATTATGGAGTCAGGAAATTGCATGTTGGGTAGCATTGCATGCTGGATAGTATTAAATGCTGGGTAAATTGAACAGGCATCCCATATCTCATGCAAAAGCGTCTAAATTTAATGGGACATGAGAGCTTTAAGTATACAGGACCCAAATTTGAACACTCATTAATTTTCTCAACAATAACATTTTGCTTTTGTTTCAACTTAGCAGTTTATATCTTATGTTGTGTTAATCATACTACACCCAAGCTTAGACACTTGCTAATGAGAAGAGGGGATGAGACAATTACTTTGGGTCAAAAGGTTAAGCGGTCATGGTCCTTGATAAATGTATTGATAAGCTTTCTTTTTATATTTGAAGTCAAGCTTCATAGTTCATTGCAGTCACAAAATCGTGCTTCATGGTTGCAACCACAGTTCTGGTTACACTCTATGTTCTCTATTTAAGCCCAGTATACAGCTTGCGTGCAATAAGATAGATTTAATCCTTGATCAAAAATGGCTCCTGTGCGGGTCTTTAAATATGTCCATCTGCAGGTGTAGAGAATAGTATATCTGAAAATTTATCTGGTTCGATTATAGAGCCAGTCATTCCAGTGAAAAAGTGTAAAAATTGGTTTTCTCTTAGCTACTAAAACAATCTTGATTTTCTAGACCAATATGTTCACCATTAAGTAACAACAAAGATGATGATGATAACAAAAATGAGAACCACCACCATGGCCTCACCACTCCCACAACCACCCTAGCAGTTTCCATGTAGATGTACCATCATTTGGCCACAAAAGAAAGCTGGCCTCTATCTGGTATGATTGTACATGTCATACATATTATTATTCTCTGCTTGTACCAGGTATAATCTGGATCCATTCAATGAACACAGTGATACTGATTTATGGGATGCTCTTGAGAAATGTCATGTTAAAGAAACAGTGAGTATTATAATTTTCACATGTCGATTGATATACAGTCAAACCTTTCAGCTTTTGGGGCCACATGTTTTAAGGCTGCACTGCCACCACATATTGGCTATTTAGCAAATGAGCTGAATTAAGTGACAGGTATATAGTCACCATATTTTAATGGTTGATACAGCATCTGTTATAGACAGGCCTGATACGCTTAGAGCAAGTAACTTATATTTACCGTTTAACACTCATATCAACTAAAATTGGCTTTTTCGAAGTGGTGTTGAGAAATGTCCATTTGCAGACGAAGAGAAGACTATTTGGAAAATTTACCAGTGGAATGACTGGCTCGAAAACCGAGCCAGTCGTTCCAGGGGAAAATTTTCAGAAATAATCTCTTCACCTGCAAATGGACATTTTTTCTGAGAATTTTCTTGAACAAATTCGAGGGTTAAAGGATTAATAAACCACATGTCTATTTTGATTAATGGAAGGATTTGATCTGCCACTCAAATATCTGACGCCATAATCCAATATGTCACTTGGTCGCTGACATCACAATTAAAATGACGTAGTTACATCACAAAATCTAAAGATCTGTCGCTAAAGTGTGTGAATTGTATCGTTGGTGAATTTACAATTTAATAAATATTATGTTGAATATTTTGAAACTAATTCGACTGAGATCTCTTGCTACCGATCAACATCTTTCCTGTGTGGCTGACTTGAAATTGAGATAGTGGAATTTAAATGTCTAAATGGTTAACAATAGAGGAATCCAGTCTCTCAGTCTCTCAGTCAAGCAGATGACATCATAATCAACTTTGTCACATGTCAGCTGACATCATAATCAATTATGTCATGAATGATGCGATTTAGTCCATCATAAATGCTTAATAGTCCGTCAAGTTGTACAAATTGTACGTATACTATTTAATAAACATGCTACTGAATATTTTGAAACTAATTTGACAGGGCGCTATTGCTGCAATAGGCAGCAACAGCACCCGGGCAAATAAGTTTCAAAATATTCAACAGCGTACCAGTATATTTTTCTGGAAATTGATGTTCAGAGAGTGTCGGGATCGATTGATCCCAACACGGGAAAAGCGTGGATGGAGCTTAGCTAGAGATGGGCATGGCATAGCTAAAACTAGTTTTCTCCATTTTCTATTGATACTTTCTTCTAGGTTGGTAATTTGGATCAGCAGCTAGATGCTCCAGTTGTGGAGAATGGTGAAAACTTCTCATTAGGAGAAAGACAGTTGTTATGTATGGCTAGAGCTCTGCTTAGGCACAGCAAAGTAAGTCACATAAATCACTAAGAGAGAGGGAGGGATGGTGGGAACGGTGGTGGTAAGAGGGAGAGTTTAAATGATTTAAATGCATAGAAACTTTATCTAGTTGTGTGGTATTTCACTGTGAGAAGTGAATTCCTGGATTGTATGTAGCCACGCTTCACAGCCATCCTTGAAAGGGTTTGAATTTATGGTTATTTTTTTCACAGGTCTTCCTCTCTTAATAGTGCTTTATTTTTAGTGAAATGACTTAAAAATGCTTAAATTTAGCACTAATCTGTGAAAACATAGTATATATTTTCGTGAAATTTGTATTCCTAGTACTGTAAAATTACTTAATGTCCTAATTCCTGAACGTTTAACACTTTAATGGTCAAAATGTGCCAAGAGAATTCAAATTGTTACTTAGTAAATGTCCATTTACAGTCCAAGATAAGGATATTTTTGAAAATTTACCACTGGAATGATTGACTCATTTATCGACCCGATCATTTCAGTGATAAAATTTAAAAAAGAGTGGTCTCTTGGTCTGCAAATGAACGTTCCTCCAGACCACTGAAGAGGCTATTGTTGGAGAGCTTGACCATTGAAGGGTAAAAGGCATCTGCGAACACTAAAAAAAAATCCTTGCAAATGGTGAAAAAAATTGCTTAGCCCTTTAACATGAAGTTGACCAAAAAACAGCTTCTTCACTGGTCTTGAGAAATGTGTATCTGCAGACAAGAGAAGACTATTTTTGAAAATTTAGTGCTGCAATGACTGCCTGATGACTGGCTTGTGAGCCAGTCATTCCGGTGATAAATTTTCAAAAATAGTCTTGGTCTGCAAATGGACACTTTGGATGAGAAAATTAAAATTTTTCTGAACAAATTTGAGGATTAGGTGTCGCCATCATCATCATCAATAGTCGCTGTCGCCATCGTCGCCGTCGTCGTCATCAACAATCATCATCATCATCATCATCATCATCATGAGATGTTTTTGTGCTTTAGATTATAATGCTTGATGAAGCGACGGCTGCTATAGATACTGAGAAGGATGCTCAAATTCAGGCAACGATCAAAGAGGCATTCAGCGACTGTACCATATTAATTATTGCTCATCGTCTGAACACAGTGCTTAATTGTGATAGAATCCTGGTCATGGATGATGGACAGGTAAGTTATATGGGCTAATGGACCTTTCCAGTTTATCCATCCGTCATATGATGTCATAATCATCTACGTAGTGCCGAATGATGTCATAATCAATTACAGCATGACTGACTCGATTTAGTCTTAAACGCTTAATAGTCTGACACGTTGTATGAATTGTATATCTTTACTATTTAATAAACATTCTGTCCAATATTTTGAAACTAATTTGACCGGACGTTATTGCTGCCATAGGCAGCAACAACACCCAGTTGAATTAGTTTCAAAATATTCAACAGCTTGCCTGTATAGTCTTATGGAAATTGATAGTCAGAGAGTTCAGGGGTCGATCGTTCCTAACACGAGCTAGGTGTGGATGGCGCTTAGCTGGAGATGGACGGGTCATTGCTAAAACGGGAACGGTCCATTAGAAACAGTATTTCTTATTATTCTCGCCACAATATATTCCCTGTCTGGCTGAGAATGGGGCGGGGGGTGAGATGAATTATGGCAAAGCTTATTCCCCCCCCCCCCCCTTCCCCCCCAAAAAACCCAACCCCAAAACAACAAACAATGGGTTGCCACAGTTTGACCCTATCTGAGACATAAAAGTTATAACACTTACGGCGACATTGTGGCGGCGTGTGTTAGGAGACGCAGTGAGTCATACTCTGCCTGCTTGCCAGTCTTCTCGCCTGCCTGCCTGTCACGTTGTTTGGCCATCCATCCATCCATCCATCCATCCACTCATCCATCTGTCAGTCCATCCATCTGCCCATTCTTCTGTCTGTATGTTTATTTCTAACAATTAGGTACCTGCTTGTTTATCGGTTTAGTGAAGTCTGCTTCGTCAAGATAGTTTAATTCCGCTCAGTAAAATATCCCAGCCAGCCCATTTACATGGCAATATTAATATATCGTAAAGCTACAGTCTATAACCATGTAACCCTTACAATTCCAATATCTCAATTTCAAGACAACTGTACAGGTAAGCTGTTTAATATTTTCAAACTAATTTAACTGGGAGCAGTTGTTGTTTCAGGTCTATGAGGGTTGGGCAGTTAAAGAGAGATGCCACTCATATTGTATTGTATTGATAGATTGTGACATACAGACTCCATTCTAATCACATTCAGATGCATACCTTTATGTACATCACAATAATTTGCTCTTGAATGCCACATTTACCCATTAGTCCTCAAATCTGTTCAAGAAAATTAAAATTTTCTCATAAAAGATGTCCATTTGCAGATCAAGACAAGATTAAATTAAAAAATTTATAATCAATCTAGTAATTGCAGTTGTAAAATTTCTAAAACAGCCTTCTCTTGGTATGAAAATGGACACTTTCAACACCTGCAACTTAGGCCAGTTTTGGATGGCCTAATTATTAAAAGTTTAAGTTGTTAAAATTTTTTAATCAGGGCAGTCGTGGCTTTTGAAAATGTCATTTTCCTTTTCCTGATTATAAACAATCATCACTTCTTGGCAGCAGCTTAAAAAATTCAAGATTAAAATTGATATAATTTTGTTTAAATTAATTTTAGGTGGTGGAATTTGATCGTCCGGGCACATTACTAGCGAAGGAAGACTCTGCATTTAAGCGTATGTTAGAGGATGCCCAAGCTCACCAGGATTCACTGGACATCGTGGAATGAGCAGAATATCTACATCAAGATCTAAAGCTCTATCACTGCCGACCAATGTTGTAGTTACACAGGGTTCATAGATTTATTGTACAAGGAAAGTCTATGCTTCTTCCAGATCTTTCCCAGACTTATATTTGCAAAATTTCCAGAATTACTTAAGCAAATTTTGCAACCACTTTATCACCAACCAATGGGATTTTCAAGCTTAACTCTTTCACCGATGAATTCCCATATATCATATTCAATTCAGTAAATACAGTAAAATTGTTGAATATTTTGAAATTAATTTCACTGGGAGCCGTTGCTGCCTAAGGCAGCAACGGCTTCCAGTCAAATTAATATCAAAATATTCAACAGATTAAATTTTATATCGTAAAGAAGATAATTTTTTAAGGATTTGATGGTGAAAGGGTTAAATTGGAATTAAAATGTCAGAATTACTATCTGAGAATGGTAAGATTATCTCCCTTTTATGCAAGAACAAGAATCTCAGCTGGTGATCTCTATACAGTTTCTCAACAAGTACAGTACAGCTCATAAGTAAATTACTGGTAACACATTTCCAAAACAAAAACGGAAATAATTTTGAACACGATCTAAGAAATGTACTGTTGAATAATTTGAGTATAATTGGATTGAAAGACATTGCTCTAGCAATCTGTGATCAAAATTTTTCCCTGAGCTGTACTGTGGAGTATAATGTTTGCTTTGCCAGTCTTTAAAACCGGAAAGTAATTCATACATTTTCAGGCTCAGATTTATGTACAAACCCTGCTTACATGCTTACAGAATGCCAAAGAACTATATTTGTCTTCAAATTCATTTATGCAATACATGTAAGTGATGTAACTAATACATTGTCTTTTCTTCTAGTCCGTTTAATAATCTACAGTAAGCTACCTATGAGGCGATATATCAATCTCGACTGTTCAAACTACACGAACTAACTGCAGTTTAATTGCAGAATATTTGAAAATAATTTGACCATAAGCCTTCGCTGCAACAGCTTCCGGTCAGATTAGTTTCAAAATATTCAAAAAAGAAATCTTGATTATTTTCAGAATATTCAAAAGAATCTTTTATGTCACAAACAATTTATTGAATGTAGTCAGTGTGACGAATTGATTAAATGAGCCCACGTGACGTCCTCCTCCCCTCCCCCACCCCCGAATCCTTTTCCGTGCCAATTGGCTTATACTGGTCAAATATAACCTTACTTAAAGCTGTAGTGACATGGTAAAAAATCAAATACTAACCATTACTAGTATTGATTAATATTAATATTAATTAATATTTTTATTAAAATACAGCCAAAACCTGCCGGAGAGACCACTTGCCTTTTGTAACCGTCAGATGGTGGCTTGATCATGGTTGAAGCTTACTAAAAGAACAATATCACAGAGCATTTAATCAATGCTTTAATGAAGGTCAAGCTGACCACAATGGGTGTTTGCAGTGGTCTTGTAGAATGTCCAATTGCAGATCAAAAGGAAACTATTTTTAGCTCGACTTTACGAAGTAAAACGAGCCATTGTGATACCCTGCACATCGTTCGTCATCGCCGTCGTCATTTTCCAATTTGTGTATGTCTCAACTTTTCTGTTTATATCTCATGTTTGGTTAATCATACTTGAGCCAAACATGGGTACATGCTTCCTTATAATGGCACGGCATCACTCAATGATCTTGGGGTCACTGTCACCTTGGTAAAAACCTTGTTTTTTTCAAATTTAACATTTTCCGTTTTGCTCAACCTTTGTCTTTATATCTCATGTTTAATTATACTGAACCCAAATTTGGACATATGCCTCCTTAAAATGATGTGGCATCACACAATTATGCTGGGGCCAAAAGGTCAAAGGTCACTGATGCATGGCATCCATCCGTCAACTTTTGTTTGAAAATGCTACTCAAAACTTTTTGGCTTTGCCTAGAAGGATTCTAATGTTTTCGGCTTCAGAACATTTATTCAGAATTTTGATTTGTGAAATCTTTGATTTTATGAGAAATTTACCGGAAATTGTCAAAATGCTACTCCTCTTCAACTGCTTAGCAGAATTCAATATACTGTGGCTGGAAGGACCCTATTGGGGCTAGACTTTAGAACTTGTATACAGAATTTTGATTGGTCAAGTTTTTCGTTGTCAAATCTCTACTCCTCATTAACCACTTGGTGGATTTCAAATTACTTTGAGTGGAATAACCATATACAGCTAAGCTTCAGAGCTTATGCACAGAATTTTGATTTCTCAATTTTTAGGGGTCAAAATATGAGATTTTATGAAAGATTTAGCAGAAATTGTCAAAATGCTACTCATCATTAACTGTTTGACAGATTTCAACCCTAGTTGCCAGGACAGCTCCTATCATGGTAGGCTCCAGAAGTTTTATTCAGAATTTTAATGGTTCGATTTTTGTTGGTGAAAATCATAAATTTCATTTCTTTGGTGGCCTTGGAATTTTCGAAAATAATCGATCATATCTTCTGCTATTTAAATGCAAATGATTCAAATGCTAATGGTCCAGATTAGCGTTACAGGCCCTGGGGCTCTGGACCTCTTGTTGATAAGGGTATTGATAAGCCTTCTATATTTATTTTATATTTTTTAGTCAAGCTTCATAGTTCATTGCAGTCTTAAAATCGAGCTTCATGGTTGCATTGCAACCACATTTCTGGTTTAAACTTTACCATTGGAATGACTGGCTCGATTATCGAGCCAGTCATTCCAGTGGTAAATTTTTAAACATAGTCTTCTCTTGGTCTATGAACGAACATTGAGAGAAATAATTTCAAATTTTTAAATAAATCCAGACCATTAAAGAATTAAGAATACTCTCATTTATGTATATTTTTTGTATAATTGTGAGGAAAATACCAGATATTAAATCACAACTGATGCCAAGTACTTTAATTCAATACTACTGTAATAATGGTGGGTAATTATTTATATATTAGGGTATTTTATGCAAATTTTGATTGTCTGTGGTACATGTATATATTATATAATTATATCGAGCTCGTATTATTTGACCATTTTGTCTTTGATTTTGTATTACACAAACGTTTTGTATACAATTCAGCACATTTAATGTGCATGCATTTGCTAAAAATCACTGATGTTGCTAATGTTAAATATGCTATCATCATTGAGTCATTTTATCATTATGATAAGGCTAAATAACAATGCTATCACACCCCATAAATACATTGAATGGAAAAGATTTCAACGAAGTCGAAATTTGCGCATCTGAATTTTCATGACCATCGATGCTCGTCTCTAGCGATGTACACTGATGATCACAAATTTCTCTGATAATGGTTACAGGGGGATACATTTTTCGGGGTGAAAATATCTAGCTATGTCCCGCCAATCTCTAGCTATGTCCCGCCAATCTCTAGCTATGCCCCGCTAATCTGTAGCTATGTCCCGCCAATCTCTAGCTATGCCCCGCTAATCTGTAGCTATGTCCTGCCAATCTCTAGCTATACCCCGCCAATCTGTAGCTATGTCCCGCCAATCTCTAGCTATGCCCCGCCAGTATGTAGCTATGTCCCACCAATCTCTAGGCTTGCCCCGCCAATCTCTAGCTATGCCCCACCACTCTAGATAAGTTCTAGAATTGGAATTCATTTATGGATTTATGGACTTATGGACTCTGTATTCTCAGAATCCCAATTTCAAGGTAATGATCCAGGTGAACTGTTAAATATTTTGAAACTAATTTGACCGGGGCCTATGGCAGCAACTGGCAAGTCAAATTCGTTTGAAATAATTCAAGAGAATTTTTTCAATTTTTATGCGTTTTCTCCATTAGTTCAGATATCTTGAAATCAGAAGTAGCCTAAAATATTGATTATCATTAAGATAGAAATGTAGCCAGTATATGTAGATTTTCTTGTCCATATGTATAAACTAATGTTTATTATCTCACCTGGTTTGTGATGACAACTGCGCCATGGAGATCATCCATTCTCGCTTCAGGTTTTGGATTTCTTGATCAATATGCTACTCACTATAAGTATTGTTGCTTTGTTTTTGCATATGCCACTATTAATATTAAAAAGCAACATTGAACAATAATCATAGCGAGTATTGGGGTGTGTGTGTCATATTGATATTGATGAGGCAGTACAGCATTGCTACTTTATTGGCCATCGGCTACACTACATAGTTAGTATACTATTGGGAGCATCTATTCTTACACTTAATTATATGATGTCATAATTAATTACATCACTAGTTAGCTGAAGTCATAATCATAATGAACTATTATAACTGCGTCATGGAGCTCAAAATGTCTGTAAAGGGTCTTTGATGAATTTACATTTTATTAAAAATTCTGATGAATATTTTGACTGGAAGCTGTTCATCAATTTACCCTGAAATTCGTATTCTGGGAATTCAGGGTTCAAATATATAAATCGATACCAACGTGCAAATTGTAGGCAGAGCTGTTACTGTTAAGTGTGTGATATCGGTGGATATCACATGGTGCTCGCGATGCAAGATAGACGGTAGTACCTTTGTGGTATTCTCTGAAAGTATACATGGCCTGATACATATGGCATATAAACAGAAATGAAACTTGTTAATGATCATTGTTACAAAAAACCTACTTAAAATATGTTTGACTTAATTTTAATCATGTCTCGGATACATGAATATAATAAGTACTTAGTTGTTATTTGTAATTTATAATGAATAAGTTGTTATGTATAATCCTGGTTGTTATATGTTCACTGATACCCGCCCTCTATCCAGCATTTATGATGGATAAACAACTCGGCTGATACTCATGAAGCTATTGATAACATCGTGTACTGTAATAATTAAATATGTATGTATTGTTTAATGTGAGATTATTATTTACAGAATTACTGTTTTAGTTGATCCGCATGTTGTCTATACAGGCAAGCCTCTGTGGCAATTTAATCACCAATCTGGCTCAAATCAGCCTGGTCTTGAGAAAGAATTATTTGCAGGACAAGAGACTATTTTTAAAACTTTACCACTGGAATGACTGGCTCGATTAATGAGCCAGTCATTCCTGTTGTAAAGTTTTAAAAATAGTGTCTTGTCCTACAAATGGATATTCACTGAGAAAACTTTTTAGATTTTCTGACAAATTTTGGACAGTAAAGTGTTAAATTGGTTCTCCGCAAGGTGACCTTTATAGACAGGTGGCCTTTATAGATAGGCTTCTGCATCGTTAGTTAATATTTAGTTATGTTTATTTTATTATCTTTAGCTGTATACATTTAGGTTGTTTAGTTGATATGTTTCTGTTAGATATTTGTTATTGTGTATTTTTGTGTCTAAATGTCCTATATTCACTTTTGGATTAGGCCCGAACCATTCTCATTGATGCTCAGCTGCAAGATCATTATGAAATAGTTTTGAACCTGTGATGTTTCTGGTCAAGACCTTTCAATCAATGACAATTTTATGAGACTTAGGCGAGGGTTCCCTGTGTTCCTTTTCTGACCTGCAATACGGCTAAAGATAAGTTCCTCCTAAGTCCATGAATGTGTTTGAAACCGTGTACGCCTTTAACACTCATATCAGCCAAAAACGGCTTCTGCATTCGTCTTGAAAACTGTCCATTTGCAGACCAAGAGAAGACGATTTTTGAAAATTTCTCACTGGAATGACTGGCTCGATAACCGAGCCAGTCATTCCAATGGTAAATTTTCAAAAATAGTCTTCTCTTGTCTGCAGATACACATTTCTCAAGACCAGTGAAGAAGCTGTTTTTTTGGTAAACCATGTTAAAGGGTTACAGAATTTTTTTAACCATTCGCAAGGATTTTTTTCATATTCACAGATGTCTTTTACCCTTCAATGGTCAAGCTCCCCAACAATAGCCTCTTGGTCTGCAAATGGACATTTTCTATGAGAAAATTGAAATTTTATTAAACAAATTTGAGGGTTAAAGGGTTGATAGCCAAAACAGGTTTCTGCAGTGGTCTTGAGAAATGTACATTTGCCGACCAAGAGAAGACTATTTTTGAAAATTGATCACTAGAATGATTGGCTTCATATCTGCGTCAGTCATTCCATTGTTAAAATTTTCAAAAATTGTCTTCTCCTTGTTTGCAAATGGACGTTTCTTTGAGGAAATAGAAAGTTTCCTGACCAAATTTCATGATTAAATGATTAAATAACTATAGTACGAGAAACGAGCAATGCATTTGCTGATCCACAAACAGGCATATGGAATCCCCGCCTATTCTTATTGAATCTAGGGCAAACTGGAAGATGGCTCGACATAGCCATCAATCCTAATGGCATATAATCTGCGATGTGCAGAATAACAAAAAGGCTCAACCTGGAAGCCGCCAACTTTCTAGTTTCTTACATTATTTTATATTTTTATTGAAAAATGTGTTTACAAATACATATCCTAAGAAATACTCTGTTTATAGATCTGATTAACTCATGTGTCTCATTTACTTCAATTACTATGATCAGTGAATCCAAGATAGACTTTTGTTTGAAATAAAAACTTACTCCATCGCACATACATACATGCACACACAAACACACACACACATGCACACGTGGACGCACACGGACACACTTTTATAGGAAAAAAGAGGACTGAATCCAGTACCCTTATAGGCACTCCTAGATTTCCCGACCAATTTTGGCCACGCGCATGTACACACATGCAGACAAACACTTAATGTACACATCCTGCCTCAATACCACGAATCTCGTATATTATTTACAAAGCTTAAGCCAAATGTGCAGTAAGATCTATAGAGAACACATGATGTGTCATCAAACGACTGGTCATTAAGGAATGGTTGTCCATTAACACTAACACCACTCAAGCTATCAAAAAATGCCTTCTACATTGATCTTGTGAAATGTTCCTTTACGGACAACGAAGACTATTCTTTCTGAAAATTTACCAGAGGAATGACTGGATCGATAAGTGAGCCAGTCATTCCAGTGGTAGATTTTCAAAAATAATCTCGACCTGCAACTGGACATCTATGAGAAAATTGAAATGTTCTTGAATGAAATGTGAGTGTTAAATGGTTAATGAAACTCATTTTCTATAATGAATAACTATTGGAGGCAAATAATGGTGGTTCATTATGATGGTAGGTCATCCACCACATATCTTATAGAGCCAGCATCTGTGAGTCAAGAAATGAGGTGTCAGCTATATAGAGGTATAGCTGTAATTCACGGCAGTCTCATTCACTCAGG
Source organism: Chaetoderma sp. LZ-2023a (assembly GCA_034401795.1). Taxonomy (NCBI): domain Eukaryota; kingdom Metazoa; phylum Mollusca; class Caudofoveata; order Chaetodermatida; family Chaetodermatidae; genus Chaetoderma; species Chaetoderma sp. LZ-2023a. The sequence continues at coordinate 30,338,831 of CM067368.1, forward strand.
TACGCACATTCTGTTTATAGACATCTCTTTAATGGTCAAGGTGGGTCAAGAAATTTTTCGTTGCCTGAATGTCTATTTGCAGTGCAATAGATGACTATTTTTGAAAATTTATTACTCGAACGAGCCAGTCATTCCAGTGATAAATTTTCAAAAACGCTTCTCATGGCCTGCAAATGAGCATTAAAAACGCTTCTCATGGCCTGCAAATGAGCATTCTTGAAGACCACTACAGAGGCGGGTTTTGGCCGGCTTGACCATTAAAGAATCAAATGATTATTTACAACTAACTGCCCCGTGACTAAGTATTATCCACACAAAGAATCTCTCTTAATCATATTTATATTTTATACCAGGAATCCTGATATGTGATACATCCAGTATTTTAAATGGCTATGAAAAATTATATAATTGCAAACAATTGATGAACTGATCAGGAACTCTTCTTCTAGAGATTATCTTATGCTGGATCCGTTTGTATCGAAATCAGAATTTCTACTTCGATTAATACTTACCAGATGTACTATTATGATAATGCCTATTATCTAGTCTAGCTCAAAATAAACAATTAAAAACTCCGCACGCTCCTGGTTCTGCCCATACTGTGTCCGGGAATCACCATAGCCGCAGGTACCGAGTCAATTCCCAATCACAGTCAGATTCTCTTATTTTGCTGACTTGGAAAGTCGCATGTTTTTTCTAGTTAAAAATTTGCTCAAATTTTTGGATTTACGCGTGCTCTCACCTATTCATTGCTGTCATCATGGAAGGAAAAGGAAAGTCATCACACGGGCAGGTTGTATCAATCTAGAATTTATACATTCGTGCCGTAATGACTGATTGAAAATTTCTTAACTTGGCACATTATTCTAAAATGGTAGCCATTGTTGGAGTCGCTCCGGTACTCGTTAACTGTTTAATCTTATCCGGGTACTCGGTTAATTTCTCTTGCGACTCGTTTCCTTCCAAGATGGATGCGCCCTTAGCCAAGGCTTGGCGTGTCTATGTACTCTGTTTTATGCCGATCTTTAGCTCTCGCTTCATTGTCGAGGGTGTTTGTAGTGATCAGCATTTATTTCTTGGCTTTATTAACATTAGTTAATTTCCAAGTTGTGTTTATTAAATTTCACTATAAAAAGTTTCAAATATTTCCTGCCTAAAGGCTTGATTATCATTAATTTAAGAGAAAGTTAATGTGTCTAAGTAATTCTATCTTACAATCAAATCAATTGTGTGTATTGCTCGTCATCATATGTCATGTGCAGCGTTTTAATTCTTACTCTGTGTTCGCAGAAGACCCAGAACCAGGACACTGTGTCAAAAGTGTAACAGGTTCATGAAGCGCAAGTTCAATGGTCATCACTGTGTCGCTTGCGTGAAGTGCAAAGTGGGAAGTCCTTGTGACGTGTGCACGAAGTGGTCGTCGGAGCTGGTGGCAGAGTTCGATCGTGATCGACGTGCGCGTTTGGAGAGAATCGCGAGGTACAAGGTGGCCAAGCTGGATCAGGCGTCAGTAAAGGGTCTTGAAGAGCGTCTGAGCGAGCGGATGGACTCAGCATTGGGCGTATGGGCGGTCCAGTTTAAGGCAATGTTTGAGTCCTTGCAGTCCACGATCCCGACGATGCAGGCTGGTGCAGGGCAGCCTTTCGGTGGTCCGGCTAGTTCTGCGGAGGGACGAGCACCTGTCCGTTCTCCGATCTTGGCTCAAGAGCTGACGGCAGATCTTCTACTTATGGAAGATTCCGGCATGCCGGATATTTCATTAACAGCACAACCAGGTACATCCCAGGGATCTCCCTCGGGTTTTGTATGGGTTTGCCAGGCGGGTGGTGATGTCGATGTTCCGTCGGGCATTTTTCACCCAGATTTCGCTCAACCCACGTTGTCGTTGGAGCCATGTTTTGCGGTTCCTAGCGGCATCCCGGCGGCGTTAGGTGCGGCTCCTCTCGGGGTTCCGTCATCTACCGTAGTGAAAGCGGCTGTAGTCCCGTCTCCCGTGCTGGAGCCGATGGACTGCGGTGAATCTGTGTCCGGCGATTCGCTGGACACTGGTTCCGCTAGTAGTCGGGCTATGGACGCGCTTCATGTTGGAAGAAGTGCGGGCCATAGATCTCAGCATGGGTCGTCGGTGACCTACTCATCCAAGGGTGAGAAGGAAGATGAGAACGGTAGTCCATTAATGGACGAGTCCTCATTTGGCACCGAAGCTGAATGGGTGCAGGTCCTTGACTGGATGTCCGGGCATCTCGGGTTGGCATCGGATCAGGGATCTCAGCGCAATCCGGCGATGGAACTGATGTCAGAGCAAGCAGCTAGCGCTCTGTCAAGTGGCTCTTCGGCCATGCCGACGCTCCCCTTGGACACGCAGACTTCTGACATGTTGGAAGTTGCGGCGTATCGTCTGGTTCAACCGGACTATTCGTTGCCCAAGGCCCCCGAAGGGGATTAGGAGTAGGGGCCGTTTTCCTGAGCAGGCCTACCATCAATTAGCCCGGGTTCCACGGCCTTCCGTCGGAAGGCGTTGAATAGGCCGTTGGCTGGCAAATCGAAGGGTCATTCTCGTCCCTTAGTTTCCCAGGCCAATAAGGATCCTTTTAATGAGTTTAGCGCTCATTGAGGATGCGGCGAGGGCAGCCATGGTTGCACTCTCTCATGGATGTACCGTCCTGCAGGGTATGCTGACCTGTGTGGTGGAAGGTTGGGGAAGTGCCAGAGGCTGCTCCCGGAGTTGTTCGGGACATCCATGCGCTTGTCCCAGGATTGCCTGGCCAGGGTGATCACCAGATCATTGGCGGAGCGCAGGAGAATGGTTCTCGATTGTGTAGAACCAGGACCTGAGATGAGGGCTGGGTTATCTTCTGCGCCTTTCATTGGTTCAGGCTTGTTCGGCGGCTCGGCACGACAAGCCTTATCCAAGGTCGCGTCAATGGTCGCAGAGCAGGAAGTAGTCAGCATGTCGTGGAAGTCGACTAAGAGGACACAGCCGTAGCAGTCCTACAAGCAGCCTAGGCAGGTGCAACAGAGGCAGCGCCAGAGATCGCCCTTCCGTCCGTCCTGTCCATGATGCCCATCGGGCATCCGGATCGCAGGGACCTGGCCGTTCGTCCTTCTACAAGTCCTCTAATAAGATGCTGTATGAGGAGGACAGGAAGGGTGGCAGTTCGGGTCACGGCGGTTATCATAAGGATAGACGTGGCGGCGGTCCTGGCCCATCTTACTCCAAGAAACCGCGGGGCGGCCGTGGAGGTCGGTCCTGACAGGTTTCCGGCGGAATCAGGTACGGTGACGTCAGGAACGAAGGGAGTCGAGAATCTTCACCCATGCGATTTAGCGTCTTATCATGCAATATCGGCCGCCAGCTGTGTGCAGATTCCTACCGTCGGAGGCAGACTTCAACTGTTCTCAAGCCAATGGGAACGGGTCATGCGAGATTGTTTAGTCTGTCAGTGGTTAAGAAACGGCTACGAACCGGACTGGCTCACCCGTCAATCGTTAGTTCCGTTTACATCAACTCCCGTGTGGACTCCCGTTCCAAGGGAATCCGATCATCTAGATGCCATTTGCTCAGAAATCGACGATCTGTGGCGGAAGAAGGCGATTCATCTAGTCCCCAATCAGTCCTTCCTAGGCTTCTGTTCGATGATGTTCCTCGTTCCGAAACGTACCGGAGGTTGGAGACCAATTCTCAATCTCAAACCGTTGAACAAATTTATTCTTTCTCCCAAGTTTCAGATGGAGATTGTGGCAGCGGTAATGACAGGGCTGAGAAAAGGCATGTGGGCAGTGTCGATAGATCTGAAGGATGCATATTTTCATATTCCAATGTCAATTCCTTTTCAGAAATACCTTCGCTTAGCATTCCAAGACAATGTTTGGGAATTCAATGCGTTTCCATTCGGCCTGACCACAGCACCGAGGGTCTTCACCAAAGCGATTCTCGCCATGACTTCTTATCTTCGCAGAAGAAACATAGGTGTTCATACTTACATAGACGACTGGCTGCTGAAGGCAGGGAATCCAGTCACTCTGTGCAACAATCTTCAGGTAGTCCTAGCCTTACTAAAGGACCTAGGATGGATTGTGAATATAGAGAAATCAGAATTGACTCCATCCCAGGAGTTTGTTTATCTGGGAATATTTTTCAACCTCAGGGACTGTGTAGCTTTTCCGATTGAAAGCGGATCCGTTATCTCTGAGAATTCCAGTGAAAGAACCATTGATATTCCACCTTCGGTGGTGGTTATCAGAACAGAATCTCCTGCGAGGTGTTGCTCTACAACCTCCTCAACCACAGATGTCCATATTCACAGATGCATCAACGACAGGTTGGGGAGCAGTATTGGACGATCAGTCAGTGTCAGGGGAATGGGATTGGACCAATGCGCAGAAACATATCAATGTTCTCGAATTATTAGAAGGGACATTAGGACTTCGAAAATTCGAGAGCTTAATCCGAGACAAGATTGTCCTGGTAAAGACAGACAACTCAACAGTGGTGTCTTATTTGAACCGCCAAGGCGGGACGAGATCACCGGAGTTGTGTATGATGATTTGGAACCTTCTGCTGTGGTGCCAAGAGAGGATCGTTATTCTTCGGGCAGCACACATTCCAGGAAGACTGAACATCTTAGCAGATGCTCTCAGTCGAAGGACGGTTTGTCGTCCGACGGAGTGGCAGCTCAACCAATCGGTAGCGGAGGTTCTATTCAAACATTGGGGCGAGCCAAATGTGGACGTGTTTGCGATAAAACAGAACACAAAGATGGTCACATACGTGTCACTGATCCCGGACCCGCTAGCTCTGGCAGTAGATGCACTGGCGATAAGTTGGGAGAGAATGTATGCATATGCGTATCCTCCAACGATTCTCATCCCAAAAGTTCTGGCAAAGATAAGAGAGGGTATGTGCCAAGTACTACTGATCACCCCTTATTGGCCAGGCCATGGTTTACGGATCTGCTGGACCTTCTGGTCTGCAATCAAATCCCTCTTCCAGACAGAAGAGATCTAATCTCTCAGAACAAGGGTTTGTATCTCCACGACAGACCGGAAATGTTCAAATTGACTGCATGGATGTTATCAAGCAGCGTGCAATTAAGGGTGGCTTTTCTGAGTAAGCAGTGAAGTTTGTTGCTTCAGCCAGAAGAGGGTCAACCACTAAAACATATAATTATAGAATCAACAAATTTGCAGGGTGGTGTAAGGGAAGAGATATCGATCCCTTTTCTGCACCTGTTCAACATGTAGCAGATTTTATCTGTCATTTATACGAAGTTGACAAACTTGTACCTTCAACCCTAGCAGCATATAAGTCTGTATTAGCTTCAGTCATTCCCAGTCTCACTGTTGAAGGAGTGGAGAATGACACTTTGAATGAAGTTATCAAAGGAATGAGCAATCTGCGACCTAGACAGCCAATTCCTATCCCAGCATGGAATCTATGCCTTGTTCTACAGGTTTTATGGCATGCTCCCTTTGAACCGATTAGATCTATAGATATTAAACTGTTAACTATTAAATCAGCAGCGCCGGCGAGAAGGAGAAGCGAAATACATGTGCTTTCTGCCGAACAAGACCGTTTTGTCGTCACGGGTGAAGGTTTAAGACTACTTCCACGTCTTTGTTTCCTGGCAAAGAATCAGTCACCTAAATATCCAGGACAGCTGATCAATTTGCCAAGTTTAATTAGATATGACCCAAACTCTTCTGCTTGGTGTCCTGTCAGATATCTGAAAATGTATAAGAAACGTACTGAGGAGTGGAGAGATGACCCGAAATCTCTGTGGTTATGTCTCAAAGCTCCTCATTTGCACGCCTCGAAAGATACCATTTCTCGTTGGATAGTCGATGCTATTCAGATGTCGCACAAAATCGCTACAGGAAAGCGGATTGATTGTGCGAATGCCCATCAGCCCTTTATAAGGGTGTCTCATTAGAGGAGGTGATGTCTGTAGCACAATGGCATGCCGAGTCGTCATTCACTGATTTCTACCTTTGCGACGTCTCCAGCGCTCGTAATCCGGTAGCCGTCGACAATTTATTGAATCTGAACTAAGCCACATCCGACCACTATTTCGCACACATCACAAGTTTCTTCCACTTGCACTGAACAATGGCCATGCACATGACCCGAGAACGACCGTGGATTGGGCCGAGCTCCTGTGATGAACAAGAACGACCAAGCACTCAAAAATGGTGAGTGTTTGCCTTAATTAAGTGACTTATTTTAAGTTTACTTATAGTCGAAATACCAGACTATCGAAGGAAATAGTCTGGACAAGAACATCTTATTCTTTTGCAGACATTAGACTCATTCCAATTTGAAAATTTCAAAATTTAGAAGTTGTAGTAGCTTCTTTGCACTCTACTGGACTGCCCTAGCTGAGACTTGGGGCTGACACGGGTCTGGTGGGTGTTGCTCCCCGTTTTGACAGCCCTCTGGAATTGGTGTGGACAAATGAGGGGGGGGGGGGAGCGCGGGCTAGACCATGGAAGTTTAGCACTCTATGAGTCAGATGGCAGAACCCAAGCGTATGCCAGGGTTCTAGTCTCTTCACAACCTTCTCTGTCGGATGGTAGATGAGTGCTGGTTCGAGCCTCACCTCCTCCCACCGGTATTTCTTAGCTGTTGAAATCCGGAGTTTTCATAATAGTATATCTGGTAATTATTATTCGAAGTAAAATAAAAAAAGCATCCGCTTTTGTTTCTACGAGAATTCTTAATACTTACCAGATATACTATGGCCCTGCCTCAGCCCCTCCGCTGAGATGAGGCTGAGCTGCTTTCGCTGTTTGTCAAGGCAAATATAAGTCGAATCTGACTGTGATTGGGAATTGACTCGGTACCTGCGGCTATGGTGATTCCCGGACACAGTATGGGCAGGACCAGGAGAGTGCGGAGTTTTTAATTGTTTATTTTGAGCTAGACTAGATAATAGGCATTATCATAATAGTACATCTGGTAAGTATTAAGAATTCTCGTAGAAACAAAAGCGGATGCTTTTTTGAGTCAGTGCTCTGTTCGGCACTTCCATTTATACTCTCGCTCCCGTTTGAAGTTTGTAATCGGAAATGTTGAATTTGTAACTGGAAATCTTGTTTTGTAACCAGACTTGTGTAACCAAATTTTAGATTTTTGTTAATTGTAAACCTGAATAAGATTTCATGTCTTGGTGCTCTATTGTTCAAATACCACGTGTGTAACACCTTAATGGTCAAGCCGGACATAACTGCCATTTGCAGTGGTCTTGAGAAATGTCCATTTGCAGCCCAAGAGACTGTTTTTGAAATTTTACCACGAATTACTGGCTCGTTAGCCCCAACCAGTCATTCCAGTGGTAAATCTTTAAAAATTCTCTTCTATTGGTATGCAAATTGGCATTTACTGAGCAAATAGTTTATTTTTCTTAAGAAATCATGATCATTAAAAATTGAAATAACTTATCTTCATCACTGGCTTAAAAATTTAAATGCTGAATCTCATACTATAGTCATATTTTATTTTATTAATATCAATTTTGATATGCAGAAAAAAAAATCTCGTAAAAAGCCATCAATTTAGCTGAATAGTTTAGAATTCAATTGTAATTCTGAATTTGCATTATTTTGGTGCTCTGATGTTAGTTTAGCAGTAACAAAATTATTCAGTTTTTTTAATAGTCAAAGTTAAAATTGCAATAAGTGTGGCCAAACAATACTTTTAAACCATATATAATTAATGCATTAATTTCAAAGATTTGCTCATGCCTATGCAGATAGTATATACACCAACTCAAATCAAATATCATTTCTGTAAATTATCACACCAATATTATATTTCGATGGGAAATATTTCAATTACATTACAGCCAACTGCTAATCCCGATTTATAAGAATACTCCCAAATGTCTATTATTTTGATATTAAAATCATTGTCATTGTTACAGTCTAATATACTTGTGTGTGTGAATGTTTTGTGAATAAAAACTTTTAATAAACAATACCAGTTGTGCATTTAATTAAGTGATGAAATATAATTTACAGGACAAGAGATGTCCTTATGGTAATTAGTTCTACCACTGCTCGGCGAAGTTACATGTACAGTTGGTTTCCTGCATCACATTGAGATATTTTTATGAAGAATAATAAATGTATAAAATTTTGGTATGACAAGACGAGAGATTTTTATCACCTACAGCATGGTAATATGTTGTTTCATACTTTGGCCCAAAAGATGTTGCAAAAGCTTTTTCAACAGCTATATTCCTTGTTTCAAATCTTTTTTGCGATTTCAAATTAGACTGATTCCCATCTCATTTTGCCTTTTGACAGGCAAATCTAAATTTATCTCGTACAATAAGGACCAAATATATATCACTCACTATCATAGATGTATTTGGTTGTTATTGCAGTATGGTGCGAGCAGGGGTTGAGGTGAGGTAGTGGAAGTGTTGGAGGGGTTTGGGATGGTGGTGGAGGGACATCATCATTCTACAGTTAGGAATAAACATCTAATTATGTAATGAGTAACTGGTGATTGTAATATATTGATGTTCTTCGTACACTGACAATAATTATGCGAACGACAATCAACGATTGCTGAAATATATGACTCCAATTCAAAGCATCTAGTGATTTACACAATTTTTCTTGGTGGTGGTGAGAGGGGAGGACCCCACTTATGGCTCCTCCACCCTTGGAAGCAGATTCATGGATCCACTCCTGAAATATGCACATGCCTGCACTAGATGTTTAGACATGTGTCTCGTAAGATCTGGTTGGATGAATGGAGGGAGCTTGTAGAGCATATATGCTGTAGTAGCCTTTGGTTATCAACAGATGTATTTGTTCTTCAATTTAGCATAAATCTTGGTTCCTTTTGTAAATATAAATTCGAATGATCATATTAAATTCTGTCTGCTCTATGGATCACATAGTAGGGTCTATAGCAAGTGTTGTAGAAATGTGATTTGAAACCGGACGACGACTTGTTAGCTCACTTGGTAGAATGGCCAATGGGCTTATGCCGTGGTGACCATCTGTCATCCGTCCATCCATCTGTCAACAACCAATAGGCTGATTTAAATTATGTTTGGCAGGAAGCATCCTTAGGACATGGAGCTCCAAGTTTGTTCAAACAAAGCAGATCTGCCAATTTTGGCCAATTTTTAGAAATGTCTAAAAATCTTCAACAAAACTGCTTTGGGGATCAATTCAAAACTCATCATCTAGGGCAACAGCTAACCAAGTTTGTTCAAGGGAACTTGATTGGCCAAATGCTTTGGCAGCCATCTTGGATGACCTGGTGTTCACAAAAATGACATCTCCAGAGCCGCTGAACAGATCGGGCCAAAATTTGGGAGATATGATTACAGACTACGGGCTATTAAAGTTTGTTCAAGATGATATGTAAAGAAACATGGCTGCTGCGGACCTATCAAAATGTGGCATGTTTTGGTGGCCATATTAGATTTTTGTATTGATGGATTTTCAAGCCGAAACTGGTTTTATGTGGTTTTTTGGGTATGCTAATTTCAAATTTACCACTTGAAACTGTTGGATAAACGGTTCGGTAGAAAAATTAAAAATCTGGAGAAACAATTGGCTAATTTCAATTATATCTGGCAGGAAACATTTTTAAGGGAATCACGATCCAAGTTTGTTCAAAGGAAGCTGATCGGCTAATTTGGCTGATGGCTATCTTGGATGTCCGATTTTTACAAATGTTTTGAAAAATCTCCGAAATCACTTGGGGGATCAATTCAAAACTCATGAAGCGTCATTTAGGGCAACAGCTGAACCAACTTTGTTCAAGGGAACTTGATTGGCCAAATGCTTCGGCGGCCATCATGGATCACGTTGTTTTGGTGAACCCTACTTCAGAACTGCTGAATGGATTGGGCGGAAATTTGATTTGGGGATAAGGGACATTAAAGTTTGTTCAAGTGAAGTTGATACATAAAAAAACATGGCTGCCGTGGACCAATCAAAATGTAGCATGTTAGGTGGCCATATTGGATTTTTTTATTTGATGGATGTTGAAGCTGAGATTGGTTTTATATAGGTTTATGGGTATGATGATTTAAAATTTCCACTTTCGAAACTGTCAGATAAATGGTTTGGCGGCCATCTTGGATCTTTTTCCCGCCAAAACCTCCCATACTAAAGCAATGGGAAATTTAAAATGTCTTCTCGAGAACCACTGGCCCGATTTCAATTATATTTGGCAGGAAGGATCATTAGGGTATAGCGATCCAAGTTTGTTCAAAGGAAGCCGATTGGCTAACAGCCTTCTTGGATTTTGGGGCCGATTTTTAGAAATGTCTAAGTCTTCTCCAAAACCATTGAGGAATTGATTCAAAACTCATGAAACATCATCTGAGTCAACAGCTGAACCAAGTTTGTTCAAGCAAATGTTTCATCGGCTATCTTGGATAAACTAGTTTTCACGAAAATGACTTCTCCAGCACGACTAAACAGATCAGGCTGAAATTTGGGAGATATGATTAGGGACTAAAGGCCATTAAAGTTTGTCCATGGAAAGCTGATATGTAAAACAATATGGCCACCATGGATCAATCAAAATTTATCTTGTTAGCTCACCTGACCAGAATGGCCAAGTGAGCTTATGCCATGCTGACCGTCCGTCCGTCAACTTTTGCTTTAAAATGTATCTCCTTAACGGCTTGCCGGATTTCAACCAAACTTGATCCTATGGGGGTAGGCTCTAGAACATCTATTCAGGTTTTTGATATTTCAAATTTCGGGGTAAAAAACTTTAAAATTTACCGAAGTGTCAAAATGCATCTCCTCCTTAGTTTCTTGACAGATTTCAAGCAAATTTGGCCAGAAGGGTCATATCGACATAGGCTCTAGAACTCTTATCCAAATTTTTGATATTTCAATTTTTTGGGTAAAAAACTTGGATTCTATTTAAAGTTTGCCGGAAATTGTCAAATTGCTTTAAAACGCTACTCATCCTTAGTTTCTTGGCAGATTTCAACCAAATCTGGTTAGAACGATCATATGAAGGTAGGCTCTAGAACGTCTCTTCAGATTTTCTATATTTAAAATTTTGGGGTAAAAAACTTTACCGAAAACTGTCAAAATGCATCTCCTCCTTAGTTTCTTAACAGATTTCAACCAAATTTGGCTAGAAGGGTCATACCGACATAGGCTCTAGATCATCTACTCAAATTTTTGATATTTCAATTTTTTGTGTAAAAAACTTAGATTTTGTGCAAAATTTACTGAAAACTGTCAAAACGCATCTTCTTGGTTTCTTGATAGATTTCAACCAAATTTGGTTAGAAGGATCCTCTGGATGTCGGCTCTAGTTTAAAATGTCTTTAAAAATCTCCGAAACTGCTTGGGGGATTGATTCGAAACTCATGAAATATCATCTAGTTCCAGTGGTCATTTCATTTTGTTCGGATATGTCAGTGGCCAATAAGTCCAGGTGAGCGATACAGGCCCCTTGGGCCTCTTGTTTGGTGACTATCTTGATGTTTGCAAAGTATAACGCATAATAAACCATCAACATTCTGTATGACAAATTAGTTTAATGGTTTTATATTTATCGTTGGACGTTAATTATTCACTAAATCTTTCCGCATTTTGAAAGGAACCGTAAAATCCGAAAATGTATTTTGCTTTGACACGTAAAATGACCGCTCGATAAGTACATATGGATATTTTCAATGAGAAAATTGAAATTGAGTCAAACTCTCGAGTATTGGTGTCATAGCCGTGTGTCCAAGAATTGCTCTGCTGACTGCTACTAACAGAGGTATTTCCATTAATAACAAGAGGCCTGTGTCGCTCACCTGGAAAATAGGCATTTCAAGTAGAATAGCCATCGCCTATAAGTAGAACTCTAAGGTTGTGGCTAGAATTGCGGTTTCTATGGCAACTAGGATTCAATTTTATATCCTTTAGAACAGCACATAATTCATATTATCTCCAAAGTCTTCAGAGCCAATAATGGCTATTTTACAGCCATTTATTAGAAAATAAGTATTTTTAAGTTGACCGTGTATTTTCACAATGACATTGATCTCATTTTATAGGCCATGCTCTAAAACATGCTTAGACACCAAGATTATGAAAATTGCTCATCTAGATCCCGAGTTATTTTTCGATATGAGTAATAGTTGCCTTGGAAACATGGCATTTTCCCCAAAATGCTCAATGATGCCAGCTTGGCATCACTCGGATTCTTGATAGGGAGGGTCCATAGATGCAATCATATTGTGGGTACTTCAGTGCAAGGTTCACCATCACGGCTGCCGGACTAAACTGTAGTTTAATAAATATATATTATCTCTGGAACAGGTTTTCCTAAAACCTTATGCTGAGTATGCTTTGGACTCAATGTCAGAATGGTTGGAGACTTGTTTCCCTCTTCCATTTATACTCACCGATGGATGGACCCTCAATGCATCAACAATGCTGGTTAAGAGCGCAGTAGATGTACACATATTGTGAGCAATACCAAATAGTAGCTGCAACAGCAAATGCACCCATGAATGTAGTTATTATCCAGCCTTCGCAACTATTGTTGTTTCCATTGGTGTGTTTAGTCTCCTAGGATCACCCACAAAGTCATGTAATGGCTCATCACCTGGGTCTGTGAATTGGCTATTACAACATTCTTTTATTGCACCTGCCTTTCCCAGGTCTATCTAGATGAAATTACCCTCAGTGTTATGTACAAAAAGTGATGGTGATGGACAAACGGGCCTCACAAAATGGTCAGCCCTAAACATTTTGCGACAATCATCTGTGGCTGTGATGTCATCTGGCAAGGTGTCTACACGTAGGGTGGCAAGTTCTTTCATTTGTTTACTTATCTGGTGGAGTGTAGCATTGCATTCTCAACATTGACAGATGAGGAACGATAGTACCTTCTGTTGTTAGGACAACCTTACAACTATGAGGTCTGCAGTACAGTGTAGCGTCCAAATCTGTCGTTATTCTTAACTACTACTACTACCTACTACTACTACAGCAGCAGCAGGGGCTGATGTTTCCGCAGTGCATTTGAGTACTCTGGCTAAAGCCTCGTTTGGATTTGATTTGATGCTGATGGTTGCTATCTACTCCCCAAAGGGCTTCTTATATGACAGTTCTGTGGTGGTTTCACTGATGAGCCTATCTAGGTAAAATTCTTTTTGTATATAAGTTACACAATTAAGAGAGGCGTAGTGGCCGAGTGGTTTGTTTAGGTTAGGTAACTCAAAGGTTGACAAATCTCTGGCTGGGCCGCCGTGTTGTGTCCTTGAGCAACTAAGAACGAGGCACTTCATTCTGCGTTGCTCCAGTCCACCTAGCTGTAAATAGGTAGCTGCGAGGGCAGTGTAGGTAATGCAAATGCATAGCTTACGGTGCAACAGTGCAGAAAGCTCCCTAAGGGAGAACAGGCCCAATGACCAGGGGTCATGTAAAGTCGCTGAGCACTTCAGTGAATTCTAGGTTGTAACATGTAAACTTATTTACATAACAGGTGTAAAATTCAGAAATGTCATGAGCCATTGCTACTATGTGCTTTGTGAAAGCAGGATAGTACATTATGCTGTGTGTGTGCTTGCGTGCATCTGCTACAGACAGCGACAAGACATGAGACCACATTATGAATTATGTTCAAATGGATTTTATTTGATTAGCAACAATCTTCATGCTGGAGAAAGTACAGCAACACATACATATATATATATACTGTATATTAAACAATTTATGTACAAGCTATGTGGGCTTCATTGGCACAATTTCCAGATCTCAGTAAAAATTTAAATATTAACAAAGTTTACAACATTTACAATATATATCATCCGTAACACAAGTAAAACACGTCTTGGCCGTTTAAAGATCCCGCCTGCTCAAATTGGCATCTGTCTCGGTCGTGATGAACGTCCCTGTGCAAGCCAAGAGAAGACTTTCTATGGAAATTTACCACTGGAATGGCTGACTCAACAACAGAGCCATTCATTCCTGTGGTAAAATTTCAAAAATAGACTTGGCCTGTAAATGGGCATTTACTAAGGTATACATTTTTCGATCATTAAATGAATAAAAAGGTGGTGATTGCTGTGTGAACAACCTGTCTTAAAGAACCACTATAAAGTCATTTTCCATGGCAATAAATTGGAGCTCATAGACCAGCCATGTCAGCCTGGCATTCAGTAGGCAAAATGTTTTAAAACATTTTGCTAAACATGCAAACTTGAAAATCGATTTTGCATGTGCCGAGCGCTCTGGAACATTTTCCCTACTGAACTGCTTAAAGATTTCATAAAGCTGCAATGTAACATACACTCGAATAGAGACAATAAACAAGAGGCCCAAAGGCCTTGTCAGTCAGCAGCTTTGACACATGCACACACTTGATAGTGGTATAATACTGCAAAATCTTAACTACGGTATTTTAGCTACAGGTTTAAAATGTCTTCAATGAAAAAAGCAGCAATCCAATTTTGTCAAAGTTAGCATGAACAATATAGGCACCGTGTACCATGCGCAAGGCTTGCACGATTATTGTGTTGAGTAATCGCGATCGATTATTAAATAATAATCGTGATTACTCGATTAATCAGCTTGGATACAAATTACCAAGACATAACAAAAAATATCAATGACCAAAAACTGCAATTGTGTTTAGAAAAGTCCATTTGCAGGACAAGAGAAGACTATTTTTGAAAATGTATCACTGGAATGCCTGGATCGATTCTTGAGCCAGGCATTCCAGTAATATATTTTCAAAAATAGTCCTCTTGCCCTGCAAATGGACATAAATTCACTAAGCAAAATGTCATTTTGCATGACCGATCGCATTAAAAAGTAATTGAAAGATAAGTTTTGAAATATTTTATGCAATAGAAAATATTCCTGATTATTCGATTATTTAATTTTTAATCATATAAACTCACGATTTAAAACACAATCGCGATTTTCGATTTAATCACGTAATCGAGCAAGCCTACCATGCGCACCACATGCACATACTAGTCACTAGAGACATGCGTTGTTGTCTTTTGATAGTGGTCAATTCAGATAGGAACTCTATCTTGTGAGCCTAAATAGGTGGTAACAAATAAAGGCTTGACCGTCCTGTAGATACAATATACCGTAATCTAGCTCTTCAGTTCTCATTATACAAGAAAAGATAGCCATACCAAATGATACTGATAATTATCACATGCTCACACCGCAGTACCACTATCACATAAAGTTACACATACATGGATTACACACACATATTTAAAATGTGTTCCACTTGTTTGGTTAAGAATATCTTTGCTTAGTGAATGCCTATTTACAGGTCAAGAACAGACTATTTTTGAAATGTTATCACTGGAATGACTGGCTCAGCTATCGATCCAGTCATTCCATTAGAAAAATTCCAAAAATAGTCTGCCCTTTGCCTGAAAATGGACATTACTGAGGACCACTGCAAAGGCCATTTTTGGCTGGCTTGATCATTAAAGGGTTAAACAAACCATTCGGATCAACATAAAAAATCATCAAATTATGCAAAGTCAGAGTACCGTTAAATATTAACATCCACATGATATGGAATGTCAGTCACACGCACACGCACACACACACACACACACACACACACACAGAAATGATTGCACATTTGAAGCACTAGTGGTTTTGGTCTAAAGGGACACAGCTATACAAGATATATATTGACAATATTGCTAATGCCATACTATAAGCTTGAAACATCTCATATTGTCACACTGGCATACATACGTACCGAGACAACATGACGCACAGTCACACTAAAGTAGCAAACATGGACTGTGCATGAACCAAGGACATCACCAATAGAGGGACTCGGCTTTAGCTATGCCACGCCCAGTTCTAGCTAAGCTCTGTCCACCTTTCACTCATGTTGGTGTCGGTTTATATTCTTTGAACCCTCAATTCCTAGAATGCTACTTTCAAGGTAATTTGACATGAAAGCTGTTGAATATTTTGAAACTACTTTGACTGGGGGCTGTTATGGCCTATGGCAGCAACAGCTCCAAATCAAATTAGTTTCAAAAACAACATGTTAATTAAATTCTAAATTCATCAAAGACATACAATTTGTACACTTCTTGGCAAACTTTTCAATTTTCACAATGGAGCTCTATGTCATTATGATTGTGACATTGGCTAACTTGTGACGTAATTGATTATCACGTCAGAGACTTGAGCGACATCGGATCCTTCCATTTCCATCAGTGGTTGTCTCCAGTGCATGGCTTAGATACAGTTGTGCCTGGTTTAAACCCAGTACATGTACAACAGACATTCACAATATGCACATGCTATACAGTACGCATCATGTACAATGCTGCACGTCGGGACTCTTATGTTTGTCTCGCCTATGAAGCAGAAAGCACGCGAGACATGTATCACTTTTCCAACAGCGATGACAGCGGTGACTACGATGATCACATCAACAATGTTAAGTTCTGGCGTTTAGCAAAACTTCCCAGCTTATACTTCAGCTATGTTAATCCTATTGCAAATAACTGTGGCTACGTGCTTGCCTATACCGTTAGGAAGCAGCATGATGATAAGGTCACATGGTCAAAGGTGATTGTCATTGTGACCTTGATAAAAACTAGATTTTTTCAACGTTAAGTTTTTAAGTTTAGCAATACTTCTCAGCATATATATCAGGATTGGCTACAATTATTGAAACTAAACATGGATACATGTCCAGCTATAATGTTAGGAAGCAGCATGATGACACCGAAGTCACAAGGTCAAACGTCACTGACAAAGCGGAGACAGGGGAGACATTTACCCACACGGAATTCTTGCATATTATATACTATGCCGGTGTAAAATATTTAGAGAATATTAGTACTATTAGAACATGAATTCAAACTGATTGGTAGATGTTCCCGGTTACCGTGTCTTCATTCATGCTGGTGTTTCCATTTGAAACCTCTCACATGCACACATGAGAATATTTTAGAAAGCCTACTACTGGAATGACTGGCCATGTTCTAGTGGTAAACATTCAGAAATATTATTTTCTTGACTGATTTGTGATTATCTAGGTGACATTTATGTTCCCTCAACCATCTTTTGGAGAAATATGCGATTAATTAAGTAACAAGTAGATAAATGCTTAACCCTTTCACTGATGAATTCCCCAGATCTCATTTTCAAATGCTACCATACATGAAAACTGTTCAATATTTTGAAATTGATTCGACTGGAAGCCATTGCTGCCAAAGGGCAGCAATGTCTTCCAGTCAAATTAATTTCAAAATATTCAACAGAATAAATTTTATCTAGAAAAGAGTTAACTTTTTCTGGAACTTGTTGGTGAAAGGCTTAACACCTACCGGTATTAATGGTTAAATACATGGACATTATACGCAAACATTCTCAGTGCACATGACAATCTACGTTATGAGAAAACAAGATGCCCACATGAATTAAGACATAGTGGCCTATTCACCCTTTAACACTCAAATTTGTTCGAAACAAATGTAATTTTTCTTATAGAAAATGTCCATTTACAGATCAAGAAGACTTTTTGAAAATTTACCACTGGAATGACTGGCTCGGTTATCGAGCCAATCATTCTAGTCATAAATTTTCAAAAATACTATTCTCTTGGTCTGCCAATGGGCATTTATCGAGATCACTGAAGAAGCCTTTTTTGACTAGTTTGAGTGCTAATGGGTTAATGCGAGAGAATCTCCATTTCCTATATATTCTCCAACAGGTAAACAGAGAAAGAAAGGATGGTCCAATTTCTAGCTATGCTCTGCCCATTTCTAGTAATGCTCCGCCCATTTATTTCACCGGTTAGAATCGATTTGAAAATTTGAAACATGAATTCCCAGAATCTAAATTTTACTATGGTACGTATCTATACAGGTAGGCTGTTGAATATTTTGAAACTAATTTGGCTGTGACCTATGGCGGCAACAGCTCCCAGTCAATTTCAAAATATTCAACTGAATGTTTACTAAATTTATCAAAGACATACAATTTGTACACTTTATACACTAGTAACAGACTTTTTAATTTTCATGATGGACCTATATGCCATTATGACAGTGACATCAGATAACTAGTGATGTAATGGACCTTCCACTTTATCTATCCATCCTATGATCCCATAATCAACAACGTGACGTTTAGAATGACATCATAATCAATGACGTCATTATGACATTATGAATGACGTAGATAAGTATGTCACGAAAGCATAATTGAAGACGGGCTATGCATTGTTGTACGAATTGTATGCAATTAGCATAGCAACACTATGGCACCAACAGCACCCAGTCAAATTAGTTACAAAATATTCAACAGCTTACCTGTATAGTTTTCAGGAAATTAAGTCACTCTATTGATGCCATAATAGCTTCTGTTAGTAATTTACATAAATGTTTGCTATCAGCTATTGGGTGTTTTTTGGGAAGGTTTCTTTTCCCTCACCTATGAAGTCGATGTCGTCAGCATAGTCCATCTCTAGCAGCATACCCAGTATGGACACATGGGGTTGGAGTTGGTGGTGGTCTTGTGGAATTTTCCCGCACATGTGTCAATGGAGCAGCAACGTAGCATGTGAAAGTCTCACTGTTAGGATCTGATTGATGTCTCAAACTCTGCATACTTCACTGACTTGACTCGTACACTTAAATTTGTGAATGCAAGCAGTAGTCTCACTAGTCGCAGCTCATCTTCATTGCAACTGTCCTGGTGAAGTACATCTAGGATCCTTGAGCGTTTCATTGTGTCGAAGGCTCATAACATCTCAATGCCCATTTTGTGGAAATCCCAGTGTTTGAACATGATTACTTACACAAGCATGCATTCAGCCCATACAATGTCTGCGCAGCTGCTTCCACGCTTTAAACCCCTTTGAGATGATTCAGCAACTCAGCTATCTTATCTCAGATGCAGGATAGAGTAACATTGGATAGGATTTTCTGTATGCTGTTGAGAAGCATAATGGGCCCCAAATTCGCTGGGTGACATCTTGGTGGGCTTGGGGAGCGCAGTAACGGAGCATTGGCCTACCGCATCCATTGGAAGGTAAATGCTGAATTACCTGTGTTATTGGTTCTGATATAATGTCATTTGCGTATTTGAATATTTCATTGCTCATTCCATCAGGTCCAGATGTACATCCATTTTTCAAAGCTCTAAGTTCCTTCTCAACTTCTGCTGTTTTAATTGGTGTTAGTAATGGCCTGGGATCTCCTGAAAATGGGTGCAAGGCCTCATCATCATGGTCACTGAACTGTTCCTTGAACCATTCTCGAATTGCGTCGGCTTTGCTCTGGTCATGCAGTCCCGGTAAAGTGACCTTCAGACTTGTGCACAGTATGCGGCCTTGGTAAAGTAACAATTTAAGACATTCTGTTGGATAATTTGAAACTAATTTGACTGAGAGCTGTTTCAATAGGTAGCAATAGCTTCAAGTCAACTTACTTTGAAAATATTCAACAGCTCAGCAGCATAGCTACCTTTAAATTCGTATTCCAGGAATTGAGGCTTCAAAGTGTATAAATCAATTCAAATACACATACAATTTGTGTCAAGCTTACCTAGACATGGATCCATTCATTGGGGAATGCAGGATTCCAGTTTCTCAGTCAATCATATGATGTCATAATCAACTACGTGATGTGTAGGATGACATCATAATCAATTATGTCATGAATGATGTAGCTAAGTTCGTCACGAACGCATAATTGATGACGGACCAAACGTTTTTGTATGAATCGTGTCTTGAAATTATTATTTAATAAACACGCTGTTGAATATTTTGAAACAAATTTGACTGAGCGCTATTGTTGCCATAGGCAGCAACAGCACCCAGTAAAATTAGGTTCAAAATATCCAAGAGCTTACCTGTATAGTTTTCAGGAAATTGAGATTCCGGGAGTGCAAGGATCGATTGATCCCAGCACAGGCCAAGGGTAGGGCATAGCTAAAACTGGATTCCTCAATTGATCTCTCATGCATATTCACTAAAAAGTAGGTGACACTGACTTAAAGCTAGACTGTTCTCAATTGGTCCAGTTAGAAGTCAATAACTCCCAATTTTGACAGAACATTCCATCTCTCTCTCCCTATTTCAATATCACACCACCCAGTAAATTAACGTTCAATTATAGACGACGTCAGCAAACGAAAATCACTTCTTGGCCAATCCCAATGCCAAGCCGACTATACTTCCCACGGCTAACGCCGCTGCACCTCCTACAATAGCCATGCCGATCAAGCCCTCTGAAAGAGAAGATAGAGACAGTCATAAACAATAACAGGTCATGCAAATATGGAACACAAGGTTCCAAATCTCATTTCACACTGCAAAATGTAATGACTTTTTCTTGACGAAAAATTCAAGGTTAGATTAGGGTTAACGGTCAGGAAGGCCAAACGCCGCCTCAGCTGTAGCTTTGAGCAATGTTTATTTACAGGACAAGAGAATACTATTTGGGAAAATCTACTACTGGAATGCAAGGTTTGATAACTGAGCCGGTAAATTCTCATAAAATAATCTTCTCTTGGCCTCTCGATGGATAGTCACTTCAATCTAGACTATTGAAGCGTAAATATGTGACAGATCTATAGTAAAATATGCATTACACCCTTTTGTAGGTGATCGCAGGCTACTACAAAGACAAATCAAAGCAACTGAGGTTGGAAAGACACTTACGATCCTGAGCAATTGATGTGCATCGGGACAGCATCCAAACCATCACAATAAACTCTGCCTTCACACGAGACCTCTCCATCTACGCAGTGGCGTAGTGAGGGTTACTGGCATCAGGGGGCAGACCAGCCTTTTGGCACCCCATCCCATAACCCAATACTGGCACCGTGGGACAAAACCAGCCCCAATGACCCTTTTAGTGCCCCCTGCCCCATACCACCACAATACACTGAACTCGGTGCCCAGTGGCAACTGTCCCCATTTGACCCCCAATCACTACGCCACTGCATCTATGCTGTTGTCCAAGCTACCCACGTGGCCCTATAGCTCTCTTCAACAGCATGCGCAACATCCTGTCCAATGTGATCATGTGCCGCATCCGATAAAAGTCTACCATAGCATCATTAAACAAGGATGCAGTGGTGCAGACATTTTGATTACAGAACCAGTCATTCCAGTGGTAAATTTTCAAATTAGATGCCTGAGGCTACAGATGTCAAGCCATCGGGGCACTTTGAAAAACTGTAACATTATACCTAATGAACCTTTTCAGTTTATCCATCAATCATATGATGTCATAATCAACTACATGATAGGCTTGCACAATTTTTCGATTTAATCGTGAAGTTCGATTTATTTTTTAAATCGCCATTTTTACGATGTAAATGAGGAAATATCGGAAAATCGTCAAAAATTTCATGTTTTTACAAAATCTGAAGTGTATACTTTTCCGTCGCATTATATCAGTACATGAGTACACTTATAATCGATTCACGCCTGTGTTCATTGTGTGTATATCCCGCCGTGCTATGCATGTGTCGAATAATTACGAATCACAACACAAAGCGCTACAATAAACAAGCTAACACCTTTGTCATTGAGAAAACCAGCTAGTTACTGCGGCGAATCGACATATAATTTTTTTTCCTTCGCTGCAGTCCCTGAGTCTGTTGTGAAATGTCAAGTATATACAGTTTCAGAGCGTTAGGCAATCAGTGAACATAATTCTGTTTAATTCTAGAGTTAGCAATTTCAGACGGTCTAATAATTTTTCCTTTTTGATTCGGTTGTCATGTCAAATTAAAGAAAATAAAGCAACAGCTTGTTTGTTTGATTTTGAACTGTGCATTCTGTTGATTACTCTTAAATGTAAATCGTACATTCTGAAAGCAACTATAAACCGCCCTATAGGACGAGTTTACGCCGTTACACTAGTATCTACTCAAAGCTACCATCTATGTATGTGAATTGCGCAGTATCTCCCGCGCTACTAATATTAGCGTCTTCGCGTTACTCAGGTTATTACCTAAACTCGTCCTACAAAGGGAGGCTATAAGCGGAAACATCACGCAATTTTAATTTTTTTCTCGGCGACATTTTATCTCAAATTTTGAGGAATTAAATAATGTTTATTAAACTATACGCAATATTTAGGCGGTCCCAATTAATAATTTCATGCCCGCGATGATGGATATAAGATATACATTAAGCATAGACGTAAGATGGTAAGAATTCGTTGCATGAACATCATCATGTGTTCTAATTTCGTGATATTTTTGTATGATTTATTTAAACTTTCTAGAAACGAGTCACGTTAACCCGGTTTATACTTTTGGAAATTTGGACCTACGATTTAATCGAAAATCGCGATTTTTTTCATAAAATCGATCGCGATGTTTCAAATAAAAAATCGCGCAAGCCTACTACACGACATGTAAGATGATGTTACAATCAATTACGGCATGAATGATGTAGCTAAGTAGGGCTGGGCGTTTTCGCCTAAACGAAAACCGGTGATGATATCAATTATGAAAACGGTTTTAACTGAATATCGGTTTTATGGGTCAGAATGGGCAAGAAATGTGGCGTAATGCACATGCAATGTCACGTAAACACTTGTAAGATATCTCAGAAATGGTGTCATAATAACAACAAAACTGGAAGTGCGTTCATACGCACGGTCAAATTCAAGATCGTTTTAAAATGTATGTTTGGATTAGAAAACACCATACAAATGCATTAAAACCTCACATTGCGTGCCCACACTATTCTAGTAAGGTGTATAAAGTATAATGCCATAGGCAGCTGGCAGCACCCAGTCAAATTAGTTTCAAAATATTCAACAGCTTACCTGTATAATTTTCTGGAAAATGATAGTCAGAAAGTGAAGGGATCAATCGATTCCAACACGGGCGAATCATGGGTGGAGCTTAGCTAGAGATGGGTGGGGCATAGTTAAAACTGGATTCCTCCGTTCTCGGATGCTGAGCCCCAATTAAAAGCCATGCTCTACTTGGTGTAGGACCAACAAAAGCTCTAACCTGGCCTGCAAATGGACATTCACTGAACAGATACCTTTATTTTCCCTGATCAACCTATATCATTAACCTTTTCACTGATAAATTCCCTATATCTCACTCTCAAGACAAACAAACGGAAATGCTGTTGAATATTTTGAAATTAATATGACTATAAGTCATTGGTCGCAGCAATGGCTTCCAGTCTATAATTTCCATATTTCAAAATATTCAACAGAATGTACTATATATTGTAAAGAATTTTCAATCTGACCCACCATGTATGAGAAAGTCAATGTGAAGTCAGATGCTTGAAGTATATCTTAAATCTAATTTTCATAACCCTTTCAGCGCTGAATTCCCCATATCTCAATTTCAAGACAATCTTACAGGAATACGGCTGAACATTTTGAAATCAATTTGACTGGAAGCAGTTGCTGCCTCAGGCAGCAACAGCTTCCAGTAAAATTAATATCAAAATATTCACCAGAATAAATTTTAGGTCTTAAAGAATGTACTTTTTCAGGGATTTGGCGATGAAAGGGTTAATGGTCTTGTAGAAATTGACATATTGGTAGAATAGGTTCTTGAAAACTAATCTATGGGTTTAAATTGTCAATTCATTATTATTATTATTATTATTATTATTGTTTTAAAATTATTATTATAATTATAATAACTAATTACCGTTCCTCATCTTTTTCTTGATATAGTCGTGTAAATTTTTAGCTTGATGATTTCCTGGTTGTACCTCTAAAATAGCATTAGCATATCTTAAAGCCATCTCATATTCCTGAAACACACAAGGATAGTCACTAACTAATACTTCCAAGTCAAAGGTCTCATGAATGAAGCCAATAAATAGGTAGATGTAGATACTCTCTTAGATTATGTCAGTATTATGGCCATGGGATTGGATGCTCCATTACTTCCAATGATCTTTCAGTGATCAGAAAAACGTTAGCATTGATAATATTATATAGTTTTAAAATACTCAAATCAGGTAAGATACATTACAGATCAAGACAAATTTATCATTTCCTGTAAACAAAGCCAAAACCCAACAGAACAAAAGCAAAACAAAGACTACAATGTGCAGTCGATCGCACGCTGGTGTACATTCCCACGCTTTCACCACCGCCCACTTCCATGCCGGGAGTGAAGCACAATGTAAACATTGTCGCACGATCCGCAATCATATGAGTAACTAACATACCAAATTTGGTTGAATTCCATCAGCTTGAACTTTCTGCCAAACCACCCCCCCCCCCACCAGGTGGATGGAGGCTAATGACAATGTCATGTCGCCTTGCAGTTTCTAATCACCTAATTCAGATAACAAATTTGATTGAATTCCATCAAATGGTTTCAGAGGAAATAGCATGACAGACAGATAGATGGGACAGATGGAGACGAATGACAAAGCCCTCCGTTTTTTCAAAATGTGTGGGGATAACAAAACAAAACACAAAAACCGAGAGAAAATCTTATATTTCTAATTAAATGAAGGCTTGTTTCATTCTTTGCTTTTGTCTAGTTTTATAGTTTCCTTTTTTTGTTTTCATTTTGTTCTGTTCTGTTTTTGTTTTGTTTGTTTCATTTTAGTCTTTAAAAAATGTTAAATTTGCTTTGAGCTGAACTGTATCGACCAGATTAAGTTATACAAAAGAATAGATGGTTTAATGATTTGCAACCGACTAAAGTACCTATAATACCAAAAGAGAGGACATCACTGGCTAAATCTGTTAAGCATGCTGCAAAGTGACCATGAGAAAACAAGGATTGGTACACTCAGATCAAGTATGAATCTGATGCAAAAGATTTTGGCCGAGGAAAGGCACAATGGTCAAAAACGAAGGACTGATTACTGCTGTAGGATGTTTCCACAGTCGCAGAATAGAGCACATCATCATCATAGTCTACCAGTGGACCCTAGCCCAGACTACTGAGTATTGAGTAGAATAGCATAGAATATGGAGCACAATAATTGACATTCATTTTTCTACCTGCCTATCTAACTCAAATTACTAATCACCTTTGCTCTTGCATTGCCTAGAGACAGGTAATACAGGTAATCTCTCCTCGCATGATCATCTTTTGTCTTCTTAAACAAATCTGTAAACAAACATTCAAATATGCATAATTAATGAAATATGCAGTTTTGTAAATATTATTTTCATTTCTATTGACCATGTAGCCCTTTCAACAGATGAATTCCCCATATCTCATTTTCAATGCTACCAGAAAATATTCAACAGAATAAGTATTATAGCTTTAGAATTCACCTTTTCAGAGATTCGTCAGTGAAATTGTTAACACATTCTATGATTGAGAGCAAGATTTAAATGTGGTAATGTTTAACCTGTAACATTCAAATTTAGCCAAAAACAGCTTCTGCTGTGCTCTTCTGAAATGGCCATTTGCAGACAAAAAGAAGACTATTTATGAAAATTTACCACTGCAATAACTGGTTCAGATCACTGGCTTGATAACCGGTTAGGTGCCAGTCAATGATAGCTATGTCAGAAATGTAAAAAATTTGACAGAATTGTCATTGATAGTCAATGCCACAGATTGCACAAAAAGACATACAATTTCGTTTGTGTCAGACGGGTATATTAGAATTTACCACTGCAATAACTGGTTTGACATGCTTGAATACGGAGGCAGATCATTGGGTCCATAATCGGTTAGCTGTCAGTTATTGACAGACAGATTGACTGGAGTAAATGTTAGTTGAGTCGCAAGCAGTGACAGACCTACCCCATTCACCAAATCGCTTTTGAGAGTAATTTTCATGATTGGCTAATAAAATGTCAAAGTACGCTAATTCACTGGCTAATGATTTTACACGTATGTTGGTAGGTCAGCTGCTCTTAAACCATGATGACATATCTAATTCTATCCAATATTTTATTTCTTACATGACGTGCTGGTCATCTCTTACTTGGTTATTAGCCTGAAGATCTAGCATAAAGGATTAGATTGATAGGTTATTGGTCAGGCTAAGAAAGTCCAAATTTGGCTAATGAAATCCCCCAATAGGCTAATTCACTGGGTAATGATTTCAATTGAGTAGGTCAGCCCCTGGTCGCGAGTCACTGTCATTGAGAGTCAAGTAATAGTGAAGCATTAACTCTTTAATGGCCGAGTCATCCTGAACCACCCTCAGCAGTTGCCTTAAGGAATAACGATAATCGAGTCAGTCACTCCAGTGGTAAATTTTCAAAAAATAGTCTACTCTTGGCCGACAAATGGATATTCAATAAGAAAGAATTTAAGGTAAATCTGAACTATTAAAGAGCTAAAAGCCAAGACAGCAATTAAGTTAAGTTAGTTGATCTGTGGTAGATCTATCTATTCTTACACGCGGTCTTAAGCAATCATCACTGTCATGCAAGTATATGACATCATAATCAAATATGTCACTTGTTAGCTCATCTCATAATGATGCAGATCCATCACGATAAGCGAAAAGTCGGTCATTGAAGTAAACAAATTGTATGTCTTTTAATAAATATGCTGTGGAATATTTTGAAACTAATTTTACTGGGAGATGTTGCTGCCATAGGCAGTTTAGTTTCAACCTATTTAACCCTTTAACCCTCATAACAGTCAAAAACGTCTTCTGCAGTTGTCTTGAGAAATGTACATTTGCAGACCAAGAGAAGACTATTTTTGAAAATTTACCACTGAAATGACTGGCTCAATAACTGAGCCAGTCATTCCAGTGGCAAATTTTCAAAAACAGTGTTCTCATGGTCTGCAAATGGACATTTTCTATGAGGAAAATTAAATTTTTTGGAACAAATTTGAGGGTTAAAGGGTTAACATCAACAGCTATCCTGCAAGGTTACCTTGAAATTTACATTCCAGGAATATCAGGTTACAAAGTTTCAAATCGATTCCAACATATGTGAAAGTTGGTGGAGTTTAGCTAGAAACTAGCTGTATTAACCCTTTAGCCCTCGATAACCGAGCCAGTTATTCCAGTGGTAAATTTTCAAAAAGTCTTCTCTTGGTCTGTAAATAGACATTTTCTATGAGAAAATTGAAATTTTCTTGAATAAATTCGACGGTTAAATGGTTAATGTACAGCATGTTTCTATCACCTACAGTTCTGAAAGCTCTCATACATGGCCACTACAGACACACAGTCTCTTAATACAAGCTATTAGCCACAGGATATGTTAGAGGCACAAAATATGGTGGTATGTTAAGTAGACTTGCGCGATTATGTGATTAAATCGAAAAATCGCGATTACTCTTTAAATCGTGAATTTTATATGATTAACAATTAAATAATCAAATAATTTCTACTGCATTCAAATTTCCAAACCCTACCTTATAATTACTCGTTCATGCAATCGGTCAAGAAGATTTACGTTCTAATCAGCGAATGTCCATATCCAGACCAAGTATTTCTGAAAATGTATCACTGGAATGACTGGCTCAAGCATCGACCCAGGCATTCCAGTGACACCTTTTCAAAAATAGTTTTCTCTTTGGCCTGGAAATGAACACTTCTACCCACCTTTCGTTATTGATATGGTTATCTGGGTAATTTGTACCGAGGCTGAATAATCGAGTAATCACGATTATTTTAAAAACAATAATCACACAGGCCTAATTTTAAGAGAAGAGACAGGTGGTCTTTAGTTCACCTGTCTTAAAAAACACCATATTTTGGATCCAAATGTAAGGTGGTTTCCAAGACATGTTTCACTGTATATACAGCAAAGCTCATAAATAAGTAAAAATATTTCCAAAACAAAAACAAAAACATATTATATTACAGGTTTCGTACACCTTTCCGTGATTGAAATTCCATGACTTTTCCTGACCAAAATTACCGTTTTTATTCGAGGAAAAGACGCTAGCTTGTATTGAACATAGGGTTAATTTTGGCCCAAACCCTCCACAAAAATCTGTATACTCATAGAAAGGACGCATAAATAAATTGAAATCCATTCTCTAAAATGTTTAAAACTCATAAAGACCATACCATGAAAAGTGAACGGTCAATTTTTGTACACATGCTTACCGCCGTACCACTATGCTTAATGTACACCTCAAAAATATCATCGTGGAAGTGAAATTATTCATGGGGCCACCTAAATACTGCGTATCCTCAATAAAGATTGTTTATTACATCAAAATCAGTGCTACGTTTGACATAAAATGTTGCCGAGAAATATATAGAAATCATGTGACATTAGGAATGTGGTAAGATCACTAGTTGTGTTTACTAGATTTCTTCAAATATCTGCCATTATCTATTTTCATTGCCTTGAACTGGAGAATTTATCCAATCAGAACAGGGAAATAATCTTTCTTTTCAGAAAAAATTAATAATGGAACAGTATTTTCGCTTGTATTGTGTATTCATTTTGTAATGCCGACCAACATTAAATGATCCAAAACGGAATCAATATGTACGATAAAAATTACCTGTAAGTCTGAGAATTAAAACGAGATAAAACGCTTCTTATGTCGGCAAGTCGCTGGCTATTTTGTGATCGGTGGCGCCGTGTTCTCACGAGATCTTATACACTAAAGGGAGTTTGTTATCAAACAGGTACAGATCAGACCTAAAGTACAATACTTAGTTCTCATCGTGCAATGATAATATATAGTATTCGGAGTTTTGAGTCCAGAATATTTTATCTGAGTACTCGCTCTGATTAAAAACAATCTTTTGCGATTGGAGGCAAATCACATGATTTCTGTCTTTTATCGACGTCATTTTATGTCAAATTAAGAATTATTTTTGATGTAATAAATGATCTTTATTAATGGACATGCAATATTTAGGCTCCAATTTAATAATTTCACTTCCGCGACGATGTTTTGAGGTATACATTAAACATAGTCTTAAAGTGGCGAGAATTTATACAGTGCAAAAATGAGTTGAATTTTCGTGGTAAAATTCTTTTTACAGACCTTGACAAAATAAATGTGCTCAAAGAATGTCCTCGATTATATGACCCCCCCCCCCCCCTTCCTAGAACATGTAATCAGACAAAAAAATGCGTCCTTTAGTCAAGATTTAACGGTAGTAAATTCCATGACCTCCAAGTATTAATATCTAAGAAATTTATGACATAGCTACATAAACATTCTCCCAAACGTATGAATATTGCGTTTTGTAACAACCAATACAAAGCCTTGTATTGATAAGCTAGAGGTGACGGTAATTTATGCCACGAGATTTCTTTCATTTTGTATGATTACCATTTTCCATGACTTTTCCATGACCTATGATAAAAGATGTTGATTTTTCATGACTTTCCAGGCCTGGAATTTAAGTTTTCAAATTCCATGACTTTCCAGGATTTCCATGACCAGTACGAACTCTGTATATAGTACAATTCTGAACATGACGCAAGAAATGTTCTGTTGAATAATTTGAAAATAACTGAAGTGGAAAATTATGTTCAAAATATACAACAGTATGTAATGTTTTATTTTTTTGGGGAAATAAGTTATTTCTGAACTGTACAGTAGTTCATGGTACCCTCAAGCAAAGCGATGCCTCTCCTTGTCTCATCTAGGTGAGTACTGCGAACCAAGCACCAGGCAAACTGAAACTGTGTGTTCTCAGCCACATAACCTCTTTGTTGTTGTTCATAATACATTGTCTGGAACTTC
Organism: Chaetoderma sp. LZ-2023a; assembly: GCA_034401795.1. Classification (NCBI taxonomy): domain Eukaryota; kingdom Metazoa; phylum Mollusca; class Caudofoveata; order Chaetodermatida; family Chaetodermatidae; genus Chaetoderma; species Chaetoderma sp. LZ-2023a. Next base: position 30,368,447 of record CM067368.1, read on the forward strand.
TGAAAGTAGGAAAGTAAAACTACTAAAACATTTGACTTTGTGTATCTAGCGAAATTAATGTATGGAGGAAGATCTCCACACTCCACAGTGAATGTCCTGAAACAATTTCTACACTCGGTTCCATGATTAATGTACATAGAAAGATCTCTACACTCCACAAGGTGTTGTGTAAAAATGTGTCTGTTTTGATTAGACGTATATTATACGCGGCAGTTTTAACAGCTCGAGGTGCTTTTTATATCAATTGTTTGTACAATAAGCCAGGTACTAGTGTTGTTGCTTGTCATTATCCATTCTCAGACATCTAATTTCTACTTCCTATTTTTCTTTTCAGATGTGGCGGACATACAGGCGAACTAACCAAGTATTTGATGATGGCTGTTGCTAATCACAGAAAAATGTCTAAATAACGGAAGCATAAATACACATATTTAAAGAGGCTAAGTGCTAACAAAAGTAATTTTGTACTGTTCAAATTTCGGCATTATATTATTATATTTAATGTGTATGCTCTGAAAATAAAACTGCTTTGAACCATTAACGCAAATGTGAATAAATTGTTTAAATAATTTCAGTTTACTTTGTGCGGTCTGCTATTTCAGCATAATTTATTGAGTAAATATGATCCTATAAAAAGCATATATTAAACAAACACATCTTCATATTAGTTTTGGACAGGTTTTGGACAATGTCCACTCAAACTTAGTCTTGGACCCAACCATGCTTTTCATGACCAAAATTAACAAATTGCATAACCGCCAAGAATAATATTTAGCAGATTTGTGTTTATGATGTAGCTACATCAATTCCTATACCATCTGAATTATTCTACAAAATATTGCGTCTTGCAACAACCAAGCCAGAGACGTGATTTGATAAGCTGTTTGTGTAATTATTCCCACATTTTGAAAAAATGTCGGCAATATTATAATCACCTCCATCCGTCACACTAGCTCCACCCAAACCGGTTGGTGGAATCCAACCAAATTTGGGATATGTGTTACCCATATGATTGCACTTTGCATGACGATATTTATATTTGGCTCCACCCCCTGGGGATCAGGGGCGGGGTCAGAAACTCAAATATCCTAAAAACTGTCTGTTACACTATCTCCTCCCAAACAATTGGGTGAAATTCAACTAAATATATGGCTTATCCACATCATTGCGCTTTGCAAGATGACATTTATCTTTGGCTCCACCACCTGGGGGTGATGGGGGCTGGGGTAAAAAGTTCAAATATTAAAACAAGAGCCATCCGAAGACGGCATATCCCCCCGGGATCCAAACATTTCAGATAAACAGAGCTGCCAACCCCCAGTTAAAGCAATCAGTAGTTTCAGGTGAAAATACATGATTTTCAGTAATTTCAAACACTCTTTCAGTAGTGGATTTTCAGTAGTTTGAGGAACCTTTCAGTAGTTCAGTAGTAATTAAAAAGGAGCAAAACACATGATTTTAAACAATGCGAGAGAAGAATATCTACCACTGGAATGATTGACTGTTATTGAGCCAGTCATTCAAGTGGTAAAATGTAAATATAGTTATCTAGTGTTGTGTGAGTTAATTTACCATTATATTTTTGGATAGAATTTTTTTTATTGATTTGCAATGCGCATGTACATGTATGTATCACCTTTTTCTTGCTCTTTAAGACCGGTCATCATTCTGTATATTCTCGCTTATACACGTCTTTTGAACTGTTTTTTTTATTGATATTGCAGCATTATCGGGTTGCGCTGAGTGCTACCACGAAGTTTGGTGATTATTTTCCATATTTAGACACCAAAATTGGAAAACAAAGACTGAAATTCACCGTGCACAAAATCTAATACCGCAATCATGGAAATATGTATTATCACGAAATTCATGTTACAATATTTCGGTAAAGACTTATTATATTAGAATATAAAAAGATTATTTTGAATTTCTCATGCTTTGAACGGATGATTTCCGATTTACATCGGTATATTTATAGTTTAATTAATTGCATATCTGTAGCTATCATAAACAAACAAACTTCCGGAATTCTCGCAGTGTTAACCTTCGCATTCTATTAATCCAAAGCTGTAATAAGGCGAAAGATGCCGATTAACAAGATTAGAGAATCTTGGCAGGCTGTTTCATAGATCTAGAATTCCATAGAGCATGTGTGCTAATTCTACGTAAAAATAAAGTATCAGATTAATATAGCCAATACAATTTCATTTCTCATAAAAATATATAAATTTGCCTCTATTCAAATTCTCCATCCAATTATCAAAAGAGAATTGAGTCCCTTTTGGAGGCTACAAATATATAATATGCCAAAATAAAGTTATGAGCATAAGCACTCTACTGCCATTTTAACTCTATGGGATGTTCTCAAATGTCGGCTAGATTGAGCAATTATCACATCTTGACATAATGGAAGCCGACGTGTTTTGACAAGCGGTCGCCTTTTTATAGACCCACAAACGGAAATTCGTAATTTTACCACCTTGTCCGTATTACAGTAATTGCACAATTCTTTATTTCCATATTTTCACTCGCACATGCGTAGTTTGGATGATATGTCCGTACAAACTACGGACAATCTGTAGGGGTTGGCAGGTCTGGATAAACATACATCAAGAGTAGACATACATGTAACGTTAATTGTAAAGGACAGCAACTCCTGCTAAAACCTAAATTCCTTTGTCTCTAAGTGTAATGCAGTTTATGTATCGGCTTTATGATATTTAAAGGGTGATAATTCTGTAATGAACAATATTTTCACCGCGAAAGAGGCAGCACATCAATAGCTGCACATGATACTGATAGTTAATCCATTGAGACCTCTAGGAGGAGTTCGTTGACAGGAAATGATTGTCAGAAATGGACGGACCGACAGAGGAACATACATACATTTTGGACAGATTGTTGGATGTACAGGTATAGGGATAGCACATGCTCACCTTTACGTAGTAATGATAACACTTACCAAGTTTCAAAAGAATCGCACTAAAACTGTAGGAGGAGTTGCGTTGACAAGAAATGATTGGCAATATAGTTTATGTATCAGCTTTAAGATATTTAAAGGGGGATAACTCTGCAGTTAATAATTTTTTGGCCGTGAAAAAAAGCACATGCACATCTGCACGTGGTACTGATAATGTGTACGAAATTTTAAGTTAATCCATTGAGACCTCTAGGAGGAGTTGCGGTGACTAGAAATGATTGTCAGAGATGGATGGACCGACAGGATATAAATCTTGGACAGACGGATGGACATACAGGTATACGGATAGTACATGCACACCTTCACGTGGTAATGATAACACTTAACAAGTTTCAAAAGAACCGGATCTAAACTGTAGGAGTTGCGTTGACAAGAAATGATTGGCAATGCAGTTTAGGTATCGACTTTAAGAAATTTAAAGGGGATAACTCTAATGAAAAAGTTTTTGGTCGCAAAAAAAGCACATGCACATCTGCACATGATACTGATAATGTGGACAAAATTTAAAGTTAACCCATTGAGACCTCTATGATGAGATGCGTTGACAAGAAATGATTGTCAGAGATGGATGGACTGACAGACGGACGTACATACATTTTGGACAGACGGATGGACGTACAAGTTTACGGATAGCACATGCACACTTTCACGTGGTAATGATAACACTTACTAAGACTTACTAAGTTTCAAAAGAATCAGAGCTAAACTGTAGAAGTAGTTGCGTTGGCAAGAAATGATTGGCAATGCTGTTTATGTATTGGCTTTAAGATATTTAAAGGGGGATAACTCTGTAATGAATAATCTTTTGGTCGCGAAAAAAGCACATGCACATCTGCACACGATATTGATGTGGACAAAATTTAAAGTTAATCCATTGAGACCTCTAGGTGGAGTTGCGTTGACAAGACGGAGACAGATGGACGGCCGTACATGCTGATCGCTATACCCCCAAACCCCCCCCCCCCCCACCCCCTTCCAAACCGGGGGTGGGGGTGTAAAAACTGTCTGCCTCCTCCCAAAGCATTAGGTGGAATTCAACCAGATTTGGTATATGAGTTACCCATATGATTGCGCTTTGCATAACAATATTTAGATTTGGCTCCGCCAACTCAGGTCAGGTGACAGGGTCAAAAGTTCAAATATCATAAAACTGCCCATCACACTATCTCATCCGAAATCCTTGTTTGGTATGTGAGTTACCATATAATTTTTGATTGCGTGACAACATTTATGTTAGGTTTCCGCCCCCAGTGGGTGGGGAAGGGATCAAAAGGTAAAAAAATTCATCGTAATGCCACTCTTCTGAAACCGGTGGTCGGAACTCAACCAAATCTGGTAGGTGAGTTACGTATATCATTTTGGAGTGCAAGCTCTAGGACATTTTCATTTGGCTCCGGCTCCATAGGTGGGGTGAGGTGGAGGAAAAGCAAATTGGTGAATGTGGGGATATGCGATGATGCGTCATCGACCGAACAATCTAGTTTTTATTGTGGATAGGTGACGGTGGAAATTTATGCCAACAAATTTCCTTTATTTTGCACGGAATTACCATTTTCCATGACCTACATGTATGATGACAAATGGCCCTAAATCCATAACTTTCCACTACAGTTTCATAGCCTTTAGAACACATTACATCAGTTGATGGAGTCCAACTATAATATTGCCAATTATTTCATATGGCAAACATGTATTGAGCCCATTATTTGGCGAGTCTTGATTTGAAACTAATATTGCTTCTTAAATTTAATGTCCTCGCATTACTGTGCTTTCCAAGTTTTCAATTTTGCAAATTCCATGGGTATACCTCTAACTTTCTATCATGTCACCACATGCGCTTCTGTACTTCAGACTCAGTAGTCTTATGGGCGATCTCAGGGTACTGAATCTGTCTTCCCGCTGAAGTGTTGACAGTGCAAGAATCAGCTTTGCCACGCTCCTTTCAACACCATCAAGAAGCTTCATATCCTTAATATATTATGGTGCCGTAAATGCATTATCAAGTTTTAGTGATGACTAAGACACTAACAACAAGCATAACATGCTCAGTAAGGAAAACATAGTTTGGCAGGAATGGTGAACATTAGCATTCTGTTTGTCCTACCGAATGTAGTCTGGATGTCCTGTACTCCCAAAGTCCATGTTTGGACTCCAGAAAAAGATACCAAGGAAGTCCTAAACTTCCTATTTTTTGGCCCTGACATCTCTAAAACAATGATTTTAACCAAATTACATTTTAGACTTCCATGTGTCTTACTTGGACTCCCAATAGCATTAGCCAGGAAGTCCCAGACATTCTGTATTTGGAAATTAGTGGAAGCCCTGACTGAATGCAAAGCTGACACTATCATACATATACAGATTATTCTGATGAAGGACAAGAAAGAAGAACTCATTGATCATCATTTTACGAGGCATAAGCCATTGGCTTGTTATTGCCTCAGTGTTTTTGTTGTAGTATGGCTTGCTCAGTCCAATTCAAAAGTTCTTTCTTTGATATCTAGTTTGTTCTTCAATGATTTGACTGTTGTTGATTAATTAAGTCCCCTCGAAACCATTAGATTTAATAGTTCAATCATTACCATTCCGATGTCAATATTCTATATCTTGCTGTGTAAATAACAAAGAAACAGGTGTACATTTTTCAACATCAACATCCTCCAACAAATTTTCCAAAAACTGAACACCAGATCATCTTTTAATTTAACAGGAAAATTCAAAATTCAGACATCAGAGTGGCAAGGGTTAACACTGATTTATGGAAATGCTGTGGTGCAGATGGGTGTTCCCTGCGTCACATGCGGTGCGACGCCTACACCCATGGCTACACCCTGCTGCACCTGGCATTTGGTTACATTTTGACTTGCGGAGGCCGTCAGGACTTTAGATTTACCTCATTTGGGCACACCACCTATCTTATCCGGGATCCATCAATGCTCCTAGAAACTAGATAGTTATGAAATCTGAGAGATTGATTTTGAGCAATTTTAGTTTTAAGAGCACTATAAGACCTTTGAATGGCCATAAAATGACACAGCATATCTGAGTATTTAATTGACTGCAAATCAGTTAATTAGTGTTCATAGCATCCAGTAGGATTTTAATTTGGGTGTACTAATGTGGGCGGATTTCATTTGGGCATGACTTGTAAAGTCATAGTTAAGGGGTAATCAAAAGCCCTGGCCGCAGTTGGCCTTATTGCTGTTGTTTTCATTTTCTGTGTTTGTCGCTATCCGAATCTCCTTCTTTACGCTTCTCATGCTACCACAAAATGCGGATGTGGAAAGCAGACATATCTACCGATAATTGAAATGACTACAGAGCATGTTTTTGTCGATACATAGGCTACTGCAAGATCAGTCCACTGTATTTGAAGAATTGCAGTATGACTTTGTGATGGTGGAATGCCTGTTCAGTCGAATTCAAATGTTTTTTCTTTGAAGTAGATATCTAGTTTGTTCTTGAATGATTTGACTGTTGTTGCTTCGACTATTGTAGCTGGCAGTGAATTCCACTGTGGTACCACGCTTTTAGCGAAGAAGTGCTTGCCAATATCTTTGCTGTTGCATTTTATGTTGAGCTTGAACCTATGACCTCTGATCTGTGTAATACTGAGATGGTTCGAAAAAGTAGTCCTTATCAATATTATATAGATCTCTGATGAGCTTGAATGTTTCAATTAAATCTCGTCGAAATCATCTATATCTCAGTGGCATTAAATTTAAGGCTTCAAGTCTTTCCGTGTATCTATACTCTTTGATTTGCTGGACAAGTTTTGTGGCTCGGCGTTGAACTCTTTCTAATAGCTGCGATCGTCTTGGTGACCATGCCGTGTTGTAGTATTCGAGAATAGGTCTCACTAAAAACAGGGGTTGACTTAAGGCCAGTGGCTTTTACACCGGGCCAGTTAAAAATTCAAGTAACAAGTCTGACGGGCCAGATAAAATTTCCACTTACATAACCCACATTTAGGTCCCACACCTAACACAAGGTAATCCAGCATTAGTTTAAAAATACCTTTAAATGTATACACTATATCTGTTCGTCATATAATGCTTTAGTCATACTATTTATATAATGTTCTATGAATTTGACATTTCCTCATTTTAATTCGCCACATGTGTTACCTCCGTTTTACATCGGCAGCTAATCCATTGCTATGGACTCGTAATCTAAATCTACATTAGACTGTTAGCTATGTTGGGAATGAGAGTTTTCTAACATAAAACGGAGAATGTAATCATATAAATCTCGCAAATTAAAATACATGGGCTATATATTTTGAATATTCATGATGATAGTGTTTTTGGGCTACAGCTTTGGGAAGTTTGGCAATATATGCATAAACAAACAATGAGGGTGGGATTTATAACTAATTACCCATACGAAACTCTAAACCATGTAACCTACTTCATTGAGTAAATAGACAAGTACGGTGCATTTTGACCGTGATATATTTATTTCATGCCAAAATCTTAATTTGCAAAAACTTGTGGTGAGGCCTTCCTGTCGGGTCAGCTACTTTTGAACTTTGAGAGCATGGGTGGCCAGTAAACTTTAAAGTTAAGTCGACCCGTGCGAAGGTAGATGGGTCAATGTTGGTAAATGTTCTCTTGATTAGTCCCAGGGTTGGCAAGTTTTGGACACTAGTGGTTTAAACCGTCCGCCCATAATAGGTTTTGGACACCTTAAATTGTCCAAAACTGTCCAAAACCTAAAATATTGGTATAAAAAATATTTTTCTGAAATGTAATTTTCTTAAAACAACTATATAGCATTTAGACACATACAGGTACATGTACATATTGATGGATGGTTATCTACATGTATTTTTGGATACTTTATTGCTATATAATAATAATAATAATAATAATAATAATAATAATAATAATAATAATAATAATAATAATAATAATAATAATCTAAAAGGACACATATGATTTCAATAAATTAGGAGTCTTATTTGCTTCTTTCTATAATCCATGGGTTAATTTTTTTCAACTTTTGTTTGTCTTAAATGTTTTAACTCTGTATATTTCGACCAGTTGTGTTAAACCCACAGAAACCCTATTTAATCAATAATGTAAACATATTAGACTACCTATGTACAGCTAGATGTTTATATTATTGAGAACTGTCTCTGTGTCTAAATCTATTTCTTGCAAAATGTTCATGGCCTATGGAAGAATCTTAAACTCATAGAGAAAATATAGTCTGCTAAGATGTTGTTTCAACAATTAACTGATGACCCTTGCTCTCTAAGGCTATTTTAGAATGCACTACTCAGTACACACATTAGCTATGTTTACATAAGATCTTATGCAAATTTGGGATTAAGGCATTAAGCTGATAGAATATAAATTAGATTCTTCATGTTTTCATCTATCCTCAGTTAATGCTAGATATCAATTAGACAATTAGTAAAAAGATATCCTTGTGCTACATTAATCTTTGAATTCTTCTGTTGTCCTGATTATTTATGTGTTGATGGTATTTGAAATAGTTAATATGTATTTCAAAGGTGGTAGGCCTAAGGATCCAATTTGGAAGCACTTTTTGGAAGTTAAGATTAATGGCAAACAAATGGCTAAGTGTAGAGAGTGAAATGAAATGAAATGAAATGTATTGGTACTGAACGAAATTACACGTTTTGACCATATAGAGATCTACAATGTAACATATAACGTTGGCATAATATAACAGTTTAACTAGAATTTACAGAAACAAAAACATAATTCGAACGAACATGAAATTACATAATATATACAGTCAGCCTTCTGCGACTAGCCACATTGTTCAGAGTGTGAGTACACAGTTGTCAACAAGGTAGCATGGATGAAAATACACTATGAGAAGCATGAGAAGTCTACTGAAAGTCCTGTTGAACAGGCTGATACAGACCGTGCAGACACACATATCAGCAAAGACATCAAGATTTTGAAGGTAAATAAAATTAATGCTTAACCCCTTGCCCTCTAATGTCAATAATTAAAAATTCTATATTTTATTGTGACTATACCAAGGAAACTGGTTTTCATTTTTCAACAATTTTGTTGGGCGATGACAAATTTGTTGAAAATAAAAAACCAGTTTATCTTTTAATTTTATTTGAAAAATGTTTTTTGTTGACATTGGAGTGCTAGGAGTCCAATATATCTAATACATGCCTTAACCATTTCACCGATGAATTCCTCAGCTATCATTTTCAAGGACACTATGCGGGAAAACTGCAGAATATTTTGAAACTAATTTGACTGGAAAACAAATTTACTCGTGAAATGACTGCCGCTTTTACTACGCCAGTCATTTCAGTGAAAAATTGTCAAAAATTTGTGCTAAGTTGTGTTTAAAAGTCATAATATACAATGTAGGTACGGTTACTATTCACTGTAATCGTCTTGGCCGCATAGGGGTTATCAACAGGATGTCTCACCTTTAGTTCAGATACCTGAGTTAATTATTCTCTTTGCCATGCTAGTAATAGAGCCAGGTCTGATAATCTCTGATAACCACAATCACATGCTGAGCCTCTTTACAATTCAATGGTATAGGTGTGATAATTGGCCTGTGAGGGCGCTGGCTTAAGATTAGAAATAACACACAATGATCTGCTTAACCCTATACTTTCTGCAACCCAGGGTTTTCAGAAATACTCTTGCCTGAATACCTTTACTACAGTAATATTATGAAAACAATTTGGCATAGCACACTAACACCCTTCAGATAGACTGATGCAAACAGTTAAACTAATATTCAGCAAGTCCCAAAGTTTTGAAAATAAATAAAAACATGCATTTATTTGACAGAAGGGTGGTCTATCTTTAACTCTATCCATTCCAAATTTTAAATGTATTGAATTATGACATAAAATTAATTACTTTTGAAAACTCAACATAGGAATGACTGATTTTGTTGCAATGCCAGTCATTTCAATGTAAATTTTTAAAAAGATTATCATATCTTGTCCCCAAATGGCTTGGTCCAGGTAGGGTGTATATCTACATTTGGCTTATATAGCACATGTAATATCCCTTTTCTTTGTTTCAGCTGGACAAACCATCAGCTGCACCATGCACAAAGCGACTAAGAGAAGAATTGCCATCACAATCAGCACCACCCTCACCAACCTGTCCAGTTCAATTCTCAATTCAACCCGATCTGGGCCGACATTGTATCACTACCACCTCAGCGATGAAGTCAGCAATAGATATAGAAGTCGCGAGGTTGTTTTATGCTTGTAACCTTCCATTTTCAATGGCTGAACATCCGCAGTTCATAAAAGTTGTTAGTATGCTACGCCCAGGATATAAACCCCCTTCACGTAAACTTATTGGTGGAAAGCTTCTAGATGCTGTGCATGATCAGGTGACAGAGGATATGAAGGTGATTCTTGATGGCAAGACAGCAACATTAGTGGAGGATGGGTGGAGTAACATTCACAATGAACCTATCATAGCATCCTGCTTGCAAGTAGAAGGAAAGAGCTTCTTCCTAAACAGCTTTGACACTGGTTCTATGACTAAAAGTGCTGAAAACTGTAAGGTGAAGTGTCAAGAGACAATACAATATGCTAAGACAAAATACAACTGTACAGTTAAGAGCAATGTCACAGATAATGCAAAGAACATGGAAAAAATGCGTGATGGTTTGAAGGCTGATGACAATGATCTTATTGTCTATGGCTGTTCTGCACACTGGCTAAACTTACTAGGGCAAGACATAACACCGGATACGCTAATTAAGCATGTAGTTGAGATTCAAAAATATTTCAGGAATCACCACAAGCCACTATCCTGTCTCTCGGAATGTATTGGTAGTGTTAAGCCACAGCTTCCTTGTGACACTAGATGGAAGAGTCAACTCGTGTGTATTGACGCCTTCATTCACAACCGTCCACATTTCATGAAAATTGTACAAGACCATGAAGGACAAATAGATAATTCTATTGTCAAGAAGATAATGGACTTTAACCTGTTTAGAAATGCAAGACACTTAGCCGAACAACTTCGGCCAATTTCAATAGCAATTGACACATGTCAGAGTGACACATCATCACTAGCCGATGCATGCCATGTTTGGCTTGAATTACTAAACAACGCTCTGCTAGAACCACACAAGAAAACTCTGTTAGCACGTTTCAGCAAGGCAATCCTGCCAGAGCATCTTGTCGCATACACATTACATCCAAAGTTTCAGGGCGAGATGCTGGTAGCAAAACAGTTTGAAGAAGTGAACAATTGGATAATAGCTAAGAACCATAGCTTTATAGCAACATTTATTGCATACCAGGCTAAAAGCAGCCCATTTCCTGCATCATATTTCTGTGATGCTGCAGTTCAAGTGCCTTCAGTGACATGGTGGAAGGCCTTGAAAACACTAGGTGTGCCAGGTGATTTTATTGATATGGCTATTCAGCTGCTTGAAGCACCAGCCTCATCAGCATCGATTGAGAGAATTTTTAGCAATTTTAGCTATATCCACACTAAAATCCGTAATTGGCTTGGAGTAGAGAAAGCGTCAAAGCTAGTGTTTTGCTACAGGATGTTGAGAGGGCTGTCTGATTTGGACTACTAATTAAACCTAATTATGCCTTTTAAGTTTTAAATGTATGTATTTGATAAAAATGTAATAATAACTCATATAATAAATGGATTTGTTTAATATAGTGCTTTTGATGCAATCTCTGATTACTTGTTATTTTTTAATAGGATTATGATGCATACGAGTATGGTGATATGTCCAACATAGTTTTGGACAATTTTGGACTGGTTTAAACCATTTAAGACAGGTTTTGGACAAAGTCTGCTCAAAGTTAGTTTTGGACTGTCCAAAACCCAACCCTGATTAGTCCTGTGCTGTTAGCCTTGGATACGATATTCCCTATAAGTATATCAAAAAGGTTTCTGTCAATATGCACTCTCTAGTCTTTTTCTACCTCTGACATTGATACAGGATGCATATTGGGCATATCTGGCATACAGTATTTGGTTTGAGGGTTATTTCTGCCGAAGTGTATGACATGCGTTTTATCTGTGTTGAAAGATAGTTGACATATCTGAGCACTTACATACTTTGTCTAAGTTGTCCTCAATCTTACCGGAAGCTGGGTTGCCATATATCTTTGTGTCGTCTGCAAATAATTTGCAGTGGCAGGTTAGTCTGTCAGGTAGGTAATTAGTATATCAGAAAAAGTATAGGTCCAAGGGCACTTCCTTGTGGCATGTCGCTGATCACCTCAATCCAGTCTGATGTTGTGTCATTGATCCTTACTCTCTGGCTTCTATTAGATGGGTAGTTTCCTATCCATCCTACTAAATTTTCGCCAATACCATAGCTTCTCAATTTTGTTTGGACTCGTTGCTGTGGTACAGTATCGAAAGCTTTTGAGAAGTCTAAATATACTGCATCGACAGGTTCATTTGAGTCCAGTTTAGTTGTTATATATTCAAGGTACTCTAGTAGTTGGGTTTTACATAATCTATTATGTCAGAATCCATGCTGGCACTTGGTAAATAGATTGGCTGGTTTCAGAAAATTTACAATGCTGTCTGTCTCTTATAAAAGACTCTTATGACCTTACATAAGGTTAGGCTTTCACGATATTGTCCTAGGAGGTATCGCGATATACTGTGGTGAAAAAAATCGCGATATTTCGATATATCGTATAGCCTATTTTAAGGTATATGAATTAACGGGGTGAATAGGTCCTGGGTTGAGTTGGACTGCGTGGTGTGGCTTATGCAGCCATATTGGTTTCGCTCTGAGTTTTTATATCAGTTTTAGCCGGATGACTTCTAATTGGTAAGTTTCAACAAAAACTTGAAATCCAGTCGCCAAGATGCTTAAACTAAAACCGATCATTAATAACATGAAAATAGGACACACGTAATAATTTCCTGCCACCTTACCCCTTGGCTTAATGTATACCATATCCATCATTGCGGGAGTGAAATTATTACATTGGACAACCTAAATATTGCGTACTCCGTTTAAGTCATCGTTTATAAAATTTGACATTTCATGTCATCTTTGTGAAAATATACAAATCATGTGATATTAGGAATGTACTTTAAAATCATACACACATAATGTTTAGATTTGCTCCGCATTTATCGAGTACCCGGTTAATAAGAATAGTTAGCCTTCAGAAACATCTCAGATAGTTCACCTTGCTTGCTAAAGTGTGAATACTATCTCATTTAGCTATCACATTCGTGAACACACCACCCTCGCCTACAAAACCAGGAGAGTGAGCAATATCACATGATTTATATATTTTACTAATAATAGCTAGCCTTCAGAAACATCTAGGATAGTTCGCCATGCTTGCTAAAGCGTGTATATCATCTCATTTAGCTATCACATTCGTGAACACACCACCCTCACCTACAAAACCAGGAGAGTGAGCAATATCACATGATTTATATATTCCCGCGACGCCATCTAATGTCAAATTTTGGATTACTTTTGATTTTATAAACCATGCTTATTACAAAACATGCAATATTTATACCTTCCCAGGTAATAATTTCACTCCCGCGATCATGGTTTTGAGGTATACAGTAAGGCGGCAAGAAATTATACCGGTAGATTGCGTTGAATTTTCGTATTAGTGTCCATCTTTTAAAGCAATTTTAGAGAATGAACGTCAACCTTTTTTTACCTATTCCTAGTATAAACCCACCCCTTTCTCCGAGATGTTGGTTTGGAAATAAATTGAACAGCTTGCCATAATAGACACCTATGCTACAAATAGACAGAATATTACATGACAGTAAAATTTTGGCGATATTAAAAAATCACATCGTAAAAAATCGTGCCTGAAAAGAAATTCGTGATTTTCGATAATATCGGATAATCGTGCAAGCCTACATAAGGTAGAGGGACTGATTGGCATGTGGGTGCTTGGGGCCTTTTTGGAGCATTGTGTATGCAGCATACATATGCCATTTTCCAGATGGCAGGTAATACGCCTTCTTCCAGAGACTTGTTAACGATTCAAGATTCTTTATTTCCATATAGGTAAATAATTCAACAATTCAATACAGGCATCCACCAAAGGCAAGGCCTATGATGCGGTGGATCCTTGACATATAACATAAATTTATAATATTATGTTTATACATATAACATTTATATATGGTCAAGTTGCTTAAATTTGTGAGTATCGAAATTCGTGAATTTGTTTTTATCGCTCTTGTTCTATGATGTAACGTTGCATGGAACGCATCTACACAATACCCACTTTTTGATTGAAAGTTCTGAAGCCATTGACAAAGTTTTGAGCAAAATACAGTCAAAACAAGAAACTGTTCATACAATTACTGATGGTAGTGATAAAAATTGCAAGATTCCTTAATGCACCTTTCTTAGATTACTTACTTGCGCTTATTTAGCACCTAAATTGAGCAAATTTCACAATCCAAATTTACCACCTGCTTTGTTTACATTTTTTCGCCGCGTCGGATTAGACTGATTGACAGGAGCACGTCTAAATTTTAGTGGAGAGGCTCTAGAGGAAGGGGTGTGTGCTTATCAATGATTTACCAAAATGTCAAAATTAACATAAAGTGCACACATGTTTTTTTAACGAGACATTTTGTTATTCTTCGCTTTATGCCTGCTGAACATGTTTTAAAGACCATAGCGTTAAGTTCATTTCTTCAGCTCATTAATATTTGTGAAGTTCATGTGACGGCACTACCTAACGAAAGCGACATCAATTTACGTTTTTTTTCTTCTCTTCAAATGTATCAACTGCTTTTACACATTCATTTGTAGGACTAATTTATGGGTTAAAACGGACACAATTAGCAGTTGAAACATAACTAATACAATGATATTTAAGGATTTACAAGCATGTACCAGACAGCTGAAGATGCATAAACACCTATTCATGAAATTCGGTACCGCTATTTCACACATAACCTGGCGAGGTGGGTCAGTTCAAATGCTTGGAATCTGTTTAAAAATTAAAATTCTGTACCAAAATTTGTTCATTTGTATTCGGAAGTGTTATTTCACATTGTGTTAAATTCTTGCGCAGATCTATTTAAGAGTTTTCTTTCACGAGTGCATTACTTGTGTGGTGCTGGCGGTATCCCACAATTCAGGCTTCGCGGCTGCCGGGCTAGCTGATTCCCGCCATTTCTACGGACGCCCGGCAGTCGTACCTTGGAACTTGAACCGTGCACATCTGCCGCTGGTTCCACTGGCCTATTCGAGACCTCTGTTGGGTGAGTAACCTTTTATACGTAGCTAAGTTACTACACTTGCTTAGATTCACGAACTTCGGTACCCATAGTATACATGTACATGCATAGTGGTGTACTAATTTCCTTAGCAGCTTCCCTTAATAATCTTATTGGTATTTTATCCGGGCCATTGCTGAAATTGAAAGTGAGAACCCTAGTTGCCGAGTCATTAACTCTTGACACATTCAAAACCAAATTGGGCATACATTGAGACATGAAATTCTTATTTGACTAAACATATCATTATCTGTATTGATTATTCTAGAGGCGGTCTATTATCTATACTCTATGGCCTACGTTAAGAACTATGTTATTGTTAAAAAACAAAGCAAAATAGAATCCATTTGAATGGGTCAATAACAAGCCAATGGCGTATTTCCTGTGTTTATGATGAGGATGATAATGATGATGATGATACAGTCTGACAGAACACGACAGTCTGACAGAACACGTCATCCTAGTACGAAAACTGGTATTACTGGAAAATCATACTTACTTTTAGATCAGCGGGGTCAACTACCTCTTCAACAATAGCTTCCATAGTGGCAGCTTTATAAGTGTCGTGAATAGACGAACTTTCGATTGTAATAAAATGAAATAAATAATAAAAACAAGTAACAAACGATCATCTGTCAAATTTGAAACAAATGCTCCTCAAAAGCAAAAGATCTGAAGCAATCCTAAAACGCGGATCGGCGGAATGCGAGGACGCGCTGAACTGTCAAATGCGACCGCGGTAATAGTGACATGTCTCCCGCACTAGCTACGCATGTCTCGAAAATCTACTGGCTCCCATGAATTGTATTGTATTGAATTGTTACATTATTTACCTATATGTAAACAAAGAATCTTGTATTTTGAACGCATAGTCCTGCGACGATTCGTCCGGGGCATTTCATCCACCTTTTCTAGATGGGTCGATTCGTACCATTAGTAGGCCGGTTCGTCCCTATATCGCGGGACAGCTCGTCCATGTTATTATTATTGTAACCTATTCACAAAGACAGCTTGCTACATGCATATTTAATTAGTTGGAAATATTTTCCCCAACTAAATTTAAATTTTCAGCGAGTTTAAGGTGTCATGCATATGATAATTTCAAATTTCTTAAAGTAAATGTCCATTTGCAGACCAAGAGAAGACTATTTTGAAAATTTACCACTGAATGACTGGCTTGGTTATCTAGCCAGTCGTTCAAGTGGTAAATTTTCAAAATAGTCTGTAAATGCACATTTCTCGAAACCACTACAGAAGTCGTTCTCGACTGATAAGAGTGTTAAATGGTTAATTGTGTACGGAAACTTCTTGCGATTATCTGATTTGTGTTTATGACGTAGCTACATAAATTACCATCTGAATTATTCTACAAAATATTGCGTCTTGCGGCCTGAGAAGTGATTTGATAAGCTGCTTGTGTAATTATCCCCACATTTTGAAGAATCCACAACAATCGGGAACAATTAAGTAAAAAGTAAACAGAAAAACGTTAGACCAAGAATAACAAGTGAATTATACTCAATGTTAGTCACTTCATTTGATTCTTGCATTATTAATCTTCTCATTAATCACTTTGATCCTTAAGTACACATGTGCAATCACAAAACAATGGATTACTCAGCTGTCTGAATCAATTAAATTGTCCCACACTTGGCGGTGTATGCACAAAATTATATTATGTGCTCATTCTTTTTTATGATGCACGCAGCTTAATTGACTGGCCGATTGAAGGAAGGAGTGAATGGACGAACAGATGGATGGACAGAATAAGATAAATAAGCAACAAATACGTGTATGAATGAACACACGAATAAACATGGACAGACGTGCCTGAACAACTGAATGGATCAATTAAAGGATTATCAAGATGGAATTAATGAGTGGATGGATGCATAGCCTATTCGTGCAAGATTGACATTGGCATATGGAAAGTGTGCCGTTTACAAATGGGCGTGCTGATAGTCAATTGGCACACATGCTTGCTCTTTTTACAAACAGGTGCCCCGATAACAAATTAGCTCATGGGTCATGCTGGATTGTGCATGGGAGGAGCGCCAGTTGACACGATGCCGTTAAGCTGCATTCAACCTATTGTTTCACTTTATAGGCATACACAACTTTGTCCTCGCAATCATTTTTACTGGCTAGCCAGTGTCACAATTCATATCTCGTAGTCATGCTGAAAATAACAATTGTGAAAATCATAATGATGGTGGTGGTGGCGGTGGTGGTGGTGGTCGTGGGGCTGCTGGTGGTGGTGGTGGTGGTGGTGGTGGTGGTGGTGGTGAATCATTGATGATGATGAAGATGATGATGATGATGATAATGATGATGATGATGATGATGATGATGGTGATGATGATAATCAAACAAGTATTTAATCGTGATAGATAGTCACTCGAAGTGGCTTGAAGTTTTTCTTGTGAGTTCAACTACATCTCAGTCAACCATAGAGACTTTAAGAACATTATTTGCATCGTATGGCCTTCCTGAGGAGATTGTGTCAAACAACGGCCCACAGTTTCATAGTAGCAAATCTTCAGGTTTTACTAAAAGAAACAGGATTCGGCATACATTTACACCACCGTATCATCCTGCATCAAACGACACAGCAGAGCATTCAGTGCAGACCATAAAGCAAGCACTTAAAAAATCAGTTCCTTGAAGCAAAAACATTATTTAGCAAACTTTTTATTGTTATACAGAGCAACACCACACAGTGTTACTGGTTGCTCACCCGCAGAGCTTTTTCCTAAAACGTCATCTATGTACGTTGTTCAGTTTGCTCAGACCACACACTGAGAAGGTAGTCAAAGCGAAGCAGGATGTGCAAGTTAAGCACCACGACAATGAATATGTTCGGTTGAGGGAGTTTCATGTTTGTCAGTCAGTTTGCGTAAAATGCTTTCGTCCAGGCAAGGAGAAATGGATTCCCAGTATCATTACTTGGAAACCTTGTACAAGAACATTTCTTGTCAGAGCTGGCAGTAAAATTCGTTACGTTCACGTTGACTCTTTGTAGATGCAGAACCAGTGTCTACACTCGATGATTCAGACATTATTAGTTCACCTACAGCAATTTTGATGTCTACAGATTGGTCCACGGTAGTTAGCACACCAACCATGCCAGAGAGGGTACCACCACGAGAACCAACAGACGACAGGGGAGAATGAACACCAACTGTTCCAAGCAATGAACTCACAGCCCAGTTTACAAACGCGGCAAGACGGTATCCTATCTGCAAGCATAAGGCACCACAAAAACTGGACTTATAAGACTATAGACATTACTTAGTAATACATGGGAGTTAATCTAATCAGATATTGAACAATCACGGCACAGACATTTAATTATGATGGTTAAATTGAATAGATCATTTGATTTGACATTGACACATCTTTTGGGAAGGGAAAGAATGTAGTATATTTAAATGTAATTCCATATAATTCATCCTGTGGACAGAATCCGGACCCTCATCTTTGCAGTATGTATATGTGCAGTCTTCTTCCTGGCCTAGGAGGGGGTTACCATGAATAGCATACTCTCTTTATATCTGTACACCCCTGACCTACATGCCATAAACATCAACGTTAGGCTAATTATAAAATGTATGAATAATTCCTGTTCCCAGATTAATATACTGATGGGAAACATGTTTGCAGTTTTCAAGACAAAATTGTCAAGCCTTTACGAATCTGAAAACAGTTTGAAAACCGGCTCAGTAGTAACTGAATTATTTAAGATTGGTGATTCTTCAATCAGGGTGTGATGGAGCCATGGCTATGTGTAGATCTTCGGATGCTCATCACGTGGACTTTTGTTGACCACCAATCTCATCAGAGATTTAAGAATTAAATAATCAACATTTCCAGTTGATCTTACGAGGGGGAACACAAAGTCTATCCCAGTTCTAGTTATTGAGTAACGTCTAGACGATATCCACATCATTATCAAAAGAAGTAGCTGCACGTCCAGTTGGTTCAACAGTGAACTTGCCATTCTTAGTGGAAGCTGTATCCACCCGCAACTTTCCATTGGGAAAGCCTTTCCCCGATGGATGATGTATTCTGATGCATCTGTCGAGCTCATGCAGTGTCATCAACACAGATGATTGTATTAAAAACATAGTTTTTCTGACCGAGGTTTTCCTTGCCAATCAGTGGTGAAGAATATTCAGGATGCTTCATCTCCAGCTCCTGTTTCTGTTTTGCAACCTTCAACCAATGAAGAATAGCTTCATATTTCTTCTCTGTCTCACTGCCACAGGAAGTATTGTTTCCCATGCAAACCTTCCTGTCTTCTGAATCAGGAGACCTTCACCAATGTTACTGCCATATTTCAGCCTCATCGGACCCATTTCCCCTCGAATATATCTTTAAAATAGTGAACTTTTGACATGGAACTCTCGTTCCCATATTCGTCCATGGTCCACTATCACCCTACTGTGAATTGCATTTACTTTCACCAGCAGAGAAATTGTATTTCCACAAACGTAGAAACAATTGTGTCATACGGTAACATCTGGCTGTTCTGCGGATTTCCATATCCATAACCAGATCCCGGAAAATGAGCTCCTCTTCGAATTCTGCTGTTAGAGACATAACTTCGTCAAGTGCCTCTATTGCAGTGTCAATCCAAGTACGTTTTGCGGCCTACACGGTGATGTGCTCCTGTAAACTCCCTGTCAGTTTGGAAGCCTGCCATTTCCACAAGAGTATTTCCAGCATGCCATATCTCTACATTCCCGGTGTTCCTCGAACTCCTCTTATTGTGGTCTTTTGTCATTCCTTTGACGTCATCTTGATTCCCAGCCCTGCCATGTCATAAATGGATTTCACTTGAACTACCCCTTCCCCACTTCAGGTACATTTCTGTGGTTGAACAATATTCCAGGATAGATATTTTAAGAAGAGTGAACAACATTTTCAGGACACTGTTCTTCTATATATATTTTTTAATAGGAATATTATAAGATATTATTACCACGCTAAGCACAAGTTTCTTACCTATATTTAATTATAATATTCTGTATCTAAGGGATTTTAATATGTTTTCAATTGAGTCAAAAACATTTTAGGCAATTCCCCATGACCTCTGGAATGATTAGCATCGTTTTCCGAAAACAACATTTTACGAATAATAGTATTTTATAGAGCATTTAATGATCGTGCTAGTAACTCTTTCACAATTGTTTTCATATGCACCAAATCGAAACTCGAACTGGACTCTGACTGATGAGAATCGGGATAATGATATCGATAGAGATGTTTTCATATTATGCTGTGTAACAGTTACGTTACAGGGATTCCAACACTACTTCCCTCATTCTGTTTGACTGAGAAACCTAGCTTGTCATGGTGACAGCGTGTTTTCAGTATACAGGTAAGTAACAGGTTACCCAACAAAAATGGGAATTTGAGATCGGCTATAGTTAGCTAATATTAAGCCACTGTCATTTAAAGTGATTATTGTATTATCATAGGCTTACATTATTGTAACTCGTTGACAGTCGTTCTTAAGTGTGCTACAATGTGTGCTTCCTATCCAGTGTGGAATACCACTTTTTGACTGAAAATTTTCACATCGATGTTTGGCCTAGAGTCCCTACTCCACAGTCTCTAGAATGAATTGAGTTTATGGAGTAAACAATCAAAATAGCTCAACGTTTAATCTTCGGATTTACTCGAGACTGTTCGCTACAAGATAATTATACACACCACAGTTGGTCATTGTCTAGAAAAATAGGTTAACATATTCACAAGAAAACTTGTAAGTTGACCGTAATATCACAAATTGCCACATCATTTAGCAGACATTCCTGAAAGTAGAGATGCATGAACTATTTGGTAACTCTAGTATTTTAAGCACATTGAGACTTATGTTATGACTTGTCAATATGACAAGGTCTCCCTACCCCCTCTTTCCTCCCTCCCCAACTGTCTCGCACTAACTCCCTCACTAACTAACTAACTAACTAACTAACTAACTAACTAACTAACTAACTAACTAACTAACTAACTAACTAACTAACTAACTAACTAACTAACTAACTAACTAACCAACCAACCAACCAACCAACCAACCAACCAACCAACCAACCAACATACCAACCGTCCAACCAACCAACTAACTAACTAACTAACTAACTAACTAACTAACTAACTAACTAACTAACTAACTAACTAACTAACTAACTAACTAACTAACTAACTAACTAACTAAGTAACTAACCGACTAAGTAACTAACTAACTAAGTAACTAACTAACTAACTGACTGACTGACTGACTGACTGACTGACTGACTGACTGACTGACTAACTAACTAACTAATTAACTGACTAACTCACCAACCCACCCACTCTCTCCACCCACACACACTCTCTCTCTCTCTCTCTCTCTCTCTCTCTCTCTCTCTCTCTCTCTCTCTCTCTACTGACCATGTAACTCGCATTGTAAGGGTCGTTTCCTGATCGTTCTCACACGGCTAGTGCTTTCTGCATCATATGTACTCCCGATCTGAGTGGAGAGATCTGAGCGGTTACTCGAGTACATGATGTTATAATCAATTTCTTACTTGTTCCCTGGCGTCAAAATTAGAGTGGTATACTTCCGTCAGACAAATCGAAAGGAGTGTTATGAAGGCGTACAAATTAGATGTCTTTGAATAAATTTAATACGTACTCGGCTGAGTATTTTAAAACTAATTTGACTGGAATCTGTTGCAACGGCTGCTACAGCTCCAAACAAATTAATTACAACTTATTCAACAGTTTACCTGTTGAAATTTAGATTATGTGAATTCAGGTTTCAACATTTCAAATCGATTACAACATGCGCAACAAGTGGGCGGAGCTTAGACAGAAATGGGTGGGGCCTAGCTAGAAATTGATTCATCTATTGTACTCTAATAGAATAATGAAGTTGACTGAAATTACTGACGACGCAGATGTAGTGTGTGACAGAGCCATGTAGGCCAAGGCACCCGCAGATGCGCCAGATGACTCTCAAAGTTTGTATCAATAAGTTTTATGCAAAGGTCATCGTGAATCTTCTTCATATTCTATTTCCTTTGTAGTCTACAAACAAATCTCGTGCTCTTTTGGGTCGGTCAACTTCTGCATCCTCCGAATAACTATAATTGTATGGTGCTATTTATATGGTCACAATTATTTTCTGATGAGTGTTCCTGTGAGCTTGCGTGCCGGCGGGCGAGTGGGTGGGTTGGTGGACCGGCCGGCGACCAGGCGGATTGGTGTGCATGCATCAGGGTAGCTTCTAGTGTATCTTACAATCTACTTGGTATGCTCGTTTCCACTGGATGCTCTACCACGTCTCATACAATACTTCTTGTTTCTCCTATAATCTGGGTGCTGCCCCTTACAAGGCGTGATCGATTTGGGTTTTTTCACGCTCTCGCGTTTCTTCTGAATACTGTGGTTTGTTCTATCCAGTCAAGAATTCCGAATCATCTATCGTTTAAGATAACATTGTCAGTTTATTCTAACACTTTCTTGTCATAAAGTCGAAATCCACCTGTTGGTGCAATGAGAGAAGATGGCGACGACGAAGGATGAGTTCCGGCAGTCGTGTCTTGCCGATCACTTCAAACAAATGTGCATGTTTCTAGATCGCTCGCCTCAGCAGTTTTGGTATTCTAGTATGTTCAAAGGGTCGAATGACTTCCACAGTTTCAGCTTCTGGATCGAGCATGTTCGGAGAATGTGGAACTGTTCTGGGTGCCGCTTTACCAGATAGGGTTACTGGCAAAACAATTACCAATTCCTTCTGACTAACCAAACACCGGAGTTGCTCATTTAAGATGTCGATTCTTCAGGATTCTTTCATCTTTGATAAAACTTGAGTTATTCCAACTTACAAACCTTTTAGTTATTTTGACCCTGTCAGGAACATAGTTACACATTGGTTTCTAGATGAGATTAACCACGCATTCTTTACAATTCCGGCAACCTACTCATGTTATAGGTGCGATATTCTGATATACAGGTGTGATATCTATCGATATCATTATCCCACATATGAAATGGTTGGGTGGCAAAAGACAGGCGACGAGAGTAAAGGAGTTCAGCAAGTTGAGCAGGCTAACGTGAAAATCAATGATAATTTCTTTTGTCTGATGTCCAAAGTTTACTATATATCCATACGGTTGTTTGCTTAACTATGTGAATGTCTCCTTATCAAATAACTCAGTCTATGTTTCCAACTGTAGACTTGTTCTTTGTGGCTCTATTCTAGTGTTGTAGCTCTAGAAAGATCACAGCTTTCCAATAAGTTCATATTACAACAGCTGGTGTTTTATGTGTCAATGACCGTGCAGTGTGCGGTGTGCCCTAGCACACTGGCGATTGCAGGAAAGGTGATAACGCAAACACATCAACAGTTGTCTTCAGAGACATAATGTCTTACGATGATAAAAAGAGAGAGGAGTGTTTTCAGATCATGCAAGCACCACGCACATTTCAGCTTTTCAGTGCTTTCTGTTCTACTCAAGACGACATATCCGGACAACTATCACTTTCTGATGCAATTGATGCAACATGATCTCCCCTCATATACATCGAGGTAGCAATGCGCGGTGTAACTGCAAATGAACACATGTTAGGCTCATACATATGGGCATCAGATAAACAATCTGATGGTCCACAGACCACTTTGTGTAACTGTAAACATCTCATATCTAAAAACTAAAATTGCTCAGAAAGTGTTGCTGTTTATTGAGACCCTATAGAGATTAATTCTAAAGAAACAAATCAATTATGTTAAGCAGATATTAACATAGGAGGGTAGGTCGTGTACGTTATTAATATGACTGGAAGCCGTTGGAGCCTTAGGCAGTATACGGCATCCAGTCACATCCATCACAAATTATTTAATATAATATATGCTTTACTTATATAATTTATTTTGTGACGGATTTGCCTTCGACAAATCTGTTTTCAGGTATGACGAAGACGCTCCTGCGTAGGCCTACATCAGTGTGCTCATAGCGACTGTAATCGTCTATCTGTTGAGGTTTTGCAGCCGACATATTCCAGGTATTATCTCTCCGGATCGACTAAATTTTTTGGAAACAATTTGACTGAAAGTTGTTAGTGGCTAAGCCACCACCAACTTTGAGTCAAATTGACTTCAAAATATTCAGCGAGTCGCCGCCGAGTCAAGAGTTTTTGCAATTATTGTCTGGTGGCTTGCAGCAGACAGACAGTTCATATAAATGTGTTGTCGTACACATTAGACCCAGTGCCCTCGCCTTGCGGGTGAATAATGTCTTCTCGCCATTAACCCTTTGACAATTACAAACAAAACTGACAAATTATTTGCAATGTAAGCAGCAATCTGTTAACTATTTTGAAACTAGTTTGATTGGGAGCTGCTGCTTCCTATGGCAGTAACACGTTCGTGTCGAATGTGTTTCAAGATATTTGACAAATTTCTCTATAGTTGTCTCTAAATTTAGGCATTGAGAATTCAAGGGTTACGGGTTAATTCGGCCGTGTTAACACGTACTCTTTAGTATAGGAATTTTATGTTATCGATTTTAAAACTAATAACATTGCCATTAGTTGTTTGCTGGAAAAATGTTAAAACTGCAAACTGCATACTGTATTACCTCAATGTAATGAAACGAACTAAATAGTAAAACATGATGATTTCACTCTGCGTAAATTAATTTACTTTTTTGGTATTCTTACGGAATGAAATAATCATATGTTAAGATTTATTTCTTTTCATTACATTGAGGTACGTAATATAGGCTTCTAAAAGTAAATAATTTTAATACTGCTATTTTCAAGCATTCCGGTGTGAATGTGGACTTATTAATGTTTATGTACATAACGGTCTACAGCCGAGACATTAATTATGATATTACATGATAAACACATATAATATTCAGAACTAGGCACGCGCGCTAATTTATGTGTCGCATTAATCAAGATATGGATTTTTAGCGTTATATCGCACCAGAGCCGGATTTATCCTAATAGGGGCCCAGGGCTATTAACCTTCTGGGGCCCCATCAATTTCAGACAATAAAGATTAAATAACAACAATGGTCGGGGTGGGAGCATCGTCCTATCACCCAGTCTCGCTCTCCCACTAACGCTCTGGTATCGAGTCCAGCGAAGCGATGTGAGTGGGCGTATGTTAATATGATGGGGTGGGGCGGGGTGGGTGGGTGACGCGCGGCGGGGGGGGGGGGGGTGTGGGGAGTGGGGGCTCTGGCCACTGATAAATTATATACACTACTACTACTACTACTACTACTACTACTACTACTACTACTACTACTACTACTACTACTACTACTACTACTACTACTACTACTACTACTACTACTACTACTACTACTACTACTACTACTTTTGGTGAAAGAGGATTTTTGTCCTATGTATGGTGGGCCTGTGGGTAGACTACTCGGCTACCAAACTCTAGGCGAATCGGTGCCATAGAATTGGCTGGGTTCGAACCTCGCTCAGGTCGAAAAATGTAAATTATCGACTGTGCTATATCCTAGTACCAGTGCGTCGTCTTCTACTGCTACTGCTACTACTACTGCTACTACTACTACTACTACTACTACTACTGCTGCTGCTGCTGCTGCTGCTGCTGCTGCTGCTGCTACTACTACTACTACTACTACTACTACTACTACTACTACTACTACTACTACTACTACTACTACTACTACTACTACTACTACTACCACTACCACCACCACCACCACCACCACCACCACTACCACTACTACTACTACTAGTAGCCGCAACTTGTAGATAATACCGCTTACTTTGAAAGAGAATGCCCATCGGATTAAACGAAACCCACCTCATCTTATTCTTACAATTGAACTGATACACTATCTAGGCGTACACGTAGCCCTTTAACGCTCAAATTTGTTCAAGACAATTTCAATTTTCTCATAGAAAATGTCCATTTGCAGACCAAGAGAAGACTATTTTTGCAAATTTACCTCTGAAATAAATGCCTCGGTTATCGAGCCAGTCATTCCAGTGGTAAAATAAAAAAAATAGTCTACTCTTGGTCTGCAAATGGACAATTCTCAAGACAACTGCAGAAACCGTTTTGGTCTGATATGAGTGTTAAAGGGTTCAATTATACATGATATTTCTAGCTTTGTATCATACCGCCAAAAATGGTAATATCGCTATGGTCCTTCTTGCGTCATCAGTGCATCAAAGCGCTCAGAATGCTACTTAGATTGATTAACCCTTTAGCGGTCAAGACGTTGCAAGAAAATGAAGACTATTTCGTATAAATTTACTAAAAAAAGCTGTCTATTTGCCTACAAATGGATATTTATACCACTGCAGATGCCTGTTTGGCCGATTGACCATTAATGGGTAATGGTCAAGAAAATCAACGTTTTGCTTAATCAGTAATCATTTGCAGACCAAGAGAAAGCTATATAATAGTCTGACACGTTGTAAGAATTGTATGTCTCTACTATTTAATAAACATGCTGTTAAATATTTTGAAACTAATTTGACTGGACGCTGTTGCTGCCATAGGCGCCCAGTCAAATTAGTTCCAAAATATTCAATAGATTACATGTTTTTAAGGAAATTGATAGTCAGGGAGTTCAGGGATCGATCCCAACGCGGAGGTGTTGTGGGTGGAGCTTAGATTGAGATGGGCGGGGCATAGCTAAAAGTAGAAAGGTCTATTGGTTTGATGGCCACATATAATAATATATGGTCTAATATGGTAAGGTTTCGAAATAGTTAATATGGTACGGTTGCTTAACCTTTGATATTGAAGCAGTGTACATGTATCTAGATATTATATACAGCTGATGTTAGCATGTTGTGTCCGTTGTGTTACATCTGAAAGTGTGTGTCAGAATAATCTGATCACGGTGTTGGGGAAACGAAGGTATCATCAGGTTAATCACAACATGTGACTCTATCCAATAAGTGAGTTAGATCTAGGCTATGAAATGACCATGTCAGAGGCAATCAGTAATGTTTTGTGTAAAGTATATTAATTAATTAAAGTTTAATTGTCCACGGTTTCCACCAACAGTTGGAGGACTGACTATGCTTATAATGTCTGCTTTGTAATACAAGATTTCATCAGGTTTATCTGGCCAACGCCATGTTCTCTTTTGCTTGTGCATGACATTGACTTTGATCTCATCACCAATGACATTGGTCACTTCACCGTAATATATCTTATTTTCATAACCAACTGCAACCAACTGTGCAAGTTGAACAACAAACATGTCTAAATGGAAATGTTCCCGTGTTGTGATTGGTTCTCTGAGTCTGCAGTTCCATCAGCATCTTGATTAGACTTTTCACTATCCTCATTCTCAAGTTGAACACGATTGCGACATTTTGTAATTGCTTTGGCCTGAAATGTTTCTGACACAAGGCCATGGAATGGCCTTGCAGCACAAGCCAAACTTCGCAAATTCTTTCAAAGTCAAATAGATCCGTGTCCACACGCTTCTATAGTGCAGTGACCTGTCTCATATATAGGCAGAGACACCCAATACCACTAAAAACCTACATCAACCTGAAGACATTTATGGTGCCGGACGTACTAGTGCCGAACGTACCAAAAATGGTAGCCTACGTCCGGCACCAGGATTCATAAAAAACTTTCAGACCAATATAATTAATCTAGCTATCGGTTCTTAGAGCTCCAAAACCAATTTATCCAAATATGCCTTGATTCCTAACTTTTTATGGACTGAATATGAAAAAGCGATATCTTTGGTGCCGGTACATTAGCGAACTAAGTGGTATTTCAAAACTTCCATTTTCCTCATAGCCATTAGTGGTAAAACTTTTCTTGGGTATATTAAAATAGATGCATTATATGTTACAAATTTAAATCATTTGTACTTGTCACTCATTCTCTGGGTAATAGGTTCAGGTGTAAAGATCTTGTTTTTAAATCATTATTTTTTCAAGAACCCATATACCTACATTCCTTTCAGTTTTTGCTCAAAAGACTTTTTCAAAACCAACGTATAGTCTCTAATAAATTTCCAAAGAATTATACAAAATTTGTCAGGCTACAATGAACCGTACGAAATAGTATTGTGGTTGACCTATTCACGGAGTTTCCCCATTGCAGAGACCGTTCTGGCTGTCTTGGTCAATAAAGAATTCGACATCATCAGTATGCTCCGGCTCTTGTCGTATGGCGTTTTGGTGCGAATTTGAGCTGTTGCAGTAACGGCCCCAGCCATGTTAGTTTCCAGATATTGAACAGATTGCTTCTAGTTACTCAGAAATTTAGGTTCTGGTGAGAACTCAAGGTTTCAAGGTTTTAAATCGATCCCACAAGAGCACACGTTGTGCGGAGCTTGGTTTGGAATAGGCAGCATATGGCAAGAAACAAACGGACCCCTCTATTAGATTTTCCAACGGATTTGTAGGTTATTGTATATCTAAAACTCATATGTGATCTGAATCACATTTATTACTTTATTTTATGAACTAATATATTTCAAACAAAGTTAATCGAAAAATAAACTAAACTAAGCTAAACCTAGATTTGAGATCAGAGATTAAGACTTGTAGATCCGCTCTGGAAGAGATGTTAGATCTGCAGCAAGATAACGGACGAAGAACAGTGGTGATAAAACATCTCCTTGTGGTGATTTAAATTTTGCAAAAAAACTCCCATTGATTTGATACGAACAGTTAATTTTGTGTTTGCCAGTACGAGCCTCACCATGTGCGTATGTTGTCATCGTCACATTCGACTTGATGAAGGAATTGGAGGTGCTGTATGATCTCATGATGGTATTAAATCCGCCTGACACGTCTGTTCTCATAGAAGTCTCACTCTTTTGATTTCACTACGGAAGTTACGCATCCCATTATGTCGACATTTGTCATATTATGTCGACATCAGTAAGTATGTAACAGGGGGCAGAAATATGCCACCATAGATGTGAGATAATGCCACATTTGATAAAACCATTCAATGCCGTTCAGTAGCACAATGGACCTTTTCAGTTTATCCATCAATCATATGACACCATAATAAACTAGGTGAAGCGTAGAATGACGTCATAATCTATTACGTACTGAATGATGTAGACACGTTCGTCACAAACGCTTAATTGATGACGGAATAAGTGATGTTGTACGAATTGTATGTCTTTACTTCTTAATAGACATTCTGTTGAATATTTTAAAAGTAATTCGACTGGGCGCTGTTGCATTCAAAATATTCAACAGCTTACCCGTATAGTTTTCTGGAAATTGATAGTCAGGTAGTTCAGGGATCTAATTATCCACACACGGCCGAAATATGGGAGGTGAGCTAAAGATGGACGGAGGCGTAGCTAAAATTGGATTCCTCCATTGGCCTCAAGATGGAGGTGTCCGCTGGTTTCTATGATTTAGGTAATGCGATCAATGTGCCTTCTCCCATGGCATATATATATATATGCCATGGGAGAAGGCACATTGATCGCACTACCTAAATCATAGAAACCAGCGGACACCTCCATCTTGAGGCCAATGGAGGAATCCAATTTTAGCTACGCCTCCGTCCATCTATGGGGATGTAGGTGTTGTTCAAAGGCAAAATTGATGATGTGTGTGAGAGGTGTTGAGATTTTATCAACTATAATCTTGAGGAGTTGGCTGTTGATGCCATCTGGTCCACACGTGTAACCATTCTTTTGGGCCATTATTACTTATGTTATTGGGGTTAGCAGATGTCTTACCTGGCCGTAAAATGGAGGCAGTAGCCATTAATGTGTCTATCAGAGTTGCACATGATAAGAGGTTGCTGTGGTGTGCTGATTCTTAAATCTACTCTTACACATTTACGAAGTTTGCTCAGAACTACTACGATGGTCAGATCAGGGAAGCTCGTGGGTATAATCAGGTGGGGGGGGGGGGCATCTGGGAGTTCGGGACATGTCGAGATGGTCGCGAGGATCTGGAGAAGTTTTAAAATGTTTAAAACCTTCGGGATGGTCGGGGTATGTCGTGACACTTCGCAGTGAAAAATCTGTACACCTCAGTATACTTCGGAACAGTTTATGTAATTTGGGGTAGATCAGGCCCCGAATCTTGCTTTGTTTTGTGGTGTGGTCACGAACTGTCATGAAATATCATGACACCTCTACAAAGGCTTTACGACACTTCTACAAACGTTCACGAACTGCCACGAATGGCCTTGTACTCTCACGAAGTATCACGAACTCTCAAGAACTCTCACGATGCTACTACGGACTCTCACAAACTGGCAGGAACTGGGCCGAACTGGTACGATCCACGTCACGAACGTGCAGTCACACTATATAAAAAAAAGGGGCGAGCTGGCCAGTTTTTACATTCCTTTGCTACACACCGATGCTGTTTGAAGTTTTTCTATTGTCCACCTTCCTGGTTAATTCATTTGCAATGATTAATACTATTTGCAGATATGTGCATGTATACAAAATCTATGTATACAACTTCATGACCTTTGATGACCTTCGTTGATAACAGTTCGTAGTAGTTCATGTGAGTTCATGAATATTCAGGATGGTTCGGGACGGATTGTGAGTCGAGTTCGTAGTACTTCATAACAATTTGTGAACTGTTCGTGACAGTTCATGAAAGTTCACGACACTTCGTGAGAGGTCGATGACCACCCAAAATGGTCCTGAAGTGTCCCAAACTTAGGTTCAGGCGCCATCTTCGTGAATGTGTAAGGGTAGCTTAACGCTTTGACTGCTTTGAAGTTTTTCTGAGAGGCATCAGTGAAAGTGATCTAATTTACCAGCTTATTTGCTGTTTTGATGGCCAGTTCTTTCAAACGTTCAGTGATCCAGCGCATGCTCTTGTTGCGGCTCTCTCTTAGTTCAGCATTGCTTTCGGTCTGACTCTTGTGCAGTTTGCATAGTCTCACTCTCCATATTCTCCGTTTCTCGGACAGCATTGTCACAAGTGGATCATCAACAGATGATTTCATTGGTCAGTGTGTTTGAACATATGATCTCATTGGTCAGTGTGTTTAAACATATGATCTCATTGGTCGGTGTGTATGGCTGTATGATACTTTTTGGGTGATATCACTTTCACATTGGATAACTTTGGCTAGAGTTTGGTTTGATTCAGAATTGACCTTTCCAGTTTATCCATCGACCACCTGACGTCATATGATGTCATAATTAACTAAGTGACGTGTATGATGACGTCAAACTCATTACATCATAAATGATTCTATTTGGCCCGTTAACTCTTAATAGTTCGACACGTTGTCAGAATTGTATGTCTCTACTATTTAATAAACATGCTGTTAAATATTTTGAAACTAATTTGACTGGACGCTGTTGCTGCCATAGGCAGCAATATGGCAGCAACAGCGCCCAGTCAAATTAGTTCCAAAATATTCAATAGCTTGCATGTATAGTTTTCAGGAAATTGATAGTCATGGAATTCAGAGATCGATAGATTCCAAAACGAGCGAGTTGTGGGTGGGGCATAGCTAGAGATGGGCGGGGCATAGCTAAAACTGGAAAGGGCCATTAACAATCTGAAACTCATTCAACGAATCTTATATGAAGAACCAATTTCACAATATTATTGAGGCCAAATTTTCTATACATTTCTGTATTGGTTTTTATAGTTTTGTAAAATTTAATACAGTTGATTGTGATTTTAAAATATCCCCTATTGTCCACTTGATTTAATGAGTCTCGGTATAATGGTGTATTTTATATACGCAAATAACCCAGTGAAAGTTTTACAAAAATATAAAAAATAGTGCATTAATGTTTAGACAATTGAATGGCTTTCCAATGATGTATGACTTAAATAATATAATGATTTTAGTTTATCATAGGAGCGGTTTAAATTGTGATATATTTTAGGGCAATAGTAACTCAATGCAGGTCAGCTGTTTTTTCGTTAACAGCGTTACCAGTCAGCGGTGGTCTGAGCGTTGCTTTAGGGGACTCGGCGTAATGACGAGGATGAAGATAACGAATACCCAACTGATAATCAATCCGCAGACATTCCAGACGGTGGAGAACTCGATGTACCTTATATAACCCGCGAGGAAATCATTAAAAAAACTTATTAAACGGGAAACCTGCGGGGCCTAACCAAATCTATAACGAATACATAAAGACAACTGCAGATATTATGCTCCTAATACATGAATGTTTATTTAATCTTATTTTTAATAGTGGAAACGTTCCCGATGACTGGCTTATTGGAACAATTATACCGATTGACAAAAACAAAGGAGAACTAACACTATAACATTACTAAGTTGTTTAGGTAAATTGTTCATGGCTATTTTGAATGAAAGACTGCAGGACTACACAGAAAAATATGAAATAATATCTGAGGTACAAACTGGCTCCAGAAAAAATAGGTCCACCCGTGACAATATTATCTGTATTTATCTGATTACGGAACAACTATTTTCTCAGAAGAAAAAAACTGTTCTGTACATTTATAGATTTTAAGCAAGCGTTCGATAAAGTATGGCCGGCCACTCTCTGGAAAAAGTTATTGAAAAACAACATAAAATGCAAATGTTCTAAAATTGTAGACAAAATGCATAAATGTATAAACTCCTTTGTCAGTCATGATCAAAGTAGTTCTGATTTCATAATGAGTAACGTAGGCGTAAGACAAGGTGAAAATTGGTCTCCCCTTCTATTGTCAATTTTCCTCATTTATCTAGAACAGTACCTATACGAATATCCATCTCTTGTCTAGATTCTATAAATAAGCTAGCTGAAGAAAACCTAAATCTGTATCTCCGATTAATAATTCTGCTATACGCGGATGATACAATCATAAAGCTGTGAAACAAGAAACTGTATACAACAAAAACTATGTATTTGTTGTTAGGTAAAATAAAGCATCATGAAATACCGATTGATTTACAAACAATACTCATCGATACTATGATTACGCCAATATTACTATATGGATCAGAACTTTGTGGCTTTGAAAACATCACACAAGTTGAAACATGTCAACTAAAGTTCTTTAAAAATACGCTCCACTTGAAGAAAAATACACCAAATGCTATGGTATATGGAGAGCTAGGACAATTCCCACTACACATAAAAATAAAATGCAACATGATAAGATTCTGGGTGGGCTTAGCAAATGGTGGGTATGGGAAATTATCATCAACGCTCTACTTCCTCTGCGTAGACATTATGGCCAGAAGAAATAAACAAATTAAATGGATTGAAACGATCAAATCTATTTTAGAAAGCATTGGGAAACAAAATACGATGTAGAAGAGAATATAAACTGCAAAGAAATAGTCAAACTAACAGAATACTTACTAGAACAGAAATATATAGATATGTGGAGGTGAGAAGTGGGACCATCATCAC
Organism: Chaetoderma sp. LZ-2023a; assembly: GCA_034401795.1. Classification (NCBI taxonomy): domain Eukaryota; kingdom Metazoa; phylum Mollusca; class Caudofoveata; order Chaetodermatida; family Chaetodermatidae; genus Chaetoderma; species Chaetoderma sp. LZ-2023a. Next base: position 30,402,046 of record CM067368.1, read on the forward strand.
GACTAATTTTCTATTAAACAAAAAAACCAGAATTCCATTTCGAAACCTATTTAAGATTATTCCCATATTGCGACGCAATAAGTCTTCTTCATTTCCACACCCTCAACCACCGACTCGCAATAGAAACACAAGTATGGATTGGTATTGAGAGAAATGAACGTCTTTTTCCTAAGTGTGATGTAATAGAAGATGAATATCACTTTCTGTTTAAATGTGAAATATATTATATACAACGAAATAAGTTCATACCACTACATTATTCAAACCAAAATAATGAAGAAAAGACTCGTAGACTTGTGTCACTATGCAACGGTAGTTCGGATCAACCGGACAGGTACCGGCCGTACCAGCCAAGCTGGGTACGTGCCGCCCGTCCTGGATTCGTTCCCTGAACACGCCCCCTGGGTAGAGCCATAAGCGTATATGAGCCTATCAGAGAGATTGCGTTATAAAAACGACTAAGTTCCTTAAAGCGCATAGTGCGCATGCACACGCTTAAATGTTATTTTTGACAGAGAGCGTAGTTTACGACCAAGATAGGATGACGCTTTTAGTGTACAGAGACAGTACAATGTAATCCTTTTTAATCACCTGTTCCCGCCGAATCTGGCATTAATCAAGACCAGAATTCGACGGGCTTTCCAAATCTGTAAACCATTTCAAAATCGGTTAAGAAATGGCTGAGTTATCCACGGAAAACCCCTTTATCTTCAAAATATTGCCGTGACGTCATAACCACGTGTACGCAGAACTTCTAGAATATTCTAGAACATTCGACTGCGTTATTATTAGCTACGCGCTGATTGGCTGTTGCTCGACCGATGATTGGTTGGAGCCTGCACCTGTGACGTCACGAGTAGTATAAAAGGAGACGAGATCCAGAGCTCGACAGCATCCTCGGCCAGGGGCCCGAATAGGTTGGACCTGTGTCAGCTACGATCAGCACGACAGGCATTACGCAGATTACTTCGTTTTCTTCGGGTACTCTCCCATAGCCAGCAGCAATCCAACTCACTGCACTAAAGCAATTTTGTAACTCCCATTGCCTGCGGGAGCATTTTTGGAACTGTTTAGATATTGTTCACAAATATATCAAGAACTAATTCGGAACACGAACTTGCGGTGAGGCCTTTCCCGGCCTGAAAATGTGATTCTACAGATGTAGAGGCAGCGATGTTCTTTGGTGGATGACTCACCGGATCTGCCGGCCACGCCAAAAAGTGGTTATTTAACCATCTCCGCACTGATGTCGTGCAGGTTTCTCTAAACATTTCGACCGCAGCAAGTAAACTTTACCCAGTACGTCTTCAGAGCTGGTTGCCATCGGTGTACGGGAACTTTCGTCACAGCAGTAATGTTATTGTATCGCTTGCTGACTACTCGTTAGACATTCTATATTGTGATTACAGTCCTGAGTTCGATCCGCTCCCGTCATGAGCTGCTTCTGGGAATCCTGTTTGCGGAAACCAGCCTGTGGCAACTTTTCAGCTTCCAGGGAATGCATCAACTCACGTCAACCTAAGAGTGACGTATCAATTTCAGTAACACGATAGCCCAGGTTTAAGAATGGCTACCGATTATTCAAGTAACTATACTTGACATTTTAATTATTCCATTAATTATATTTTTGATAATTATATCGTATCTGTATAAACGGTCCCGATGACTAAAAGGCACCGTAACGGTCTTATAGTTATAATTTCTGTACCTGTTTATAGTTATTCTTATTTTCTGTAAGGTGTTTTGCTAACCGCACCGTGGTAGGTTCCTTAACCTGTACTATAGATATATTATTCTGATCATTTCACACTGTATTGATTGTTCTGGTTAGTTTATATATGGCCAGTGGCCATCAGTTCATATGTTTTGTTTATTTGTAGAAAATATAGGACTGCAGTGCACGTAGGCAACACTATACAGCAACAATTATATATGTAGCACTTTCTCCCGCCAGCAACAATTTTTCACCGAGGTCGCTGTCCGTGCTATAACTCTGTTTAGCCCGGCATGCTACCGACTAAAAACCTTTTCTATTCAGCTCAATAGAATAGGTTCAAATGATTAGAGACAATTTCTTCATTAGGAAACACGTAGTGTACGCCTCTTTTCCGGTAGTTGCGATAATTTAGCCCCGCACTCCGGCAAGGTTGTGTAAGATTGGCCAAAATACCTAAAGGGCCTCATATTTCTAAGTTATTGTCTCTCTTCATGTTCCACTAAGCCTTATGGCTTCTTAATTGTTTGGATGTCCCTATCCGCACCATGGACTGATCCGACCCTGGGAAACTATTGGGGTTTCCGAGCGGTGATGGCTAGGGTGTGGTGTCACACACATTTCCCATGTATCTTCAGATACTCAGTAGTTAGCACCTTTGCCAATGTAGGAAAGCACTGCGAAAACATGTCTTAATTATTATTTTCTTTAATCTGCTGAACAATCCTCCCACACCACAGTGCATAGCTGGGCAACTTGTGTTTAAACCTAATGACAGGTTGAAAAGTTAGTTCCATAGGACCTGGTGATGGGCGAGATGCGCATCCCCACCCAATTCCGTAACAATGTCTGGGCATGATATTCAGATCAGCCACGCCCTCACGGGAGGGACATTTATGGTGGGTATTCGTCTCTCTTACCCCCACCATAACGATAGATCAGTTGCCTAAATATGCTTTTGTAATAAGTAACCAATGTCCTATGACGTTTTATGTGGTTACAGAGCGAGATGTCTGGATTCTTATACAGTTCGAAGATCTTACTAAGTAACATGTATGCATGCTGTCTTCAGTATTGATGTCTTAGGGCATCTGTTCGCAATGCCAGCGGTATCTAAGAGCTAGGTAGACGCCAGCCATTTGCAGCCTAAAATAATTCTTGTCTCTAAAAACTAAATATTAGGTTAAGCATAGAAGAGGGCCCGCATAAATAAAAGCGGAAACTACTAATTCAGCATACTGAGAATTACATAAGACGGTGATGTGGGAATCCTTCGGGAATCGTTCGTCCCGTCTTCACGTAAATCAGCACGCAGCCTTATAGTCATAATCTCACTAGGTATGGTCTTTTCTTTACAGCATTTTGATTAATTCCCGTGATGGAGGCCCATGCGAGGCACTTGCCTCTTGCAAGGATTCAGTGATGACTGTCCACGTGAGGATAATACTCCTCACCCAAACTAGCACTAGGAGTAGTGCCCGCATGAGGCACATGAATTTCCGTCACTACAAAGATAATTTTCTTTCCTTTCAGCTTAGAGGTATAATAGCTTATATTAAGTTAATTAGCTAAGTCTCGTGTATGGGAGAATCCCTTGCGGGGATACCTCTACGGACCTACGAGTCAGTGTGGGACCTCCGGGAGCCCCACGTTTAAAAGTTCATCAGGCTGTCTCTATGTCTTGTTTTTTCGTATTCTCATTATTTTTATCTAGCATACTTGACGCTCTGTTTAGGTAAAACTATTGTATAGACTTATTTTAATTAGGTCACCAAATCAAATCTTGTAAGTCCATGGATCACGAAATTGCTATGGACAGGCATACTGGTGACACAAACTCTTGGGATGAGACTGTTGTGTTTAATGTTCGCGACGATGGTCGCATGGCCCCAATAGAATGATTGAGTTCCACCAGCCTTTAGAGCCGGTCTTTGTTACCCGTAGGGCAGTATCGTACAGGATCCATCACCCCGAGACCGGAAGCTAACCAGTGTCATCATTCATCATGCACTTGCGGCGTGGCGAGTCGACATCAGACACCGGAACGGCCCGACACTACCCTGTGAGCTACAAGTGTCGCCCGATGTGGGGCTCGAAGAACATCATTATTAACGTGCAGCGAACTCACGCCCACACCGTATATTGAGCTTAGTTCTATACCGTCTCCATTTAGCGATGACCAAGAGGGATAGGATCCTCGAAGGTTGTCGCTAACAGGCAGCAGTGGGCCTGCGAGGGTCCTGGGACATGTAAAGAAAAAAAAAAGGAGTATAGTGCAGAGGAGCTACTGAAGGCCTCCGTGTCTAATGAATGACGAATTAACATCCTACTGTGGTACCGTCTAGTCGGCATATTGTTCTGGCAGCTGAGATTTTTGGTTCATCCCATCCCAGTAACTGGACATGCATGTTACGTGGACGACAGTCCACACCCAGGGCACTACAGGTCTCTGCAAACTCTTGATGTGGTTTGTCGGAGATACCCTGCATGCAAGGCGGGGGGATACGGTCAAAGTTCGTATACTGTTGGCAGATAGATACGGATCAGACCATCGTACGAGGCGACTAAAGGAGGTAAGGGTGAGGTAACCCTGACAGAAACCTCGAGTGCTGAAGACGGAGGTTCCAGGCCACATGGCGCACTCTAATACACCATGGATCCATGCGCTTAACGCTTATGATCATGTCGATAGTCACTTACAGGACTGGCGGTATGATTTGCGAACGAAAAGAAGAAGAAGACCGTCAGTTGCCCCTGAGCATGAGCTCAGATGCTGATCGCTATCGACTGCATCGCGGCTGGTCATCTTGATTATGTCAGTTCATCTGTGTGATCAAGATGGCTCAGTGTACAGTAAAGCCATGGCAAGCGTTCGTATTGTGAGTCATGCCTGTGATCAGAGGTCATGAAAAGTGATCTTTGGGAAGCGGGAGGGTATGTGTGTGAGACGGTGTAACCTGTCACTTGCCGGGCGGGTGGAGCAATTTGGCGCCCAGGTACCCATGGGGTGGATGACCTGTCTAGTACGATCTGTGTGGGCCTCTCAGCTAAAATGACATCAAAGAACGATCTACGCGAGGGCCTTAGCTGCGACGCATCTAGCGGGCATCGCCTCCATGGTACTGTCCAGCTGGGCTGCGGCCCATGCCAAGATGACCTTATATGGTGCCCAGTACTGTGTTCGCTCGGCTCGGGGGTAGTCAGTATGCATCTTGACTATGTCCCGGATTATGGCCCCATAACTTGGACAGGTCTTTATCTGAGGCATATACAGAGAGGTACCTAGCCCAGGCTGCATCCTGTGTGGGGAACTGGACGTCTGTCCGGCGTGGCGGGGACAGTGCACCACACCAAGAATACCAAAGGGTACAAGTGGACTCCTCGATCAAGAGGTAGCGTCATACGATGGATTCCAAGCTCACATGCTCACTGACTATGCCAGAAATCCACCAGCAGAATCAACAACCCCACAATATAACCTGTTCTCACCTGTCAGTGACGACACCTTTCGGAATGCCTCACAGGCGGGAACAGAGTTTAGAATGATATCGGACGTCCACGACAGGCCAACGCCATCGGGGCCGAATCATGGACGATCACGACAAAGACCCGATTACGGGCATATACATAATCCTTCAGACTACTATCGTTCACCAGTGTCATCTACGGAGACCATATGGCAGGGTGACAATCCGTATTACAGACAACCTCCCGTGCCACCCCCTTCAAATACAACACTATACTCGAGGGGAACACAACAGCATCATCGGGAGGAATCGGCACCACCTTTTCGCTGGTACATCAGTCATGCTACACACCACAACCGTCAGCCGACTGCACCACCGCCATATGAGGAATATCAGTCCTCACACCAAGAAGAACGTCCGCGTAATCTTCATAATATTCTGCCTCCCGTCCATAGACCCATGCCGGTTTATGGTTCTACAATGGGGCAGGATTCACTGAATTGGAGTACATGCGTCCTCGCTCCTCAGCATCAGCATCAACGGATAACACCAACATCACCACCACCACCGCGCACACAATGACCAGCCTCAGAATACTCGTCAGTCTTGCAGATACCACCACCACCCGGATTTCAACCACTTCATTCTTCCCGTGGTCTTGGCCGAGTCATTCTACATCCCGAATTTAGCGGGGAGAATGATTGGACCAACTATAAAATACAGTTCGAGATAATAAGTCGAACTAACAACTAGAACGATCAGCAAATGGGCGAATATCTCGCCACAAAGCTTTCCGGAAAAGCCCTTCAAGTTCTTGCGGATCTCGGGACTGACTACACACCCACCTACACAGTTGGAACGAGCATTAACTGAGAAATTTGGTGACACAGCTCTTGGGGAAACGAGTCGTCTGCAACTCAAAAATCTCCGACAACGAGTGGGAGAAACTCTTCCAGAGTTAGCTAGTCGAATTAGAAGGCTAGTCACCTGCGCATATCCTAACACCAACATAGAAGGTGTGATACATCTACATCTAGACACCTTCATCGATGCATTAAGCGGTGAACCCGCCCTGAAAGAAAAACTATTTCTTGGCGACCACGGGACTTTGGCTCAATTAATGGCAACCATGGTCCGAATAGAAAACTTTCTGGAGCGGGAAAAGAGTAGCCGACGCCAACTTCACCCTATCAACGAGGTAGATGGTGCAGCTATCGCCACGCCCACTAATGCTCCACCAAGATCATCAACACGACCGCACCAACATCACAACAAACGAATGTACAAAATTCCAATCAGAATCAAGTGCATGGAGGAAGGGGACGTGCCCGTAGAGGAAGCTACAATGGGGCCCCCAGGCGCAGGAACCTGCGCAACAATAACACCAAGGGCAACATGAAGGAATGCATAGACGAGATCAACAAACAGATCTCAGCATTAACCAATTTAGTGACCACACTCAGCAGGAACCTCGCCACCACTCACTTCAGGACAACGAACACCACCAACACTGCACCACCACCAAACACCTGTTTCGGATGCGGTCAGCCAGGCCATTGGAGGGAACGGTGTCCTAACTGCCCTCCTTCTACAATGCCTGCCCCGACTGCAGCACACCACAACTGGAGAAGCCATCAAACTCTTAAGGGCACCGAAGGTAGAGCCACCTCAGTGCCCGTATTCGCTTCCCTGCTCAACTGCGGCCTTCGTACAACAATGTTCGGTGGCCAACTATTACCAACCAAATTCGGCTTTTACACCTACACTCAAATGCATGGCTTCACATATGTCGATGCCTACGATGCCTCCCACATCAGCAGCATCGCCATCTCCCTCTATCTCCGTACATAACAAGCCTTCTTTCCTTTGAAAAAACGGCAGTAGTAGGTTGTAGCACCTCCGCTGAAACAACGTTTTTGCAAGCACCACGTCCCGCCACCAAGACACTGAATTCTTGGTGTCCCTTGGTGGTATGCTAAACACCGCCCCACACAACATCATCTCCCGCATCCACAGACAGCTGCGACTTGGGAGAAACGGTTCACTCCACCTCTTGGATTCGCAAACGCCGATGTAGACGGGGAGAAACACGTCCCTACCAGCGTCGTTGTTTCTTCTGTGTTTCGCCAAAACATCCAATGAAGCATTGCTAGAAATGGCTCACGCAGGTGGAGCTTATCCGTCATCCCGTATGCACCGCTGTCTACACTAATACTGCATACCCTGAAACAGCAACATCTCCATCATCATTGCTACCCCCAGCTCCGCCTTCACCGCAGCTCTCACAGCGGCAGCGATGACGGACTGGCCCCTTCCTCACTCAGCCATCCACCACATTAAAAGAAGCGATTCAGAAACAGTCTGATTACATACAGAATGATTCTGCTCTGACACCATTGTTGCAGACGGCGTCATTGGAAACTCTTCCACAGGTACACCGCAAAGTGATATACAAATGTGCCTGTCTGTTTAGTGGTGTTTCCACCTGTGCCACCATTGGCACTGGCGCTTCAATCACGGTATTCAACAAGCGCTTATATGAGCGCATCCCACCTCATAAAAAGCCTCCCTTTAAACCTACAAACATTTACCTACAGACAGCTACGGGAGCTGATATGCCCGTAGCCTGTGTAGTCAATTTAGTCATCCAAATAGAGGAGATGCAATTCATACAACGATTTGTCATCGCCTCTATTCATAACGATGCCATCCTTGGCTCTGAATTCCTCAGTGCCAGCGAAGCCATCATACATTGCAAACAACAGGAACTCGACATACACGGCCGACGAATACCTCTTGGACTGGCATCATCATTATATGGCATGTGTGCTGTAATATTATCAAGTATAGCCACAGTTGAGCCGGGACAAGAACAAATCTTATGGGCCACTGCACCACAGTTAGGAAACAACACACACATCGCCATGATGGAACCCGACCCTGGATCGCCTCTCAATGCGCAAGTCCCCGCATGATAATAGACACTACTAATAAGGACTATATACCTTTTATAGTGTTCAATGGTACCGCAGACCCCATCATTCTGGAACCAGGAGTACGCTGCAGCCATTTAGTGGACATAATCTCATTGGAATCACCTACACCTACCGACACCCCACAGCATATGACTGATGCTTTACTCGAACACTTACATGATTTATATCTACGTGCCACAGTTGGATTACAGCAATCACAGAAACATGAAATTCGGAAATTACTGTACAAATATCGCGATATTTTTTCTCTCCGGAGATATGGATCTCAGAGAAACTCATCTCGTACAACACTCCATTGACACAGGCAATAATCACCCCGTGCATCAATCGGTACGCCGTCTTCCCATTCATAAAGAAGCGGAAGCACATCAACAAGTGAACGACATGTTGCGGACCAGTATTATTGAACCCTCAGCATCTCCATTGGGCTAGCCCAATAGTACTAGCAGGCAAAAAGGATGGACCCTTGCGGTCTTGTATTGACTACCGCTGCCTTAATGATCTTAGCGTCAAGGACGCTTATCCGTTACCTCGGATAGGTCAGGCCTTGGATTCCTTGTCCGGAGCCAAGTGGTTTTGTACCCTTGACTTGGCTAGCGGTTACTGGCAAGTAGCCATGGATGAAGCTGACATGAAAAGACTGCATTCGTTTGTAGGAATGGTCTTTTCCAATTCCGCAAGATGCCCTATGGATTGTGCAATGCTCCCGGAACCTTTGAACGACTCATTGGGCAGGTATTAACCACCCTGCAATGGGAAATCTGTCTCTGTTACATTGATGACGTAATAGTCTTCGGAGCAACATTTGAGCAAACCATAATGAATTTGGACACCGTGCTTTCAAGATTCCACACGGCCAATTTGAAACTCAAACCCAAGAAATGTCATCTCTTTAGACAGAGCGTTGAGTTCCTGGGACACATCATATCCGGTGATGGAGTGGCTACCCAGCCGTCAAAAACTAAGGCAGTAGCGGAGTGGCCAATGCCACCTTCAGTCACAGAGACACAGAGTTTTCTTGGCTTATGCCAGTACTATCGCCATTATATCCGACATTTCAGTGAGATTGCTTCACCCCTCTACAAGATTACCTAAAAAGATCGACCATTCGAGTGGACGAGTGAGTGTGAAGGCTCCTTCAGGGCACTGAAGGAACTCTTGACGACCGCCTCGATTCTTGCTCATCCTAATCCAAACCTTGATTTCATCTTAGACACTGATGCATCAGCTTATGCTATCGGCGTGGATCTATCTCAGGTCACAGAAGATGGAACGGAGCAGGTATTGGGTTATGGTTCGCATACTCTGAATAAAACAGAGAGAAAATACGCAACCACCAAGCGAGAACTACTAGCGGTGGTACATTTCGTCAAGTATTATAAACACATTCTGTACTGGCGCCCTTTTACACTCCGTACAAACCATGCCTCACTACGCTGGCTCAGGAACCTGAAAAATCCGGAGGGCCAGGTAGCGAGATGGCAGGAATCCCTGCAGGCATATAACCTCAACGTTGTTCACCGTCCCTGCAAATTGCATGAAAATGTCAATGCCCTCAGTAGAGTTGGCGCAGAGGCTGAACACGAAGAGGACACCACCATGACACAGTCAACACATCCAGCTCCGGAGTTCCCCGAATTGATGTGCGCAGAGTGGAATCCAGAGAAAATTGCACACCATCAAACAACAGACGTGCAGACACGAAATATATACGCGTGGATCCTGGATGGGGTACGTCCTCCCAAGGAATCAGTAACACCACTATCCACCACGGCAAAATATTATTACCAACGGTTCGAAGAATGTCAATTGATAAAGAATGTTCTGCACATTAATAACCATCTGGTAGTCCCGGAGAGCTATCGTGACCTTATTTTAAAACAACTACATGATAACGCTGGGCAGCTGGCTGTGGAAAGGACTGTTGCCCATATCAAATTGAGATTCCACTGGATCGGGAATCGCGATAGTGTCAAGGCATGGGTTGCCAAATGTATCCCATGCCAAAGACGCGCTGTTGGCCAACACCATGTCGCACCATCTCAAATTAAGATTGTTGGTGCACCATGGGAGTGAGTGGCTATCGACGTGCTCGGACCCTTGAATACGACGGATGATGGAAATAAATATAGCCTCATATTATAAGACTACTTTACGAAGTGGGTAGAAGCATTTGCTTTGCCAGACCAAGAGGCATCCACCGTAGCCGAGGTCCTGGCAAGCAATGTGTTCTGCAGTTTTGGTATGCCTTATGAGTGGCACTCTGATCAAGGAAGTAATTTTGAGAGCCAGCTCATATCAGAGCTCTGCAAATTGTTCCATATCATCAAAGCAAGGACGACTCCATACCACCCCTGGAGTGACGGGATGGTAGAGAGATTCAACAAAACTCTCACGGAGATGCTTATGAAGGAAACATGCCTTGATTGTAGAGATTGCGATCTACGGCTCCCATATGTACTCATGGCTTACTGCACTTCAGTACATTCCAGCACGGATTATACCCCTGCTCGGTTAATGTTAAGCTGTGAACTAGCCTTACCCCTGGATCTGGCCATGTCTCGGATACCAGGAGAGAAAAATTCACCATCTCTCTATGTTGAACTCTTGCGGCAGTGGATAGAACAAGCCCACGAGTTAATGAGAGAAACACTATCCACTGTACACCGGCGGCAAAAGACGTGGCATGACCGAAGGGTGCATGGAGATCCTTATGAAGCAGGAAGGATGGTTTGGGTATACGATTCGCGACGATCTGCAAACATGCCAAGTAAACTGAGTTAACAGTGGAAAGGCCCCTATGTGGTAGTGGGTAAGACGTCGGATGTGACCTACCGTATCTGTGCTTCGGATGGCCTGACCTTGGTCATCCACTTCGATTGGCTTAAACCATGTGTCAGTGACAACCTGGTACCAGAGCTCAGACTGGGCGTTTCTTGTGACACCGGTACCCAGACAGATATTTCTACGGAAATTAGTGTTCCCATTGTTAGTGCAGAGCACCGCGGTGCCAGTTCAACCCCACTTCTATCAAGCCAGAATGTGGGTAAACAAGCGGCTAACGCTGACGACGATGACGAGATATGTACTCGCCCTCTCCCTCCTAAGCACGTGTCTACTTGATCTGGGAAGCCGTATCTGAAGAACATTTTGTTTGTTTTGTCCAAGGGACTGGATGGAAAAGTTGTTCCTCCGATTTCTTCCCATTCCCACCCACTTCATGCTATGCCCCACCATCATAAAGTTGCCACAAGCGGAGGCTGAGGCTGACCTAAGCCATGCTTCCCGTGGGGTGGAACATATGATGAATAGCATGGAAGTGAAGAGGCTAGATGAAGCCTTGGCGTGTCTGGAACCGCAAACTGTACAACAAGGTGTACCCGATCACCACCCAAAATCGCCAGACCAATTCCCACCCAAGCGGGACCCTTAACCATAACAGCACCACCACCCCAAATCCATATACACCAAGTTCGGACATCATCGGGCCGGTCCATTTCACACTCCAATTGTTATCTGTTGACCGTCAATCTTCAGATATGAGAGAGCCTGCTGCTACAGAGGAGGTGGCATCCCGCACCGCACCGACCAACATCACCCCCCACGGTGGGCATGGAAGCAGCCTGTTCAGCAGACTTTCGGCTCGAATTTTCCCGGTGTCTAAAAATTATGACAGGACACCAACCGTCGTGTAATGGGAGATGACCACACACCCCTGTCCAAAGGCCACCCCATCCATTCGCCCTACCATACTGCCCCGTGAGCAGTCAGGACATCACACCACAGACAGAACGTCATCAGATACAGAACACACCTGCCCCAAGGCTGGATACGTCAATTCGTCATTGCGCGTACATCACATACATACTCGGTTATACTCAGCATAGCAGAGACATTCAACACCAGCAACAACATTATTTACCAGCACCTACCGGTATTAATTAATTCCCGATAGAGACATAAAAATTCCCGCAACAGTTCCACCCACACAAGATGCGGGAGAAATACTATCTCCTGCAAACCCACACCTCCTGCAATAAGAACAGACTTGGCGTTCACCAGCGTGGAAAACTGGAATGCGCCCACTTCACTTTAACATTGCCATCATACAGCAGCCCGGACATCCTGACAACAACATTATCGTCAACAAACAACAGCCAACAAATCTCCCGCACACACCTTATCTAGTTACGGGAGACCTGATCATATGGATATAAGGATTGCACTTCAGCCATCTACAGTACGTGTCACGGGAAGAATGTTTGTCCAACGTTCCTCCCCTTCCCTTTTCCCCGACGTCATATGGAAAAATCCAAAATCTACATACATCATATACACGTAATAACAGTTGATATTATTAAGAGAGCAAGATGCACGCATTATCGTCAGTCACGAGTAGGATTTTACTACCGAAAAGTTGAATTCGATAATGGATTGATCAAAGTTACGACAGCATCCGACAGGTCATCTGCGCTCTAAAGTAACTCTGTCCCACTCACGGGCTCGGCCATTACAGAGCGAAATACCCTCAAGGTTCGATAAAGTTGACATCACGTCGCTTCCTCCGTTCCTGCACCTGGCGGTCATAAAAACGTCGCCTTCACCACAGCGCAAGTATCATCCACAGATAACCAGCCATGCGTATCAGACTCAAATCACCAAACATGTCAGAAACATAGACACTCAGGTTGACTGTATTTACAATCTCCAAACGATGGCATTGTAAATTGTAACACTGTGTGCACCCACCTCCAAGTTGTACTGTAATTTAACCATTATTAAATGGTATTAATGTGTCCGGTCTAGGCAGGGGCGGAGCTAGTTCTACCTTCTTCTTCTCTTCGTTCGCTGATCATACCGCCAGTCCTGTAAGTGACTATCGACATGATCATAAGCGTTAAGTGCGTGGATCCATGGTTTATTAGAGTGCGCTGTGCGGCCTGGAACCTCTGTCTTCAGCACTCGAGGTTTCTGTCAGGGTTACCTCACCCTTACCCCCTTTAGTCGCCTCTTACAACACGCAGAAGATACGGAAGGTGTATTCTAAGCCCCACCTACAGGGCAAAGTTCTACCCATCGAGGAGAATGCTTGGCAGCCCTCCCGCTCGGAAAACGCAGCTATCTTGTCAGGATCAGTAACTTTGATCTACCACCTGAATAGATCTGTTTAAACCACACATCAAATTACTTGCAACTTTATTGTTATTTTTTTTATTAAGAACACAACTGCTCTACTGTGCTACAAATCATTAGTGCACGGGCCGGTAAAGCGGCATCAAAAATCTAACAGTATAATTACAAGGAGAATTTCAAAAATTCTCTTCTCTGCGTTCTAGTCCATAATCAACACAGGCTGAGAACTACCTTTACAGACAACTATAAGACACATGTGTAAGAACCCATGCAAATAGGGACATTATTATAAAACGAAATCTTGGTATAACATATATATATTTCCATATCTCGCATCTACAAAAGACTACACTGCAGCAACAGTATCTCGGCCATCGCCGTAAATAGCACATATGTTTCCGATCAACCACGTGTTTGCAAGGGTCACGTGACTTTTACTACTATTTCCAGTAAATTGGATCAAACGCTTTAAACCAAAGAGCCGCCCAAATACGCAACTACCACGGCGTGATGGAGGAGTGGCGAGGGTGAGTCAGGGTAATTACCGCTGACGTCACCAGGCTCTCCCATCCAATCTGTAAAACCGCCTCACTCTAAGTAAAAGGTGAGGCTCCGCGTGAATAAGTAGTACCCTGTTGTTATGTTGATCGGAAAACTTGAAATGCGCTAAAATAAGACTAAGTTAGTGAGCCTTTCCTCTTATAATTAAAAGTACTCCCTTTACATGGGCAGACTTAATCCAGTGACGATCAGAATGGAAAAAGGAGAAACCTTCCATATAGGACTGACCGAATCACCTGTCAAAACTTCCAGGTATAGTCATCCGCCATCTATGACGTCACCAAATAGTATAAAAGGGGGAAGCGCGCTCTGAAACCTCGTCTTCCCATCAAAACTCGACACGAGGGGAAGAACAAATAGCATTAGGCTTCTTTCATGTCGAAAACTAAATTCTGCTGTTCTTATTATTAGTTCATTATTACAAAACTTGGCCTGGAAAGTTAAAAATGAAGAGATAGGGCTTAGGTTTTAAATAAGGTTCCCTCAGCCAACTACCATGCGGGAACGAGATGTCACTCCTCGAAGATTTAGCATAGTCGGATTCGTCTGAAGAAGAGTCGGTACCAGTTTCAAAAAGATTCCCGTGCAGCTCGTTATTAGCTAATGGAGAACCCTGTACCGGAACTTTTACGAGAAAGTCCGACCGCACACTTCATGTTAGCAAGGATCATCTCCTACAGACAGCCTTCTGCATGACGTGTCAGTATCTCTATACCACTACCCACTATGGAGTGACCCATGCGCTCCGTCATCATCACCGTGTGTTAGAAGTGACATTAGTTCCAGGGGAAGAAAACGAGGATCGTGCCATTTTAGCCACGTGCTTTGAATCTCGGTTTCCAGTTAAAGTTATCCCGACCGAGAAGATGGCCCGCACGAAGAATACTACTCGTAGACATCGCGTTAGTCATCATCTTCCTGTGACTACCTTGGGCAACATACCAGCAGCAAGACGTGAAATCCTACCCGCAGCCACATTGGGGGGGGGGGGCACTATGCCACTTCCAGTCACCACATCTACACCGGTCCTGAAGCGGAGCAAGAAGCATAAATCCTCTGCAGAATCCAGTCCGGCAGCACCCGCATCCGTAACCAGCCACAAAACTGCAGCCACTACATCCGCACCCGTAGTGTCCGAAGCAATCTCAGCTAGTCATCCGATATCGGTAGTTATCACAACACCTACAGAGATGGAGATTCTAAGTTACCCGCGGTCACCATCTCCTCCTGACCTGACCATAGACGAGGGACCGGGACCGTCGCAGCCTGCGTCCATTAGCCTTACTCCGACCCGTGTCGTCCAGCATCCACATCCCGGTCTTTCTGATCCAGCTATCAGGAAGGGAACTACTCCGGAACGCAGGACATCCAGCCCCTGCCCAATGTTACTGCAAATCGTCTCTTGAAGTACGCCAAATCTCGGAAGATGTCATCACCTGCCGTGTCCGCTCCCACATCATTGCCTCAGCCTACGATTCAACTCACTGCTATCGCCACGACAACCACAACAGCCACCACGACCATCATGAAGACCACAGCATCGAACGCCTCGACACCCACTAGCACCACTGCTGCCTTGCGGACAAATATTCTAGCACCAGCAGTAACTGTGAGAGACATTATAGACGCTCATATTCCCGCCATCATCACATCAGACATTTCCGAAAGTGCCAGTGATAATGAACGCACCTCAGCATTAATAGTTCATCCACCGCGACCAACCACCGTCAGTCACAGGACCCAGACTCAGTGGGGAAATTTTGCAGCAGAGGTGTGATCATTTGTGATACAGCAGAACATCAGTGGTGCGATTCGTGGAAACTGACTAATTATAAATCTATTTTCTAAATACTTTTCTTTTTATTATATATGTTAGATCAATTGAATCCCGTCCCTAGGATGACTATGGGTATCCGACACAGCGGCGCAACTTAAGAGTTGCCCAGCTGTGTCCCACACAAAATGAGCACTGCGGACTCCTGTGTTGTAGGAACGTCATGTGCGACGTAAAGAATACAACACCCTGCAGTGCAATAATGTCATAATCCCGTCATGCAGTCTCAGCTATGCTGGGACTGCCTGATAAACTAACTTTTGAGTTATTATTATTATGTTCTATTTTTCTTATTATTTTTCTTCCTGTTTTAGGTGTCAGGATGGCTATGGGGTCAGCGAGAGCTGCCCATTGCGGACCGACTATAACGGGCCGCAAATATATTTTTAATCAAGATACGTGTTGTGTACCACTTTATTTACCCCATGTGCGCAAGTAATTCGATCGTAATATTTTAGATATCCCATAAGGGTATGTTACGTGAAAATTATACATTTGATATACATATATTATATATTATTATATATCTTAAACTTAAATTGTGGTATGTTGGAGCTTGAGTGTTCTCTGCGGAGATAATAATTATCCGCACCCAAAGAGAATCATTAGCTAAATAAAGTTGAAAGTACGCACCAAAATATTAAAACAAAAAAAAGAAAAGGCCTGGAAAAATAATTCCAGGTCAAAAATTAAAAACTAAAAGTATGCCTCCCCTCTCCTCTTTGGCACCTCTAAGTGCTCTGTCTCTTAAATACGCGTCTATTGCATCACTACTCCTCTCCGGACATGCGCCTACCCGGGAAGTCTATAATTCCCGCTTAGCGTACATCTGTGCATCGATCCACAATGCGCGATCGTTTGCCACGGATGTCAAACTAAGAGGGGGTGGTGTAGTTCGGATCGACCGGACAGGTACCGGCCGTACCAGCCAAGCTGGGTAAGCGCCGTCCATCCTGGATTCGTTCCCTGAACACCCCCCCCCCTGGGTAGAGCCATAAGCGTATATGAGCCTATGAGAGAGATCGCGTTGTAAAAATGACTAAGTTCGTTAAAGTGCATAGTGCGCATGCGCCCGCTTAAATGTTATTTTTGACAGCGTGTGTAGTTTACGACCATGATAGGATGACGCTTTTAATGTACCGAGACGGTACAATGTAATCCTTTTTAATCACCTGTTCCCGCCGAATCTGGCATTAATCAAGACCAGAATTCGACGGCTTTCCGAATCTGTAAACCATTTCAAAATCGGTTAAGAAATGGCTGAGTTATCCACGGAAAACCCCTTTTGATTATGTTCAAAATATTGCCATGACATCATAATCACGTGTACACAGAACTTCTAGAATGTTCTAGAACATTCGACAGCGTTATTATTAGCTACGCGCTGATTGGCTGCTGCTCGACCGATGATTGGTTGGAGCCTGAACCTGTGACGTCACGAGTAGTATAAAAGGAGACGAGATCCAGAGCTCGACAGCATCCTCGGCCAGGGGCCGAATAGGTTGGACCTGTGTCAGCTATGATCAGCACAACTGGCATTACGCAGATCACTTAGCTTTCTGTCGGTTTCTCTCCCGTAGCCAACAGTAATCCAACTCACCGCACTAAAGCAATTTTGTAACTCCCATTGCCTGCGGGAGCATTTTTGGAACTTTTTAGATATTGTTCACGAATATATCATGAACTAATTCGGAACACGAACTTGCGGTGAGGCCTTTCCCGGCCTGAAAAGGTGATTCTACAGATGTAGAGGCAGCGATGTACTTTGGTGGATGACTCGCCGGATCTGCCAGCCACGCCAAAAAGTGATTATTTAACCGTCCCGCACTGATGTCGTGCAGGTTTATCTAAACTTTTCGACTGCAGCAAGTAAACTTTGCCCGGTACGTCTTCAGAGCTGGTTGACATACCCCGCACCGTTAAGCTTAGTTATGTATCTTCATCCTCATTTAACAACCCCTGCTTATGATCAGGTTGTTGTCAACTTCCATCCATACCATCGGTGTACGAGAACTTTCGTCACAGCTGTAATGTTATTGTATCTCTTGCTGACTACTCGTTAGACATTCTATATTGTGATTACAGTCCTGAGTTCGATCCGCTCCCGTTCATGAGCTGCTTGCTTGAATCCTGTTTGCTGAAACCAGCCTGTGGCAACTTTCCAGCTTCCAGGGAATGCATCAACTCACGTCAACCTAAGAGTGACGTATCAATTTCAGTAACACGATAGCCCAGGTTTAAGAATGGCTACCGATTATTCAAGTAACTATACTTGACATTTGAATTATTCCGTTGATTATATTTTTGATAATTGTATCGTATCTGTATAAACGGTCCCAATGACTAAAAGGCACGCTAACGGTCTTAGGACCGCTAGTTATAATTTCTGTATCTATTTATAGTTATTCCTATTTTCTGTTAGGTGTTTTTGCTAACCGCACCGTAGTAGGTTCCTTAACCTGTACTATAGATATATTATTCTGATCATTTCACACTGTATTGATTGTTCTGGTTAGTTTATATATGGCCAGTGGCCATCAATTCATATGTTTTGTTTATTTGTAGAAAATATAGGACTGCAGTGCACGTAGGCAACACTATACAGCAACATTGATATATGCTGCACTTTCTACCGCCACCAAATATTTTTCACTGAGGTCACTGTCCATGCTATAACTCTGTTTAGCCCGGCATGCTACCGACTAAAACCTTTTCTATTCAGCTCGATAGGATAGGTTTAATATGATTAGAGACGATTTCTTCGTTAGGAAACACGTAGTATATGCCTCTTTTCTGGTAGCTGCGATAATTTAGCCCCACACTCCGGCAAGGTTGTGTAAGATTGGCCAAAATACCTAAAGGGCCTCATATTTCTAAGTTATTGTCTCTCTTCATGTTCCACTAAGCCTTATGGCTTCTTAATTGTTTGGATGTCCCTATCAGCACCATGGACTGATCCGACCCTGGGAAACTATTTCCAGGCGGTGATGGCCAGGGTGTGGTGTCACACACATTTCCCATGTATCTTCGGATACTCAGTAGTTAGCACCTTTGCCAATGTAGGAAAGCACTGCGAAAACATTTTCTTTAATCTGCTGAACAATCCTCCCACACCACAGTGCATAGCTGGGCAACTTGTGTTTAAACCTAACGACAGGTTAAAAGGTTAGTTCCATAGGACCTGGTGATGGGCGAGATGCGCATCCCCACCGAATTCCGTAACAATGTCTGGGCATGATATTGAGATCTACCACGCCCTCACGGGAAGGACATTTACAGTGGGTATTCGTCTCTCTTACCCCCACAATAACGATAGATCAGTTGCCTAAAATGCTTTTGTGAAAAGTAACCAATGTCCTGTGACGTTTTATGTGGTTACGGAGCGAGATGTCCGGATTCTTATCCAGTTCGGAGATCTTACTAAGTAACATGTATGCACGCTGTCTTCAGTATTGATGTCTTAGGGCATCTGTTCTCAATGACAGCGGTATCTAAAAGCTAGGTAGACGCCAGCCATTTGTGGCCTAAAATAATTCTTGTCTGTAAAAACTAAATATTAGGTTAAGAATTGAAGAAGGCCCGCATAAATAAAAGTGGCAACTACTAATTCAGCATACTGAGAATTACATAAGATGGTGACGTGGGAATCCTTCGGGAATCGTTCGTTCAGTCTTCACGTAAAACAGCATGCGACCGTATAGTCATAATCTCACTAGGTATGGTCTTTTCTTTACAGCATTTTGGTTACATATTAGAGTGGACCCCTTTCGACCACTACTCTTCTCCCGCTTTAAGCAGTGGCAACATTTTCCCGTGACGGAGGCCCATGCGAAGCACTTGCCTCTCGCAAGGATTCAGTGAAGACGGTCCACGCCTCACCCAAACTAGCACTAGGAGTAGCTTATATTAAGTTAATTAGTTAAGTCTCATGTACGGGAGCCTCCCTTGCGGGGATACCTCTGCGGACCTACGAGTCTGTGTGGTACCTCCGGGAGCCCCACGTTTAAAAGTTCATCAGGCTGTCTCTATGTCTTGTATTTTCGTATGCTCATTATTTTTATCTAGCGTACTTGATGGTTTGTTTAGGTAAAACTATTGTATAGACTTATTTTAATTAGGTCACCAAATCAAATCTTGTAAGTCCATAGATCACGAAATTGCTATGGACAGGCATACTGGTGACACAAACTCTTGGGATGAGACTGTTGTGTTTAATGGTCGCGACGATGGTCACATGGCCCCACCGGAACGATTGAGTTCCACCGGCCTTAGGAGCCGGTCTCTGGTACCCATAGGGCAGTATCGTACAGGATCCGTCACCCCGAGACCGGAAGCTAACCAGCGTCATCATTCGTCGTGCACTTGCGGCGCGGCGAGTCGACATCAGACACCGGAATGGCCGGACACTACCCCGCGAGCTACACAACAAAGCGATATTTGCCAAACTTTTTACCAGTGTTCAAGAACAAGTCTTCTACTACTGTTGCTACTTCTACTGTTACTGCTTCTGCGTCTATTACTACTACTGCAGCTACTGCTATTACTACACCTATTGCTGTTATTGTTACTACTACTTCTACGTAATCACTCTTATTGCTGCCGCCAAATGTATACATGATAAACCGACCTCATATGCCATTACAACAGTGGCCTGAGTGAAATAAAGAAAACTGACGTCAATGTGGGAAAGGTGTATTGACGTAACTTCAAATAGGAATCGGCTGACCTGTCTATATACGGAGTGAAGCAAATCTTCAATCTACACCCACAAGGGTGTGTTCAAATGCGCATTTCACGCATACGCATACTAACTACGTATACTCACATGCATGGATGGAACGAGTACAATTTTATGGCGCATGCGCGGCAATGACGTACTTGCGAGCGTGCATGCGTGCGTGCATGCGCGTGTGCTTGTGTGTGTCCGTGCGTTACGTCGCAGCATTTCTTTGACAGGCTCTCAATTAATTTCAATACCAACAGTAAATGTACCTCAAGCTAACTATTTACATTTTAAGATTTTGTAATTTAATTTTCATGAAAATAGATAAAATGATAGCGGGTAGCACTGTATCACTTGATCGTGACTTTGCTGACGATGAAGCCAAAGCGCGGGTCTTTGTACACAGGGCGAACAGAACAATGGTTCTAACGTTCTCCCTCATAGCCTTCACAGCATCGGCACAGTCTTTATCCGCATAGGCCTTGTTTAAGCATTCGGCGAAGCCATCTTGTATTCTGTTGAAGAAAAACACATCGAGCGTTGAAGCATACTGCGCAGATTTCGGCTGGTTTAGATCTCCTGATAACGCGTGTTACTAGGCCAATACTGGTCCAATATCAGCCCAGTAACCTGCGGTATCAGTAGATTAGGGTGCTGAGCTCCATCGTATGAACATAATAATTGTTTTTTTGTCTCTTTAGTAAATAATATTAATTTGTCAGAATGGAAACTGGAGTTATTACGCCAGCACCACTATCATCACACTTGCACAGGGATAAGTATCATGGACTGTCGTCGGCGATTACCTAGGGGTGGTACAGTTCGATACCGGGCCGTACTGTCCCGCTATGGGCCCAGTACCGGCCCCGTGATCTGCGTCATCAGGTCGGTGTACGACATTGCCAGACCCGATGAATTAGGGTGTTATTTTAGCAGCTGAATACGGTCATCAAGCTGACCATTGCGAGATCGAGTCAGAGCAATGCCAATTCTATGCATTATATTACACTTTCAAGATGTAGTTATCTTGGGCATCTAGGCCTACACGTACGTACCTGGCAAGACGTGCTTAACCATGTATTCACTTTATATCCTACAGTGCCCTGGTAAAATATCTTTAGGTTGTGCAGCGTCACGTGTCCTGACACATTGAGCTTTCTTTAGGCCTCTACACTTTGCGGCCTACAGGTGTCCTAACAGGATGCGACAAGGCTTTTGCTCTCGCTAGAAACAGGAGAAATCGAGTACCATGCGATACAGTTGTCCAATTACACCCTCGGTTGTTCGGATATGTGATCGTGGTAAGCGGGGTACCTCGACAACGAACCCGAATTCAACCATGTGTTATCAGGGTCTCGTCGGAATCCTTCGACAGAATTCTTAAAGGTACATATTCAAGCATCGCCACTACTCGCAAATCGGCCTATTACCGGCATAATTTGTTTAAATATACTCTTAGAAGGTGAGGTATCCACTTGCCAGCCACAGAAATGATGCAGGTTTAACGTTTCAAGCATTGCTCAATCGAGCTGTGCAAAAGTTTACAAATAGATTTAGCCATGTCAACTATGTCATTTACTTCGATAAAATACCCACAAATATGTAATTCTTATCACACAACTATGCATTCCTGTATACACTATTCACTTGGTATAACATGTTGTATTTTGGCAATGCCCTGCTGTAAGATTACCAAAGGAATGCCAGTATTTAGAAAATTCCCGGCTGCATGCCTACAGCAGGTATTACAGGATGTATTTTGAAAATGTTCTGCTGCCCTGAGATGCGTATAAACATAATAAATGATAAAACGTATCTATTGTATGCTTACTGGCATATGTATGGCAGCTGGGTGTCTATGTCGTCAGTGATTTCACCGGACAATGTCCTTTCCTTTATTTCAAGCCGTGTTCTAGAACTTTCGTCTTTCATACATGGCCGCGCTTCTCTCTCAGCATTTGCGATGCAGTGCTCATTATCTAGCATTACTGCAATGTAGATAGGACCAATGTGCATGTTTATGTAAGTTGGAGAAAGACAGAAAGCCTGATCAACCCTTCACCACTTGAAATTCCTCTATCTCAGTTTCAAGGCGATTATACAGGACGGCTGTTAAATAATTTGATACTAATTTGACTGGAACCTGTTATTTCCATGCAGCAACACGTCCCAGTCAGATTAGTTTCAAAATATTCAACAGAATATTCATTACATAAGAATGGTGTTGTTATTTCTTGTCCGTAAGGTTTAACGGTTAAACTCATTAATAAACGGCTAGGATTATAAAACACAAGTTATGTATCACAACCATAGATATCGTATATACTGACTAGATCGCACACTCCCCTCTCAAAAGCGGCATTTCAGAGTTCAGTATTTTCTCCCCGGATGTATAGTCTCCAAAATAATATGTTTTTGTTACTAAACCTATTTATTTCTGAAAAAAAGCCAATTTGCGTCTGTTCAGTTTCTCTTCAAATTACCAAAAGATAATTTAATCATTTTGAAGGCTATATGCCTATATGCAGCTGACCATCTGCGTCAGCCAGTAAGTGAATACTCGGTCATGGGCAATTACGATTTACTGAAATTACATCATCGACGGTCGCAACAACTATCCCAATAGTGAGGGTATGCGCATGAGCCATCTAGTCTGTATATACTATAGCTATGGTCACAACTGTCTTGCCGTGGCGTATGCACACTCTTTGCCAATCTGCTTAATTATTTACAGATGGCTCGAGCCAATCTTCTTCATAATAGTGTTGTTGTTATTTTTAACTAATTATAATTTATGGAATAGGCTATTTTGCCTTCGCATTTAGACCATTTTTTGGCTTTCCGCTTAACACCTCTTGTGTCAACTTAACCCTTTAATGGTCAAGTTGGTCAAAAACGACCTCTGCAGTGATCTTGAGATATGTCCATTTCAGGCTAAGAGAAGAACATTTTAGAAAATTTATTACTGGAATAACTGGCTCGATAACCGAGCCAGTCATTCCAGTGGTAAAATTTCTAAAATACTCTTCTTGGTATGCTATTGGACACTATCTAAACAGAAATTTGAATTTTCCTGACCATTACACTTTTGATGAATGTCGATTTGAAGGATAACAGAAAACAATCCTTTTGTAAATTTTCGCTATAAATTTACAAAAATACTCTTCTTTGACTGCAAAAATCTAAATTTCATTCAAAAGCATTGGCAGTTAAATGGTTAATTGAAATAAATAGTATTTTGAGCGCTTTAATACGCGGTTGACACCAGAGGGGTTAAACACTCGTCGTTAAGTGGTGCAGATAGAGATGTTATATGATATGATATGATATGGTTTATTCTCTGAACTGTACACAGTTATGGCGATACATAATATTATAATATTGTACATATGATCATCGTGATACCATCACCGCGGCAACGCGATCTTTACCGAGCGCGAAGGCTGTACATTAAATATGCATATGTATGGGACCCTAACATGTGCTAATTTCTAATGGTTGGGACATTGTTAAAGGTGCATCTTTAGACTTTACAGCAAAATGCTTGAAGTTAAAGTTGTAAAAGTTGTTGAAACTGCATACTTTTGGACGCCTAAATTGTGTGCCAGGATGCAGTCAAACGAAATAAAATTTAATATATGACGATTTTATTACGCATACTTTAATAAAAATTTTAAGTTGTGAAATTGAAATAGGGACTCAATTTCACAACTTAAAAAAATATTAATTTCTACGTAATGAAATCATTATATGTTAAGATTCATTTCGTTTCACTGCATCTAGGCGCGCAATTTAAGCCTCTAAAAGTATAAAATTTTAACATTTTTATTTTCAGACATTCTGCTGTGAATATGCAGCTAGTAAGTTTTTCAAATAAGCCTATGTGGAACATATTTAAAAATATAAATCATAGCCACTAAAGACAGATTTGCTTTCGTGCCAAATTTGCAAATGAAATTTTTTTTTTTTACAAATAATTAACAGTTGCGCAATTAGGCAGAATAACAGCGTACATGCATAGGTTAAGCTACGCTCGTTGTGGGTATTGATGCTTGTTGATGTAGTTTCTTAAATTCTATATTAAAAGTTACGTTTTATATTTATGATTCACTGGCTTCATACATTTTTTCCCCATGATCACGGCTCATGGGGTGGGATGGTGGCGGTGGCGGGTGTCATGGGGATGTTCTAACCCACAAAACACCCCGTTGACTACGCCACTGCTGATAATGCAGGTTACTGGGCCAGTACACAGGCTATCATGGATCATACTATAACAGACAAATTCTGTGATGACAAATACCAGCATTGCACTTGCCCTCAGACTAACACCTAAACTTATCATAATCACCTTATTCTTAATATTTGTGCGGATTATTGATTCCCCTTTTTCGAATTTTTTAGGCTTTTAAACATAGACTGGTATTAAGTGAACACCTGTCTTTAGTGACCACTTTTTGATGGTTCACGCAGCGACGGCTATAGACAACGTCTACATTGTCTGGAACACTTGTGAGGTATCGAGTGTGAGGCGTGTTCAATAGACGATGGCTTTCTAACTAAGTTACGCCCACTTTTTACTGGTGCAGCAATCACTTTGAAACTACGAAACCCGAATTCCGAGTATCTACATTTAATGGTAACTATACAGATAATTAAGTTGTTGCATATTTTGAAACTAATTTGACTGGAAGTTGCTGTTGCGTATGGCAGCAACGGTTCCAGTCAAATTAGTTTCAAGAAATTCAACAGAATGTTTGTTAAGTTGAAAATACACCGCGGACATACAATTCGTATACTGTTGATGGAGTTTGCTATTTTCATAACGGAGCTATACATCATTTCGATTGTGACGTCCGCTGACATGTGACGTATTTGATTATGACATCATATAGGTCTACGTCAGTGACGGATCGGACACCACGATACATACCGTTTAAATGAGAACAGACGTATTCATACGCTTTATAAAGGCGATTGAAACTGTAGAGCTTTTCCATGAGTTCCTTCACATCAGGTGTTGATCTGCATTCGTCATAGATCCACTTCACGCAAATTAGTGCGTCTTTATAAGCGTCATTCCTGAAAAATAACACCAGTAGCACTGCAGCAGCAGCAGCAGTATCGTCCTATTGCACGATCTTCGCCCTCCCACTACGTTCCCGTATCGAGTACCGCGCTTGCACGCCTCTGATGTTTGTGTTAAGTTCACGAAGCTTCATACGTATTAATGAACTGGGGTCAATCAACTTGCGCCAATGAGATTGCGCGATAAAAAATCATGAAGTAGACAAATTTACAAGTGTGTGTAAACCAAACTAGCGGTTTCTGTTACCGAAAACCAATCTACATATTTTCTGTTCCTCAGATAACTTGTTTAGAGCAAAACTATTGCAAAATTTTGCAAATGTCTCTTTCCAGTTCAACAGCGTCGCGACCACCGTTATTTTTGTGATTATAAATTCGGTCACCAGACGAGGTCTCGCCTATCGCGTGAAGTAGGCAGAAATCTGATTGGCTACCTCCAGCCCACTAGCGGAAATACTACTTCACGTAGTGAGAAATCCCAGGTCTGCAAGTACGGCCTCGAACAGCGTAGCTATGTGAGTGGCCGTACGTAAGTACGATGCAGCAGCAGCAGCAGCGGCGGCGGCAGCTGAATAAGCGGTAGCAACAGTGGCAGCAGCAGTGTTATTTTTGTACAAGCAAAAACCCTAAATACAATGTCACAGGATTTCAATATGTTTTCCAATGGATTAGTCATCCTACACGTCTCTTAGCTGATTATGATGTCATATGACGTCAGATGTAAGATGGATACTCTGGAGAGGTGAATTTTAGCGAAGCTCCACCAACCTTTTATACATTGCAGCAACATCTTCCGGTGTAATTATTGTTAAAATATTCAACAGAATGTTTATTAAATTGTAAACTCACCAAAGACATAAAATTTAAACGCTTACTGTCGGATGTTTGCCACTTTAAAGGCAAAGCAACACATATTTTGATTATGACGTCACCAAAAACGTGCCATATATTGGTTGTTACGTCATATATTTGAGCGACAGATCAAATCCCTCAATTATATTTACTTGCATGCGTCGGTTGCCTGGCCAATCTCAGTCCCCAGTGTAGTTGTCCTTCCATCCACAAATCGGGCTTTCGACTGACACTGACTTGTATATACCAGAAGCGCATCCTTTGTAGGGCACACAGCGTCTGACGTACCTGAAATAATGGACCTTTACACTTTTTAGCTATGCCCCGCCCATCTCAATCTAAACTCCACCCACATCACATCTGTCTATATCCATCGAGCTCTGCCCTCCCTGACTATCAATTTCTAGAAAACTATACGTGTAAGGGGTTGAATATTTTAAAACTAATTTGACTGGGTACTGTTGCTGCCTATGGCATGTTTATTAAATGACTTACATTCAGTCTAGTAGAGCCATACAACGTGTCTGACTATTATGGTCAAGTTCGACTCCTAACCATAGAGTCAATAGAATAGTTTATGACGTAATGATTATGACGTCATTATGCACAATATCATATGACGTCAGATGATAGAGGGATACTCTGGAAAGATGAATTAAAACAACCTAAACATGAGACATGAATCAATGGATGAATCCACTTTTAGCTAAGCTCGGCCCCGCCCATGTCTAGCTACGCTCTACCCACGCTTTGCCCGTGTTGGGATCGATCGAAACTCTCAGACTCTGAATCTCAAGTTCCAGAAAGCTATAGCCTACATGGAAGTTGTTGAATATTTTGAAATTAATTTGACTGGTTGTTTCTACCGCTGCCTATGTTTAGTAAATAGTAAAGACATACAATTCGTACAACTTGACCAACTATCAAGTGATTGTGACGGACTAAATCACGCCATTCATGAAGTAAATGACTATGAGGTCAGTCCACATGTGACGTAGCTCATTATGACGTCATATTATTGACTGAGACGCTGGATTCACCCATTAGAAACTTCGCAGTCTACCTAGCGCCACATAAAAGCCGACTTCTGACACTGATTTTAATCCATCCTATGTTTATTACACATGACGGACTTTTAATGTACTTTTATAGTTAGCCTACTTGTAGAATGAGAATGGAGGAACCATATCTGCCACTCATGTATCTGACGTCATAAACACATCATTTTGACAACAAATTGACGGAAAGCTTTTGTTGCTATAAGTAGCAACAGTTTTCAGTAAACTTTCTATAAATATATTGGTTTTTACTTGCACCATAGGAAATTTATGCGAACTTTAAATAAGAAGCTTGCACGAATCAGACCGTGAACATCGGCAATCATGTAGCATATCTAGGGGGGTCTGTCACAATTGACGAATCACGTTTCTAAGTCAATCATATGACGCCATAATCAACTACGTAATATGTAGGCCGACGTCATAATCAATTGCGTCATGAATGAGAAATTTACACGCTTCCGTCTCCATAAACACATGTGAGACTTAACACGCACATGGGCAATAATAGCCCCCAGACAAATATTCAACAGGTTACCTGCATAGGCCAGGGTAGCTTGAAATAGGAATGCTAGTAATTCAGGTTTCAAAGTTTCAAACCGATTTCAACACACGCACACAGCGGGCGGTGATTAACGAGAAATTGGCAGGACATGGATAAACTGTATCCATCTATTGTCAAAGCTATATATTTATGTTAATTTACTCAGGATAACAAAGCACTCAGTTTGAATTTAGAGTGCCTTTTTGAAACAGTTATATTAATGGTGAAGTGCTATACGCGCATAGTACATCAAAGTGCGTGCGTGCGTGCGTGCGTGCGTACGTGCGTGCGTGCGTGCGTGCGTGCGTGCGTGCGTGCGTGCGTGCGTGCGTGCGTGTGTGTGTGTGTGTGTGTGTGTGTGTGTGTGTGTGTGTGTGTGTGTGTGTGTGTGTGTAAAATGTGTTCGAATAAAAAGTAATGTTCTTCAAGAAATTTATGTTTAAAATCGCAAAGAGAATAATCCATTTTCTAGGTCAAGATTTACACTCGCCGATGCCATTCACTACCACCTCATACGATTTCATAGGTTAAATCATGTCATTGAAAATAGAAAGATTATGGCACCAAAATTTAGACCAGGATGTGAACGCAACTATTATTCAAATTTAGAATTTAAATTCAAATTATTCAGCAGCTGAATTACTACCAAGACGCTACATGCAAAGGACAATATGAACTAGAACCATTTACTGAAGTAGGCCCCCCCCCCCCCCCCCCCCCCCCCACCCGCCCTCCACCAACTGTAAATCTGCGGTGTTATGTTTGGCGATGAAGAAATAGTATATGGCCTCTTCTAAGGCCATTTGAACATGTCTGGTACTGATTGAATAAAAACTCTTGGTGTAGTCACAGAGCAATGCTTGAAATTCCCATAGGTTTACACTAAGCGGTCACCTTGACCCGCAGCATAAAATAAGTGTGTCTCCTAACATGCTCTTTGAAGCTCCATGATGAAAGAAAGGTAACTTATGCCGAACGTGAAAGTTGGAAGATTTTAACCGCGAATGACCTTGACCCCTAGGGAAATATTAAAAATTTCATTGGAAATTATTTAGATCTCTCAGTGTTTTAGAATCTGGCCATGTTTGAAGAGAATCGGAAGAAAACTCTAGGAGAAAACGTTGTTCAAATATTGCTCCCATAGGATTACTATGGGGATATGTGGCACGAAAAAGCTGATTTCTCGAAAATCTTTAGATGGATCAACTTTAAATTTGAGACCCACTAAAGTCAGTATGAGACCTAGAAGTTCACCAAATTTCAAGTCGATCGGAGCCTGGCCAATTTGAACAAAACTTTTTCCAAAAAGATAGCTTCAGCGGTAACACCCTCACCAAGTATGGTACTGATCAGATCAAAACTCTAGGTGTAGTGGCATTTAAATATTAATACTGAACCCCCCCCCCCCCCCCACCCCATACATTTCCTATGGGACTTTTTTGCCCACTCAAAGGTGGGTAACTGAACACCTATAGGGCAGATCCAAATTCTTTTGGATAGCACACTATTCCAGACTACGTAGCAGAAGTTGATCAAGTTTGGATTTGGATGAAAATTGTAGGAGGAGATGCGGTCAGATGTTTTTGACGAAGAAGAAGAAGAAGAAGAAGAAGAAGAAGAAGGATCCTAAGGGATTTTAATAATGGGCGATTACATCGCAGATTAATGAATACACGTGTACATAAGATGTATAAAATACATTAAAGTCAGCGGAGTGAGATCAAACTATGTACCACATTAGCTATCTTGGCGTAATAATTCACGTCTCTTTATACGCATGTTAGAGACGATTATAATATATAATGTATTTACGTCACAGTCATCACTATTTAATGTACATTTATATAAACTGAGATTAATCTATCATATATTGTAGATAAAACAATTTATTAAACATCCGATTAAAATGCAAGTCTCTTACTTCTTGTGGTTTAGCACAATTAGTGACAAAATCAAATTCAGCTGCAATAGAGGGATCCTATCTGACACTCAAGCTGATGACAGCATACTCAATTACGTCAGATGTAGGCTGATGTCACAATCATAATGACGTAATTATAACTCTGCCACGAAGCTCGAAAAGTCCGTCAAGTGTATGAATTGTATTGATTTTCTTTGAGACTGGTTTACAAACATAACAAACATTCTACTGAATATTTTAAAATTAATTTGACTGTCAGCATGTCAAATTAGTTTCAAAATATCAACATCTTACCTGTATAGTTACTTTGAAATTCGGATTCTGGTAATTTATGGTTCAATGTAGGCCTATATAAATCGATTCCAACACAGGTATTTCGTGGGCGGAGCTTAAGCCAGATATTGGCGTGCCAGTAGTAGTAGTAGTAGTAGTAGTAGTAGTAGTAGTAGTAGTAGTAGTAGTAGTAGTAGTAGTAGTAGTAGTAGTAGTAGTAGTAGTAGTAGTAGTAGTAGTAGTAGTAGTAGTAGTAGTAGTAGTAGTGGTAGTAGTAGTGGTAGTGGTAGTAGTAGTGGTGGTGGTAGTGGTAGTAGTAGTAGTAGTAGTAGTAGTAGTAGTAGTAGTAGTAGTAGTAGTAGTAGTAGTAGCAGCAGCAGCAGCAGCAGCAGCAGCAGCAGCAGCAGCAGCAGCAGCAGCAGCAGCAGCAGCAGCAGCAGCAGCAGCAGCAGCAGCAGCAGCAGCAGCTGTTGTTGTTTTTGTTTTTGTTTTTGTTTTTGTTTTTGATTTTGTTGTTTGGTTACTAAATTCCATCCATCCGCATCCAATAAGTCTGATGTTGTATGATCGTCTATTATGTATTTACGTGCATAACGCCTATGATAGACGATCCCTCTGAATCTCAAGTTGCAGAAAACTATACAGGTAAGCTGCTGATTATTTTGAAATTAATTTGACTAGGAACTGTTACTGTCATAGGCAGCAACCACGCCAGGCCAAATTAGTTTCAAAATATTAAAAATAATGTTTATTAAATAGTAAAGACATACAATTGGCACAACGTGACGGACTATTACGCGTTTAAGACTAAATCGAGTCATTCATGACGCGATTACTTATGATGTCATCTTACACGTGACGTAGTTGATTATGACGTGATATTATGATTGACTGAGAAACTGGATTCCTCACTTTTCTACATAAGGCTGTTAAGCGATGACATACTTCTGGGATGGATTGCTAAATGAAAAACATTGTTGGTCAACAACAACCATAATGTCATAAAACATACACGTATGACGTAATAAAATTAAAATACGCACTTCCGGCTCTAGAAACATGTCTATGACGTCATACATATGTACGATTTAACAAGCCTATAAATTTAGAATTTTCAGAATTTTTGAGTCACTTTAGGAATACACCTATTGCGATGACGTCCTGCAGTAGGCCTAATGGTAAATTGAGCCTATGCTTATTACTTACCAAAAACCAGCATCAACGTCGCTATGACGACGAAACACTCGTTTGCCATAGCGGTCTTCTTTAAATACCGTGTTTCAAGACTTCGCTTTGCACATTGGAATCTACGTTAGTGAGGTACCTTTAATACGTCTGTTCTGTTTGCAGGGGAATATAAATCTAAGTCGTAGTCGTCTTGGAAATGCCAATTTGCATGCCAAGAGAAGACGCTTTTTTGAAAAATTTTCATTGGAATAACTGGCTTGCGGTGATGAGTTTTCAATAATAGTCTACTCTTGGTTTGCAACTGGACATTGACTCTTGTTTTCTCGAACAATGTTTGCCATTAAAGGGGTTAATATGCGTATATAAAGGATCTCAACAGAGTTCACAATTAATAACAAAATCACAATCACTTTAAAATTGAAATTATATTTCTCCTATGAACAGAAATTATTGTAATTTTCCTATCTAACAGAACGACAACTCCGTATACACACAAAGCTACAATTACCACTAATATTACCAAAATGGCGAATAACGTCACGACAATGGGCGTATCGTATACCCACGCTGGCGTGTGATTAGATTATATATGGTAGAAATGTAACTAATGTGTTTATAATATCCGTTAAAATTGAACAATTTATTTTAAATGCGTTGTAATTTTTGCATTTATTTATGGCAACTATATATAAAACGACATGAGCGACGCAGCCAGGTGGCATCTAGTCGCTGGTGATAACGTAGGAAGCCAGTTTACCTATGCCAGTTTATCCATCAATCATATGAAGTCATAATCAACTATGTGATGTGTAGGATGTTGTCATAATCAATTACGTCATGAATGACGTAACTAAGTTCGTGACGAACCCATAATTGATGACAGACTAAGCTTAGTTGTACGAATTATATGTCTTTACTATTTAATAAATATGATGCTGAATATTTTGAAACTAATTTGACTGGGTGCTGTTGCTGCCAACAACTTACCTGTATAGTTTTCTGGAAATTGAGACTCAGAGGGTGTATGATCGATTGACGCCAGGTTGTCCCTGTGGGTGGAGCTTAGCTAGAAATTGGCGCGGCATCCATAAAGCTGGATTCCACCATTTTCTCATTATCCGAATAAGATAACACAATGGTATACTTTATCCCATACAAGCAGTCAGACTCGTATAGTCTATCCCATGCAAGCAGTCAAACTCGTATACTCTATCCCATGCAATCAGTCATACTCGTATACTCTATCCCATGCAAGCAGTCAAACTCGTATACTCCATCCCATGCACGCAGTCGGACTCGTATACTCTATCCCATACAAGCAGCCATACTCGTATACTCTATCACATACAAGCAGTCAGACTCGTATACTCTATCCCATGCAAGCAGTCAGACTCGTATACTCTATCCCATACAAGCAGCCATACTCGTATACGCTATCACGTACAAGCAGTCAGACTCGTATGCTCTATCCCATGCACGCAGTCAGACTCGTATACTCTATCCCATACAAGCAGCCATACTCGTATACTATATCCCATACAAGCAGTCAGACTCGTATACTCTAACCCACACAAGCAGTCAGACTCGTATACTCTATCCCATACAAACAGTCAGACTCGTATACCCATACAAGATGTCAGACTCATAAACACTATCCCATGCAAGCAGTCAGACTCGTGTACTCTATCACATACAAGCAGTCAGACTCGTATATTCATCTTTCCAGTTTATCCACCCATCATATGGCGCCATAATCAACTAAGTGACGTGTATGCTGACGTCACAATCATAACGTCATGAATGATTCCAAATACTCCGTCTTTAACGCTTAATAGTCCGACACAGTGTACGAATTGTATGTCTTTGCTATAGGCAGCAACAGCACCCATTCGAATTAGTTTCAAAATATTCAACAACTTACTTGCATAGTTTTCTGGAAATTGATAGTTTGGGAGTTAAGAGATCGATCTATCGCAATACTAGCGTGGTGTGGGTGGAGCTTGGATAGAGATGGGAGGGGCATAGCAAAACCTGGAATGGTCCAGTCACTCATATCTGGTGTTAGAAAAAATGTCGACCTTCAAAAATGTGTTGTTAAAATGCATTCAAGTTACATGGTCAGACAAATTGACATCATTGAGGACTTAAGAAGCAAAGTTATGCCTCTCGTGATAAGTGGAAAATGTACAGATTTACTTCATCATTACGATATTTGTTACTTAACGAAAGTTGTTGCTGCAAAGCTTTTTGTAACTACCGGAACGACCCCTTCCAACTGCCGTCTCCACCTCAAATGTTACTATCGGATCATTGTTTGATTAGGAAAAGAAATCAACATTGACATTGTGAACTGGCTTGGAATCAATAGAACAATTCACCTTTCCAGAGTATCCATCCATTATCAGACCTCGTATGCTGTCATAATCCGCTCAGCGCATGTATGATGACGTCATAATCATTACATCACAAAGGGTTCCATATAGACCGTCAGCAAATCTCAAATGGTCCGACACGTTTTAAGAATTGTATGCCTTTGTAATTCTTTGCTATTTAATAAACACGCTGTTGAATATTTTGAAACTAATTTGACTGGGCGCTGTTGCTGCCCTAGGCAGCAACAGCACCCAGTCAAATTAGTTTCAAAATATTCAACAGATTACATGTGTAGTTTTTTTTGGAAATTAATAGTCAGGGTTTTCAGAGATCGATCGATCCCAACACGAGCGAGGTGTGGGTGGAGCTTAGCTAGTGATGGGCGGGGCATAGGTAAAATGGAAGGTTCCATTAGTTTGCGTCCATAATGTCGAGAATTAAATGTTGTTGAATGTAGTCCATTGCACCTACCCAACTGAATGCAGTGCACCATATTGTAGTTACAGAGGTGATGGACTGCTTTGTCCTGCTGCTTGTGTACCATACCAACTTGAATTATGTGACAACACACATAGTCACTTTATCGAGGATCAAGAATGTGACTGTGACGAAATGTGACTGAACTATCAGTATGTTCTGGTATGTACATTAATGGATGTCCGTGACGTAACAGCATCCGGTTACCTGATTCTTAGTGCTTATATAATCTGACGCTAAGAAACCACGGAAATATATAATTCACTACAAGAATATATTCATAGTTCATCACAGTAACTTATTCAGTCGTTCAAAATAGCATTATACATTTATCTTTTGTAAGTGAAAATAATAATAATTTCTTGCTTTTCAGATAAAATTCGGTCAACATCATCTCATTATATTATTATATGCTGTCGTATGACGTCAGTATCTGGGCATGAGTGATCATCCATGTTTTTAGAATCATCATAGTCGCTTTCCTATTCACAAACAGTTATTTATTTGATGCATTATCTCTGAGATACTCGACGTAAAGGGTTACCCAAGTCACATAGCCTCCATTTTGAATTTGACCTATTTTTCTCACTTTTTGTCTGATAGATTCTGATAATATTTTGTATGTTATTGTGTACACCTCAACAAGCCTAAACGCACAAAAATCTTTCTTGTAGTTTCTTGGGGGTGAGGTTGATTGGTGTGCCAAACTATATCTACCAACCTACTATGCCCCTTTCCAAGTAGCAGTTTACCCACTGAACGGATCTAATCATAAAGGGATTGATGTCTTGTCGTGTATCATGTTTTGTTCGATTTTTACTGCTTACTTTGGCGAATCCAGTACTTCTGTTCTGTAGTCAATGAAAAGCGTACCTGTCTCATTCAGCACTTCAATCCTTACATCACCGAGTAATAATTATTATGTCATGATTCGTATTTCAAAAAGTGTTAAATGAATATTAAAGTCAACTCAAATTTATCTGTTCATAATTTCAAATGTTTCCTAAAGTGATTAAAGAGAGATATTTGATTTTTAAATATAAAATTTCGATTTACCTCTTTTTATGGAGGACGCCATTGCATGGCATTTCAACGAAAGTGTATATCCAAGACGCCATTCGCATTGGGTGTATACGTATGCTAGCATATTAAATTCTCCCCGCTAGGGGATAAAGTCATTTATGGCGATGCGCTTCATGGACGTAATATGATTGGGTTGTCATTTTCACTAATGTAGGATGCACGATTACTGTATTCTGCTACTGTTGTAGTAGTAGTAGTAGTAGTAGTAGTAGTAGTAGTAGTAGTAGTAGTAGAAACATCCTACAGCTGCAATCAGTCCTTCTTCGCTTTTGACCACTATGTCTTGTCCTCAGCCAATAGCTTTAGCTTCCTCAGGTACATTCTTGGTGATTTGAGTGTACCGAGTCCTGCTTTCTTGAAGTCACCTCGTAGGACGCTTAACAGATTTATACAATGACGTCCTCATCTGGCGTTATATTTGCTGCCTCCCAGTAGAGCGAATTCCAAGGCTCTTTGTGCAGGTGTGTCTTCTGGCATTCTTAGCACATGGTCAAACATGGACCATCTTTGCTGGGCGACATTTACGGACAGCGGCGATGTATTACAAATCTTGTATAGTGCATCGTTGGAAATCATGCTGTGTGACCATCGGTGTCCTTTGGTGCTGCGCGTAGGTGTTTGCAGTGGCAGGCATCATGTCTAGAGCTGCCTTTGGAGCTGCCCAGGTGTTACAGCAATACAGCATAAATGATACGTAGGTTGCGTTGTATAAATGGAGTCTACGAACCCATAGATCCAAGAAAGACTGGAAAGCTATGTTCCCCATGACACAGCGTGCAGTAATGTCAGTAGTACTACAAAGCAGTGAACCCAGGATTTTACCCTTCCTCCATGATTCGCCATCACGAAGTGGATCGTTATTTTCTTTAGTTTTATGTTTTGTAGATAGGTATAGGTGGCTTGGATCCATTCATAGATATTCTCAATTTTTAGTTGTGCGTGCGTGCGTGCGTGCGTGCGTGCGTGCGTGCGTGCGTGCGTGCGTGGGTGGGTGGGTGGGTGGGTGGGTGGGTGGGTGGGTGGTGTGGGGGTAGGTGATGGGGGTCGATGGCTGGGTGTGTGTGCGTGCGTGCGTGCGTGCGTGAGACATGGTCTTGTGGGGGGTGGGGGGTTACCGTACATATTTCAACGCAGCAACAAGCTAACAGGTGAAAAGCACAGGAGATAGACCATCTCCCTGTGGGGAGTTGATTGATGTCGCAAACACTACAGACTTCACTGACTTGACTCGTACTCTCAGCTTGGCGTCTGCAAGTAGTAGTCTCACTAGTCAGAGCCCATCTTCGTTGCAACTGGCCTGGTGTAGTACATCTAGGATCGTTGAGCGTTAATTGTGTCAAAGGCTCGTGACATGTCAATGCCAATTTTGTGGTACTCCCAGTGTTTGGACATGACTACTGACACACGCATGCGTTGAGCCCATAGAAATGTCTGCACGGCTGCGTCAACGTTGAAAGTCACTTTGACAAGATCCGATGAAATCATCGATCTTGCCTCGGTGGTATCATAGAGCAACATTGGATAAGATTTTCTTCATGCTGTTAAGGGGCACAATGGGCTGCAGATTGGATGGTGTGTGTTGGTGGGGTGTGTGGCAGGTGGCTTCTTGGGCTTGGGTAGTACGATAAGGGTTCCTTGGCCTACATCATCGATGGGAAGGTAGCGCATAAAAGCTGAATTGCGTGATCGATTTTGAGATAATATCACTTGCGTATTTGAATAGTTCATTGCTCATGCCATCAGGTGCTGATGCACGACCATTTTTCAGCGTCCTAAGTGCTTTCTCAAGATCGTCTGTTTTAATTGGTATTAGCACTAGCCTGGGGTCTCCCGAGAACGGATGCTAATCATCGTGGTAAGTGAACTGTTCCTTGAATCATTCTCGAATTGCCTCGACTTTACCCTGGTCAGTCCCGATGAAGTGTCCTTCAGAGTTGTGTACAGTGTGTGGTGATGTGTAGTTGGTAATTCTCCAGGTTCGCCTGCTCGAAACATTTTGTGACAGCCACATGTGGGGGTGATTTAAATCTGTTCTGCTGATAGTTTTACTACTATAGGGTCATCAGTATACCTAGTTCGGATGTTTTTGAGAACTCATATGGTACTGGTAGATGATTCGATACATTTCAGTATTTTAGTTAAGGCTTCATTTGGATCGGTGGCAAATAGGCCATTGGACCTAAGGAAGCTTGGAGTTGAAATCGCCACACACGATTGGTTGCCATCTGGCTATGATTGTAATGGCGGAGCGCAGTTCTGCATAGAAGGAACCTAATATTGATGGATTCTCTTTGGCGTGTTCAGTAGTTGGGCTATATGCGTTGACTATGCGACACTTACTGGTGGTGTGCATTCTCGTTGGCATAGCCATGTTGATGAATGCAACGTGATCACTGCCGTATCGAAAACTAATGACATGGTCCATGAGCCTTGGTTCGATTAAGAGGCCTAAACTCCGGCATCTGGCCTGTTTCTGCACCATGAGTACTAGCTTATGGTGTATTTGAAGTTACTGCTCTGAGGAGTGAGCTACCTTTCTCTCTGGAATGCATGTGATATCAATGTTATATTGTTCACAGTCTGCACCAAAGGGTTGCCTGTTTGATGTTACAGTCAAACCATGTACATTCAACTTAGCTATGGTAATCTCCTGAGAAGATCGCGTCGCCTCAGGATTTTGAACACACTTTCTAGTTTGAAGAAGGTTACACATAATCAGCGCTGTCCCTGTATGTGGATGTCAGCCTGCAGGCCAGCAAGGTTGGTACGTACGGAGGAGATCGGCGTGGAGGTGTCATCTTTCTCCCCAAATTTCACTAATGCCTACGTTGAAGTCCCGAATTGACTCAAAACATGAAAATTCTATTCAACTGTGCTGAAAAAACTATTGACATCATAAGTGCAAGCAATGAGGTGTCACCAAAGATACGCACTGGCCTTTAAATTAAAGTAATTTGAGGTTGGATGGCACCACCCATCACTGCTTGGCGGGACAAGATGGCCACCTTCATATGAACAAAATATTGTCATATTTAAAGGGTAATTGGAGGGTTGTCAGTAAACGAATGTGTGCAAAAGTAGTTTTTATCGAATGTGCATGCCACAATCTATTACTATAATACTCTATTGGCGATGTATTAAGGATCCCTTTAAACAAACTTGTTGTAAATTCCAGCAAATTGTTTTTTTGGCTAACTTGTTTCTCTTTTGGAAACTTCAGCGAACGGAAAATGCTCTTCTGATAACCAGTAATGGGTGAAATGATAAGTTGAAATTGTTAAATGGATCCAGCTCTAGCTATGTCTTCACTGCCAATGGTCAACAACGTGTGGAACCTACTGCCAGTAGCAGGATCCTTTATCACTGTGCTTTTTATAGACAAGTATCTATATACTCAACTGAGTCCCTGAGAAGTGATGACTGGGTGTTCGCCTTGTTCTTTCCATATCACCCAGTTTACATAGTATATGCCTTATGTGCTTCCTACCTGCCTTTGGGTGGTCTCAACATCCCCACTCATTTCATAGAACATTAGTCTTTAGAGTGATTTAATTTTTCTGGTTCTATTCAAGACCGTATACTGAAAACAACGGCCTCGCCCTATAGTAAGAAAACCAATCCTAAGTGCTGGCTCAACTATCCATGGATCAGACTATCCAGTTTGCTTTCACAAATGGTAATGTGTAAGTCCTAAGTGACATTATAATGATAAAACAGCAACCGTAATATTATCTGTTATGAACCGCCCACTTGCATTAACATTCCTTATAGTGTCCTATTATCTATTACTAATATTCCAAGTGCCTAAGTCAGATGGTGTGTATTTTGTCAACCAGTAAGCCTGTGTTTACCTTAAGGGTTTAACTCACTCTGGAACTCCCCACCAAGGATAAGCACTATTGAAATGGAGATGCTAATACATAGCATATGTCCGGATGTTAACTGGACGACGAAACCAGCCAAGCCTCTGGTAGCCTATAAATAATCTCTAATTCTCATAGAAATTAGGCCTAGGTACCTGGGGGTAATTTAACAGATCCCTATTAATAGATCCTTCAACATTGGGACGACCAGTCGTCATAAGCCGGCAACTCACCATTGAAACAGGTTCATTTCACGAAGCTATGCGCCAGCCACACAGTTAACGAGTCTACATAATCTATAAGTAAGTTGGTCCAATGGGTCTTGATGTAGCAGTTGCCGATTTTGGCTGAAGGTATACATAAATTGGCCTCACATGAGGCGACTGGGTTATATTTCTTCAACACCATTCATAACTGGCCAACCCTGGTAGATGAGACTTCACACAGGAACTCATCACCTGATTGGATGGGTCCGATCTGTCACTCAAGTTTCAGAGGTCATAAAATAAAAGATTAAGAAGTCTCAAGGTGTGCAAATTGTATGTCCTGGCGTGAATTTACAATTTATTAGCAATTTGTTGTATATTTTGAAACTGATTAGACTCGAATCTGTAGACATATGCAACAACAACGCCCCAATCAACTTAGTTTCAACATATTCAGAAGCTTCCATGTAGCCTGTAGTTACCTTGAAATTTAGATTGTGGGAATTCAGGTTTCAAAGACTCAAAGGGAGTTCATTATGCGTGAAAAGTGGAGGGAGCTCAGCTAGAAATGGGCGGGTATAGATAGAAATTGATCTAAGCTGAAGATCTGCTTAATAACAAACCACAGTTTGCGAAATTTAACTGTTTATTATTGTAGAATGCATGCTTACATATTATATACATTCGGATTAGTGTACATTATACTACAACAGTTAACATTAACATTCACAAACTATCTCATGCTTGGATCTAGAAGACCGGTATTGCGTTAACGTCACAGCTTACTAGATAATGTATAAATGCGTCGGTGCATATACATAGCATTGTCCTCTGTAGAAATAGTTCTTATATCCGCAGTAAGAAATTCATTATATACGCGGTTGAACATGTATAAGTCATTACACATATGCCTTTTGAATGATCATATGATATTGCCTAATTGGAGCCATGAGGCGATGGTTTAATAAGACAAATGGTCAAAGGAACACCTATTCTTTACAAACACTATCCTGAGACCACACAGTCACTTACATTACGAAATGGTCTATAATTAGTGGCCAGATAGAGGTTCCATAGCGTAGTCGGCAATAACATGTCAGTCTGCATTACAGGCACACTACCGCTAATGCACGTAACAATTACATACTGTTCGGCTTTGACAATCTCATAGTTATTATTTACAGCGTGTGTGCGTTTTAAACTGATTGAACTATTGTCTTATTTTCCCATCACAGTACGGGTACACTGATGTATCAACTGTGCTGCCTCTGGTACGGGTCCACATAAGAACCAGGCTTACAACTTTGAAAGAGGCGGTGGCATCTGAAAATTTCAATAGTAAAGAAATATAAGTGTTTGAACGATGAAATTATTGCCAGGATGATCTAAATCTGTATAGTGCTAAGAAATGAATATAATTAGTAAGGCTGTTGAATTTTTAAAAAGTAAATTGAATGGAATATGTTGTCTTTGCAGTAATCGATCCCAGTTAGTTGCCCTCAAGATATTCAATTGAGTATTCCTTACATTATAATGAATTTGCAACTTCTGGTCTGTAAGGGGCAAAGGTTTAAGAGATTGTTAAATAAGAACCAATGGTGCTGGTCAGCAACAAATAATGACGCCAGAAATCCGCAGGTATGACATGTTAAAAGCAAAGTACTACAATTGAAGAATCCAATCTGTCACTCAAGTATATGATGTCATGTTCAATTATGTCACTGTATTGTAGGCTGACGTTAAAATCAAATACGTAATGAATGGCGTAGTTAATTCCGTCATGAACTCATAAACGTCCATCAGTTATACGAATCTTGTCTTTACTATTTATTAAATAATGTTCCTTTGAATATTTTAAAACTAAGAACCCAGTCAAATTAGTTTCAGCTTACCTGTATGGTTACCTTGAAAGTGAAATTCTGAGAATTCAGGACTCAAACCATATAAATCGATATCAAAACACGCAAAGCATGGGCGGAGCTTAGCTAGAGATGGGCGTGGCATAGCTAAACGTGGATTCAACCAGTCTGGGTTCATTATATGTCTATGACGTCAGACTACTGCTGCTGCTGCTGCTACTGCTACTGCTACTGCTGCTACTGCTACTACTACTACTACTACTACTACTACTACTACTACTACTACTACTACTACTACTACTACTACTACTACTACTACTACTACTACTACTACTACTACAACGACTACTACTACTACTACTACTACTACTACTACTACTACTACTACTACTACTACTACTACTACTACTACTACTACTACTACTACTACTACTACTACTACTACTACTACTACTACTACTACTACTACTACTACTACTACTACTACTACTACTACTACTACTACTACTACTACTACTACTACTACTACTACTACTACTACTACTACTACTACATATTTGTTCACCATGAGCACGTACTAATATCATCTGATGAACTACGTTTAGTTTCTCAAACTAATGGCTTAATCTCAATCTGCATCTACCAAGAACATGCATAAGTAACTGTTTCCGAAATAGCTAGGAAGATTTGAAATTATAGCAACAACTTCAGAATTTGGTTTCAAGTGGATAAGCCATGAATACAACTAATTCAGTTGAACGTTTGCCAAATGAGCCTTTCTCACCTCTCGCTCTGGCTCATCCTGCCAGATGTCCGATTCATTTATAAGACCTTGAGAATGTAACACCTGTGGAGGTAAGATATTGCAGTTTAAAATCTTGGTAATTAAGAGAAAATACAAGTGAAGATGGATTGTAGTTTAATGGTTTATTTTACATTCATGATAACTATTGATTGGAATCGCTTTATAAAACGTTATGGCAACGTATATATTAGATTAAAGTAGACAGATTCAAGTGAATTGCCTTCTTAACGCTGCATTCACGTTTCCAGTTTATCCATACATCATATGCCGTCATAATCAACTAAGTGGCGTGTATGATCATGTATAATCATGACGTCATGAATGATTAAAAGAAGTCCGTATTAACGCTTAATAGCCCAACACGTTGTATGAATTGTATGCCTTTGCTATTTAATAAACTTGCTGTTGACTTTTTAAAACTAATTTTACTGGGCGCTGTTGCGGTCACAGGCATCAACAGCGCCCAGTTTAATTAGTTTCAAAATATTTAACAGCTTACCTGTATATTTTTCTGGGGTTTGATAGTCATCGATCGATCCCAACACGGACGAGGTGTGGGTGGAGCTTAGATAGAGATGGCTGGGGTACAGCTAGAAAGATCCATTGTGGTATACCGACTGATCCCGAGATATCCGCTAGATGTAATATTTGAAGTGAAATTGTTACAGACAAGATTGTATGTCCTTAATAATGCTAATGGATACCTATAGATGATGGAAAGAGAAAAGATATGCAATCCAAAATCAGATCTTTAAATGATGTCACTGGTACCATCAATACTTTCAACTATGAGATTCAAATATGATGTTGCAAATTCAAGTTGATGTCTGTTTAAGAGAAACCGTTTCATAACAAAATACACAGCGTTCAAACTGATGCCTAAACTAGTGGGTAGTTTAGGAAACATGCCGAGACATTTTCATAATAGAAAAGTCTGGCTAAGTTGCCATTTACTGTTTAACAGAATCATATTAAATGGTTAAAATGACGAAGCGTAATGCCAGTAATACACAAAATCACATAACTTAAAGAAAGTCCAGTTGCTCAGTCAGTCATATGAGGCTATAATCAACTACGTTACATATAGGCTGACATCATAATCAATTACGTAATGAATGACACGGTTTAGTAGGTCATAAACGCTTAATAGTCTGTCCAGTTTTACGAATTGTATGTTTGTACTATTTAATACACATTCTGTTGTATGTTTTGAAATTGATTTGATTGGACGCCGTTTCTGCCATAGGCAGAAACAGCACCCAGTCAAACTAGTTTCACACTATTCAACAGCGTACCTGTATATTCTCTTGGCCATTGAGATACAGGGAGTGCAGGGATCGATCGATCCCAACACGGGCGAAGCTAGAGATGGGCGGAGCATAGCTAAAACTGGATTCCTCCCTTGTACTTTTCTGAACTCTCTGAATCTAGTATATGCACATAATCACATGACACACATACTATTAGAATCACAGTGTATCACAGAGCCAGAAAGTGCGGACGACACTAGTAAATGGTCTCGTTATGTCAATCATGGTTAATTGAAACATGCATTTAAAATGGACATAGGCGGGGTGGGGGTGGGGGGGGGCGTATGTCCATACGGCGGATCCTGACCAATTGTAGGTGGCAACCAACCCGAGTCATTTACTACCAACATTACTCACTAATCATGGGCAGATATATACGATCTTACCTCCCTAGCGGCTCGTTCTCCGGCCTGTAACGCCCCTTCCATATAACCAGGCCATACAGTGGCTGTTTCAGTGCCAGCGAAGTACATATGACCTACTGGTTTCCGTAGCACACTGCGGATTGTAACAACACATCATCTCAAGTTTGGTTACACTCCGATATTCCCTCACCAAATGCAATTATTGCCAAGTTGTCAGAAATGCCAAATATTCGACAAACAGATTAACGGACAGACAGACTGAATCACTGACAGACAGATTTATACTAGATGCGAAACACCCCCCAAAATAGATTTTTCACACATGCTACATAACTAGAGCCATGGTATATGATCTTTCAATAACGTTTGGAGTACTTCATTCCATAGACCAACGAATAGACATATTGCCCTTAAGGTCACAATAACAAATTTCAATGATACAATAGTCATTTCCGCCCTGTATGTCTGACTTTAAAGGCATAT
The DNA here is from genome assembly GCA_034401795.1 of Chaetoderma sp. LZ-2023a. NCBI lineage: Eukaryota > Metazoa > Mollusca > Caudofoveata > Chaetodermatida > Chaetodermatidae > Chaetoderma > Chaetoderma sp. LZ-2023a. The sequence continues at coordinate 30,446,222 of CM067368.1, forward strand.
GGGCCATATCTTTCTACGGTAACACGTGTTATGTATCCAACTACCATTTGTACTTGCAAATTCACAATGTATTGACAAACATAGGCTACAAGGAAAGCGTTGACAATTGGTAACAGCTACGACTTCGGTATATGTTGTCATGAAAAAGTTAGTACATGTGATCTTAAATTGAAATAATGGAATCTAGTTTGCTAGTTTGAAGCTAAGCTTAACACAATTTCAGTGAGTGTAACCGATCATAGAGCATCTCAAAATTATAGAATAACTCGGGCCAATCATTCTATTTAACAAACATATCTTCAAATAAATGTCAAATATTAATTTAATTTGCCTTTGAGTTCTACGTAAACTTACCCTCCAAATCGTGTGAAGAATCCTGGTGGACACATAACGGTATAACATCCCCCTGACCATTGTTCTGCCGGCCAGTCCATCTCCTCGTAGTGAATAGGCTTTAAAAGTAATAACAATCTATTAATATAATATCACTAATGACTATGTAATAGATAACGCAATATGCACTACCCAAGAAATATACCTACAAAATTGTTTCCAATGTTGCGTGTAAGAAAATAGTCCGAGTCGGCTATGACTCTCAGCCGGCGATATGACAGATATCTGGCCAGGAGGATGGGTTATCTGGTCCATCCGCCTGACTAAATATCTGCCAGAGAGCCTATTGAGAGCGAAAGCAAACTTGGAATAAAAAATGGAATGTTAATTGTTATGGTTCATCCACAACTTTGCTGCTATTTGAATATTTCTGCCGTATGTTTACTGAATGAAGTACAGCAAAGATGCAGCTCTAAATCTATCCCCGCCTGAGAAACGCATAACAGTAAAATACATTATTCCATAGCAAATTATTATCAGCCACTGTGAGTGCACTATTAATCCTTTGGCCCTCATATGAGCCAAAACGGCTTCAACAGTGGTCTTGAGAAATGTCAATTTTCAGACGAAACGAAGACTATTTTTGGAAATTTATCACTGGAATCACTGGCTCGATTACCGAGCCAGTCATTCCAGTGTTGAATCTTCAAAAATAGTCTTCACTTGGTCTTCAAAATAGACATTTCCTATGAGAAAATTGAAATTTTCTTGAATAAATTCTAGGGTTAATGGAGCCATCTGATCTGTCACTCAAGTATCTGACGTCATAATCAATCACGCCACTAGTTAGCTGCCGTCGCAATTATAATAACGTAGATCTTTCACGAAACTAGAAAAGTCAGTCATGAAGGTATGCGATATTTTTGTCTTGTGAATTTACAATTTAAGAAACATTTTGTTGAATAATCTGAAAGTAATTCGACTTGGAGCTGCCATATGCAGCAATATATCTCAGACAAATTCCTTTGGGAATACAGGGGCGGAATCAGGTCATTTGTTGGGGGGGGGGGGGTCAACACAAAATTTCAAGGGAGTTAACTCTTGAAAAATTGGGTAAGTAAAAAACGGTTGGCATCCCTGACCGGGGGGGGGGGGCGGGGGGGGCACATGCCCCCGACCGAGTGCCCCACCCCACCACACCCCCCCCCTTGGATCCGCCACTGGAATATTCAACAACTTACCTGTACAACTACTTTGAAATTGAGATTTTGGGAATTCAGGATTCACTTTATATTAATGGATTTCAACACACGTAGAAAGTGCGCGGAGCTCAGCTACAAATAGCCAATGGGCGGAGCTTACCTAGAAACGGATGTCGCTCTCGGGAAATTTATTTTACTCACATTTAATGCTTCTGGTGAGTTGAATATTTTTGAATAATTTAAGGCTAGTCGGTCTCTTCTTTCTTCTTTGGTCAAACGGGCCATCGCACTTGCTTTATTTGCTAGAATAAACCTGAAAATAATAGAATTATTAACATAATTTAACTAGAACGGAAGCAGGGGCACCGGAAGCACGGGGGCAGCGGGGTGGGGGGAGCTTCCCCGTGCTGTGCCCTTCACCCATTTCTCTGCGAAAAACATGTAAACTTTACTTTAGAACTTTAAATACAAATTTTTAGAATATTCAGAGCAGACTGAGCAGTTGTATTAAAGTTTGGTTGTTTTGACATTAACACAAGCCGATAAAGTAATATGGCAGTGCGTCTGGGCCGGTTATATCTATTCTTACGTCACGCAGACTGATAATAACCAGCTTCAGAAATCGTTTTAGATTAATGATAATAAGTCATGACTGAGCGGCCTTAGCGGCGAATCAAATCATTAATGTAAACGTTATTTCTGTAATGGCATTTACATTCGACATATTGACTTTTTTCCTATAACCGTTTCATGTATCTTTGCGATTAAAGCTAAGATACATAGTCATATAATATTTGAATGATGTGTAGTGATACTGGTCCACGCTCACTCCGTTAATGCCTTGCTTAGTGGGTAGAATAAAATATATGTGCGATGATAGGCGGCTGGGTGCAGCAATGTGGAAACACTATAACCAGGTATAGTGGAATTAATAGCATCTCTCAAAATCCCAATATGTACGCACGCACGGACATGTATAAAGAATGGGAGTAGGGTGTGGCTTGGGCCTCCCTCGAAAGAATGTAATAAATAGATGCGCTTAGAAGCCATCTCCTATATCTCACAGATCTCTAATTTATATATTCTATATGTGTATTATGTGTATATTTCATGTATATAGTTTCGTACACTTCTGAAGAAGTTACGGAATAAACTTTAAATTGAAGTTGTAATCTAAGTAATAAATATCATCCTCTTGGATTTTTTAATACAGTACTTTTTATATGAGTAGGAGCCCCCCACCCCACCCCGCCCCGTCGCCCCCACCCCCACGTACCAACTCGTACGGTCGTGATACATATGTTTAGGCATGTTTAGCAATATCAAGCCTTTTGAGTTCTAACCATAAAAGATAATGTCACCGTCCACACGAAAACAAAATCAGACACTTAAAGCCCTCCTGTGAATAGCCCGGGCCAAATGTACCTCTGAAACCTACATGCCAATGTGCTTAAGTAAGAGGCTGCGAAATCATAATTTAAGTTACTTATTCCATACACACTAGTTGTTGAATACGTTGTTACTAATTTGACGTAACGGTGTTGCTACCTCATCTGTCTATTCATCCAACATCTGCCCTATTCCTTAGGCGAGTCTTTAAGAACTACTGGGTAGAAAGGATCCATACGGTCAAGATCCATGGTTGGTCCCAAGTTGGCCGATTTTGTTGATGGCCATCTTGGATTTTGCACTATTTGAAAAAATTACTTTTAAAGACCTTCTGTGAAACTGCTTGAAATGAAACTCAAGAAACTCCATGGTCTTCATCTAAAGCAAGAGCTGAACAAACCTTGTTCACATGTTCACATGATTGATAGATTTGTCTTGGAAAACCTAGTTTTCACAAAAAAACACTTTTCCTCTGAATCCCGCTGAAGGAATCGGGCCACAATTTAGCAAATAAAATCAGGAACTAAGGTCCAATCAAATATTTTTCACGGCAAACTGCGCATGTCCACCTTGCAGACACATGCACGAATGCATTCACACGCAACATATTCATCTGACAATAACCCGTCCACCCGCTTGCTCACAATGTAAATTGGAAATAGGTTCAATTGACCAAAAGAATGCATAAGTTCCTCGCTTAACATTGCTCTAACATTTATACGCGAATCATAATAAACTCAGAATACAGGAAATCGATTCTTAAAAGCCTGCACCTTTCAATGGTTTTTCTTGTGGTTGTTAGGTGGATGCGTATCCGCGAACACGTTTCTGTGAGAGGGGTGGGATGGGGTGGGTTGGGGGGGGGGCGTCGGTAGAACATCCATTTCATATCTTCCTCCAGACAATGCCATTCAACGTGCCCTTTTTGAGGAACCTGCCCCCGCCCCTCAAATTTTGCTTCCGGCACCCCTGAACTGAATAACTCTGAAGTGTACAATGCGTTGCATGCATATGCGGGAAGATCTGTCTTGTCACAGTAAGCTATCCATTATTCGCAAGCAATCGGAGATTGCAACGCTCGACCTCCATGTTACTGTGTATAGAAAACCAATGTCAAGCCAGGACCCCTTAGTGCGTAAATACTTACATATTTTGACCGATCTAGTGGGGTGGGGTGGGTGTAGGGGTTGGGGTGGTGGATGCAAGAGAAATAAACACGATATGCTCGTCACAGTTTATCATGTGCTTTCAGTTTTCACAGGAACCATGGTGATGTTTCTGGAATATGCAATCGGAATGGTCTTTTGTGTACAGACAGACTTACTTCTCTGCAGGACCGAGCGATTGATAGGCAAGCGAGGGACGCAGAATAGATACTACCACACACTGTTTTGCTGTCTTTTTGCGTTGAGCCGCTTGATACGAAAACTCAGTTATAATCTAAGTAATGTTCTGTTCAATATATTGAACCTAATATGGTAAATTAGGTAGCGGTTCCCGCCTATGGCATATAACTGCACATGGCAGCAATTGCTTCGTGTCAAATTAGTTTCAAAGTAATCAATGGCTTAACTGGATAGTTACATTGAAATTATGATTCTGGGAATTCATTGTTTAAGTGGTTAAGTTGAAGTTAATAACCACACATTTAGGATAAAATCACATATTTCGACAACGAGGTAGTGTGGTGCGTGCGTGCGTGCGTGCGTGCGTGCGTGCGTGCGTGTGTGCGTGTGTGGTCAGATGGAAAGGTCACTAGCTGAAACAACACTGTTATTCTCATTTAGTCAATTTGAATTCAATGTATTTATACCCAGACTTATTATATGCAAATGGGGAAATATAGACAATAACGTAGGCGTGATTAAGAATACTTAGGAGATGACAGTTCTGATTCAGGTTGAAATGTAAATCCGGACATACTCTAGAAAACACTAATATTCAAGAGCATACACTGTATTTTACAATTTTTCTGACTGCATTCTTATAGTACAGCTCATAAATAAGTTAGCGTGTTTCGAAAACAAAATAAAAGCGTACTGTTTAATGTTTTGAACTTAATTTGATTGAAAGACATAGCTAGCAATGTCTTCCAATCAAGTTGAGTCCAAAATACTCAGCAAAAGATTTCTTACAACGGGTTCAAAATTGCACTAACTAACATGTTTATGTTTTTGCTTTGAATACATGTTATCTTATTTCTGAGCTGTACTGTATTCTACGGAAGGTTGTGTATATGTTTGCCAAAATTGGTACTTAAGCGCCAAAAGTAAAGCGTGTTTGGTAATGTGGCAAGTACTAGAATATTGACAAGGCTTAGAATTTTCCATACCCCATTAGTGCCGCGTGCGTGCCATCAGGCTTCGTGTCATCCATCGAAGCCCCGAGAGGTTCACCCTCGTCCATTATCAACGTAGTCCCAGAATAGCCTGAAATAAAGAAAATGAACACGGTATTTAGAGTTGAAATACGCGATGTGGATTGAACTACGTAGAGTTAAACTTGCTCAAGAGTCAACCCACCTAGATCCAACGTATAGTGATTCTTTTACGTATGTGATAGAAAGACCACCTGACTTAGACTTTCAATGCTCAAAGAAAATGTCAATTTGAGGACGAACAATAGATTATTTTTGAAGATTTCGCATTGGAATGGCTGTCTCGCTTATCCAACTAATCATTCCAGTGATAAATTGTCAAAAATTGTCTTTTCGTGTTTTGCAAATGGACATTTCTCACTGCAGATGCCGTTTTGACAGAGTTGAGCATTAAATGGCTAAGACGCTACCTACCTTGTTCTTTTGATTCCAAGCATATATTATTGATATGGGAAACATCTATAGTCAAATAATTGTTCAAGATACCAAAGGTATGTAACTTATTGCCAGCTAAATCTTTACATCAAATTTCCAATATGTATGATGCATTAAAAAATTATGGAGATTAATTCGTCAAATCGGGTCGATGAATGTTATTTGTAAGGTTCTGTTGCTGTTAGTGATGTCATCCGAAACCGGGGGCTTGTAACATTGTTCAACTTTTCAACGTTACAGCGTAGACTCTACCAATCGCTTACCAGTATAACAAATGATATTCATAGAAACAGAGCTTATACGCTACATTTTGGAATTCCACCAGTGACACACCGCACCTCATCCATAAGATATCCTTCATGTCATGGTAAAACATCCAAGCAAATTGTAACATATGATAAAATCGTACAAAGTCTTCATCTTTCCTGTAGGTGGCAAGCCAGATAGTTACCGAAGATATTATGTGTTGTTTTCTAAGAAAAAACTACACTTCCTAGTGATCTTGTTTTGCTTGTGAATTTGACGAAGCCATTGCTAAGCTTGGCGCCATCATGGACACCAGTTAATAGGATGGGTATATTGGTGCCAATCTGGATGATGGCAAAACGGTAATACGGGCATCTTTGTACACATCTACCTCAATCCCCATGGTCCGACCGCTATTCCATTATTAAACTAAATAACAGCCCCGATCTAAGCTATCCCATACAATACTGCGTTTACTGAATGAAATCAAATTATTGCTAAGACATAGCCTACTGTTCTCTACCTACCTATGATGCGTTGAGTAACTTTGTATGTCCTTGTTTTAGAACTATTCGCCATCAATCTTGTGACTAATGATGCAGGCAGACGTAGTATATAAACATTGCATACGTTGTATTTGATATATTTTAATGTTGATCTTAGCGCAAGTATAGAATGGAGGATTCCAGTTTCTCAGTCAATCATATGACGTCATAATCAATTACGTGACGGCGTAGGATGACGTCATTATTAATAGCGTCATGAATAACGGAGATAAGTCTGTCACGACTAAGCGTTGTTGTACGAATTGTATGTATTTACTATTTAATAAACGTTATGCTATTAATGCTGCTGAATATTTTGAAATTAACTTGACTGGGCGCTGTGCCTATCATGGGCAGCAACAGTACCCAGTCAAATTAGTTTCAAAATGTTCAACAGCTTACCTGTATAGTCTTCTAGAAATTGAGATTCAGAGAGTGCAAGGATCGATAGATCACAACACGGTTAAAGTGTGGGTGGAGCTTATCTAGAGATGGGCGGGACATAGCTAGAACTGAATTCCTCCATTGTGTCTAAGGCCGTGTTCTCACTAGAGACTTAATCAGGAATAACGCCATACTGAAGTATGGCGTTATTCCTGATTAAGTCTCTAGCGAGAACACGGCCTAATATTCATCTATTGAATATGTCATGTAACATGTCTTCCTGGCTGATCCGATTAGATACACAGACTGGTATTTGGGTGTGGAAAGTGACCGATTATCTTCCCAAGCTACTGTTCTGTCATGATTCCTAACAATCTAGTATTACATACGCTTTACATTATAAGCGGAATGCGGAGCTATAGAGAATTCAACAAACTTGCCATCCCGAGAGAACATTTTGAAGATTTTTAATGTCTTCTTATTCCTAACTGACTACAATCGCTTACGTCTTCGATAAGGCCTGTATGTGTGGTTGCTGCGACAACCGGTCTTACCGCCGACGAAAGTGATGGATACACGCTCGCCTCGTTAGAAGATGAAAGTAACGATATTTTGTCTGTATCCGGGCCTGACCTGACTACTTTAATTCAGAAGATGATGATAAGCTACGGTGGTCTTCCGTAGATGTCAGAGTAACTTTATTGAAAACACAAACTCTTGCTTTGTAGTAGAATCACAAGGTGATGCTTTTAATTGCTAGTTTTTAACTATATATTATATTTTCTACAAAAGTGACTTTTACTGTCACAATAACAGTTACAATAAAACTTATTGATTTGATTCAGTTTTCCTACTTACAACAATTTAAGAACTCGATCCAACGTTTCCCCTAACTGACTAGCATTACTCCCAGTCGCTCTGATCTGATATGCTATTCAATTACTTCTTGCTTTACTGAAAATACATTCAGCAAGAATCTTATTCGTGGTGCGAGGCGGACCGGACTCCCACCGGACTCCCCCTTATGTACTATTTTTATTGTGTTCTCCCTCCATCTTGGTTTCGTACCGCCCGAGGTTGCTCTTGGTTCCCATTGGATTATGACATCATTTCGACCAATCACGACCCCGACTTTTCTTCCTAGCATCTGCGGTTTGGCCGATTCCTGAGTCATGGAATCTGTCGGATAACGCCCCCTAAACTGACAGTGATGGATATTGCTTCGACAATCATTGTTAATCTTTTCTCAATATCTTATTCTGATGGACGTCTTCTGTCAACTTTTCGTCTGGTTTTCTAATCTTCTTGGCGCCAGACGCTACCACGTCCTCGTCCGGCCCCTTCCTTATTAGGCTTGCGCCTGTATTTTACAAGGGTGCCATGACGTAGTGACCATGTGGCCCATCTGATTCACCAACATCTGGTGTCGTATCTGGTGTCGTGGGTCGCCTCTATAGAAATATCGAAACTCGGTCACATTATCACGGTCCTATGGTAAGTCGGTCGTCGCCACGTTACTACGTCATTCTATGAGTCATTCAGTCTGTGCTACGTACACTCTGTCCGTAGCACCCTACCGACGCTCTCGCTTGAATATTTAGAAAACTATTGGTCGTAACTTCTGCTGAATACTATAAAAGGCTATGGCGCGACTGCAGCAAAAAAACTATTGGTCGTAACTTCTGCTGAATACTATAAAAGGCTATGCCGCGACTGCAGCAACAACTTTCGTCTTTTAACCACTGACAGACTCCATCAGCTTACTGCCCTAAGTCTTAGTCTATTCTATTCCAATTTCATTTATTGTTTCAGCTACATTTTCGTGTCAGTTTTGCATCGACTTGATGCACACACTAGATCGCGCTATTACATCCCTGCCCATTGTGTTATCCGTTCTTTAGCTCGCCTGGTATTCAAATATAGTAATTCACTGAGGTCTTAGACTGCAAATATAAGATGTCCCCGGGGTCATGACACCCCAGAAGACAATCCGATATCTACAATTTGATATGACAATATGTGTACAGTAACCACTTGTTCTTGCCAAGTTCATCGTTTCAGTTTAACGCAGGGTTTATTGTAACATTGTACCTACCTAAATCTCTCCAGAAAGGTGTTTTATAATAGACAAATGTCTTGATGACGCTTCCCATGTGTACCTTCGTGATCATCTGTGTTCTCAGACTGGGCAGCTGTGGTTCATATGTTATCTTGTTCTGTATGGGTAATGGTACAGCCATTATAACACGCTTTGTCTATGCCAGAAAATAAAGTAATAAATGTAGCAATCACAGGAAATTCTGAGTAAAATCTTACAGTATAATTTTCATGAAGACTGAATGCTGGTTACATCGGTCAGAGGTCATTAGGTCAAACTGACTAATTGTATCAGCAGTTTCACGAGAACACTGATGAAAGCTATGGATACATGTACGATCTGTCGATTTTATTGTTGATTTTATTGATTACATTTGTTTTAAGCCCTTTCTGGTTAGCTATGGTGGATTATAGTTTAACTTTGTATATACATCACTTTAACGGTGGTACTTTCTACCAATGCGAAAACAAATGTAAAATTTTTGCACGGAAATATGCGTCTACACGAGCTTAATATTATCGATAATTGACGTTTCCAGTTTTATCTATACCTCGCCCATCTCTAGCTAAGCTCCACCCACACCGCGCTCGTGTTGGGATCGATCGATCCCTGCACTCCATGACTATCAACTTCCAAAAAACTATATTAGTTTCAAAATAGTCACTAGAATGTTTATTAAATGGTAAAGACATATAATTCGTACAACGTGTCGGAGTGACTGATTAAGAAGTTGTCCTACACGTTACGTAGTTGATTATGACGTCATATAAAGGATGGATGAACTTGGAAAGGTCCATTAACTTGTGTGATATCACAACTTTATACATTATTACATACATGATATGTGGAGCCATTCTGATCCCATACAGAAATGGGAGACTCTTGCCAGTGAATGCGCATTACCGGTCGACGAAGAAGTACCCGATCTGAGAGGAGAAAATCAATGAAAAATTACAGAAAATTATTTATTTATTTTATTGAACGCAAATGCACACAGACTCCACATATCAAACTATGATTGGCTAGTTACCAATAAGACTGCTTCCTGGTCAACAGAGGTAGCCTCACTCACCAATTACAATGCAATGCCGATATATGCTTGGTATTCCATTCTGAATTAGTAAGTATGTAATCAAATTCAATTCATGTTTCCTTATAAAGAAGATTAGCTTGAAATCATCACCTTGTCCGAAGCCGAATTTTAAGCAATGGTATGTTACTGCGAGGTAATTGTGTTGCTTAACCATCTCGTTGCTGCAAGCAAACCAACCAGACAATAATGTCAATGAGCAAAAACCTTTTACTTCCCGAATATTCTGAAAACAATTTGACTGAAAGCTTAGCCACCAACAACTTTCTGTCAAATTGTTTTCAAAATATTTAGCAGGTCCAGAGATATATGCCTTGGAATATGTCGTCTGCGAAAATCACTAGTCAGACGGTTTAAAGACATATCTCAACTGTCTATCACGCGTAAAAAAATGGGCGGAGCGTAGCTAGAAATGGATCTTATTAGCATATCAACGTCACGGTCATATTTTTTGTTACCAGTGATGACTACTGTCATATTTCATTGACGACAGTATATGTGGGTGTCTGACTTATAGTGACCATCTTGAAAAAGCCTTTATTGACAGCTATCGCACAGGTAGACGAATCCAGTCTCTCAGCGACACATATGCCGTCATAATCAACTAAGTCACATGTCGACTGACGTTATTATCAATTACGTCATGATGACGTGGTTAAGTCCGTCATGATTAATAGTCCCTCAAGTTGTATGAATTGTATGTTTTTGCAACTTAATTTAAGACATTTAAACATTATGTTGAATATTTTGGAACTAATGTGACTGGGTGCTGTTGCTGCCATATGCAGCAACAGCACCCACTTATATTAGTTTCAAAATATTCAACAGCTTAGCTGTATAGTTATCTGGAGATTTATACTCAGGGAATGCGGAGTTCAATCGATCCCAACATAAGCAAAGCAGCGACAGAGCTTAGCGGGAGATTGGCGGGGCATTGCTAAAACTGGATTAATCTATTGCATTTTTGTACTTCCAATCCCCAGTATTTCCGCCATCTTTATGCTGATCTGTTGTGCACCACCGAGAAACTTCCTCTCCTGTGAACATGAATGAGAACATTTATGTATCAGGTAGTGTTATTAAGTTCAGTTGTAAGAGCTAACTAGGTGTTCATACGGTGTCCATATAAGATGATACTACTGCTGCGTAGAGAAACCATTGTTTCAAAATATACACCCTCTTACAACCATATATAAACACTAAAAATCTTATCTTAACATTCATCGTTGTAATTGATTTTAATTTTGAAAATGATGCTGTTTAAAGTCGGTTTGTCTATGGCAGCTATGCTCTAGTGACGACATTGTGTAAACACATACCGGTCTTAATGGGGTGGGATGGGGTGTGTGGGTAAGGGATTAGATTACGATCTGCTAATCAACTATCTGACGTCATGGTCAAATACGTCACATGTTAGGTGAGGTCACGAACATCGGTTAAGTCCATCACGAGTTGTAGTTCCTACGAATTATATATCTTTAACGAACTGTATAGCTGCTTTGAAATTGAGATACACGTTTAGCGACATTTAACCCTGTCAAAGAGAGAGAGAGAGTATTACCTGAGCACCACCCGGAACGTCGTTGATCCGTATGGGTCCACCAGCTCCTTTTATGTACCAGAGAAAGAACAGCAGTGATATCTCATATGGCTCAACACACATGTTCATCATCACGGTGCCAGTAACAATAGCTTTTGCTACCCTGCAGGCAAAACGTATTAAAAGTTAATTGAAGTTTTTCTTATATAACCACCATACGAATAACAAAAGTGGCCAGAGAAGACAGTTACTTTGCTTTTGTTCCTGGATAATCATAGCATTATTCAGATGCCTTACATAGAGATTGGCCACTAATCCTCTTATTCATGTATTCATATTCATTAGCATGGATTTAACCCCAAAAGGAGCTACAAGTACTATTAACAATCTACATGGTGTCATAGCTGGCACAATGAAAAAGTGTTTGTATAATATAGCTGAGCGCTACACATTATAGACAGTTGCGTATCTACTGGGGTGTGGTGGGGTGGGTGCGGGTGGGGTGGGGGGTGGGTGTAGGAGGAAGACTACCACGCCTGAAAATATTTGGGGAAATACATATTTGTCCAGATTATTTAACCGAAATTCTATCGCTTTGAGTGCAAGAAATGGCTATTCAGGACATCAGATCTGCAAAAATTTCTAAAATACTCATTTCCCTAAAATGCTACCCAAATTGTAATAAATTTAACCACATCTAGGAAATTTTCCACGGATTTTCCGTTCATTTACCAAAATTGGGGAAATTCTTCACTGTTTGTCACCCCCGCCCCACAGGCCGCTGACAAAAATCCTAGAATCGCCGCCGATTCTAGACGCATGGGATATGATAGAGAGAACGATTCCGTGTAGTCCCACAATGCGCCAATACAACATCCTTATTCAACATGTAGTGGTAGGTGTCATATCACCTCACCATTAGACACAGTGTATTTGGGAGCACCATCGCCAGTATGTGCAGGGGTGGGTGGGTGGGCATTAATGGAGGGTTACATTTCTGGCTATGCCCTCAGTGTTTCTCATGACACCTAAAAAGGTCCCAGTGACTGCACACCTAGAAACATGGCGATCCCAAACTGCAATCTGGAGGTCCCAAACTGAAATCTGGGATTTCCATGTAGTTTCCCTCATCAATGCTAAAATTGGAGTGTACCCTGAGCTCACAAATTAATTAATTAATTAAATTAATTAATTAGATATTTAATTAATTACTAATTAATTAGTATTTAAAGGATAACTAATCCCATCTCTTGATAGCTGTTCAGGTGATCTAACACGCCGGTCATAAACTATCCAGGTAATTTTAAGCTTTTTATCACGCCGCTAAGGAAAGATATTCAGGATTTAGTAGTTAAATGTTGGTACATTTCTACACCCTATGATGGCTGTTATGATTTACTTTTCAACCAATCAGAAAAATCCTAGTGTGTCTGCCTCAGTATATACGCTCAGTCATAGAGGCTCCAGCTATAGTTTGGCAATGTGGTATAAAAGCAATCCTACAGGTAAGCTGTTTAATATTTTGAAACCAATTTGATTGGAAGTTGTTGCTGCCATAAGCAGCAACAACTTCCAGTCAAATTAGTTTCAAAATATTCAATGGGATGAGCATTACATAATAAAGAATGTGATGCTTTGGAGCTGACATGACATCGCACACAATAGCTTGAGGAGACAAAATGGTGTCGATCACTGTTCTACATTTACTCAATATTATAAGACAAATAATTGCGATACAGATCATGGGAATGTCACAGGATATGAATGATATGGAATCTATAAATCATATTCTATCGGTGAAATACAAAATTTGAGATGAGATTAGCATCGCTTTAACAATCGCACATGATTTTAGAGGTCCCATGGGAACCACTGCGACTACTCTTGGGATCCCAAGTTGCATTTTGGAGGCGTATACTATCAACATGGCCCATATGAGAAACCCTGCATGGCCTTCCCATTTTCAGCTGAGCCAATTCTGAAATAAAGGTCAGGCGAGCTAACCAGAACTAAACTGTTAAACTATACATTTTATACAAATGTTACAATGACCTTGACCTCTGACCTCATTGTCATAGTACTTCATATATGTAAGCTGGTGACCAAGTTAAATTCACGTATGGTTAACCAATCCTGAGACATAAGACAATATGTTGAGCTAAACCAAAGATTTAACTGAAAAGAATAGAGTTTTATATTAAGGTTACAGTGAGTTTGACCTTTGACCACATGACCTCAACAGGGTTGTGCTGCATCTGGTTGACATATTTAACCAAGTGTCCAGGTTTAGCCACAATAGGCTGAACCAATCCTTAGATATAAAACTATATGCTGAACAAAAACAAACACTTAACCGGAAACAATAGAGTATTATACCAAGATCACGGTCGACTTAATCTTTGACCTCAATATCATTGCGCTCGATCCGGTTGATATATATAATCTGTTTGTCCCAATAGGATGAAGCCATGGCGAGATATAAGATGCTATGTTGAGTTAAGCGCACAACTTAAAAGGAGAAAGTCTAATTTTATACCAAAGTCACAGTGACCTTGAAGTTTGACCTCATGTCCTCAGTATCATTGTGCTCCATCCTCTTGATATAAGGAATCAGGCGTTCAAGTTTAGTCAAAATTGGGTGAAGCCATGCTGGTATATAAGCCGATATTTTGAGTTTAGCGCAAAGCTTAACCATAAAAATTAGATTTATACCAAGGTCACAGTGACTTTGAGCTTTGACCTCATATCCTCAATACCACGGTGCTCCGCCCTTTGATATAAGGTAGCATGTGTCCAAGTTTAGTCTCAGTACGGTTACGCCATGCCTAAATATTAGCTCATCTGAGATTGGACGCCGAAAGATAGGCAGGCAGGCAGGCAGGCAGGCAGACAGTCAGGCAGGCAGACAGGCAGGCAGGCAGGCAGGCGGGTAGGAAGGCAGGCCGGCAGGCGGGCAGGCAGGCAGGCAGGCAGGCAGGCAGACGGCGTAACGGAACCGATTGATATATTGGCGAAAATTGCAATTTCGCCAATAATTAAGACATACAATTAGTGCAAAAGTGCTTACTCCGACATCAATTAAGCGTTCGTGACGAACCTAGTTACGTCATTCATGACGTAATTTATTATGACGCCATCCTACACGCCATGCAGTTGATTCTGACGTCATATGATTGATACATAAACTGGAATCCTCCATTGATGTTTATCGGCACGTCGTGAGATAGACATCTCTCAGAAAGAGGAACGTTATTAGATTAAATAGTTTGCCTAGTCCGTTAGACTTTTTAGGAAATACTGAGACAGGATTTAAGAATAAGCGACCATTCCCAGATAACCCAGGTAGATGGGTCTCTACTGAGACAATTCAGAGTCGTATTGGCCCAGTACTGGCCCAGTACCTATCAATGGCAGCAGCAGTTCCAAGTCAAATTATTTTCAAAACAATCAACAAGACATTTATCGAATTGTAAATTTATCAAAGACATGCACTATCCATATACTTTAGTGACGGACTTTTCTGTTTTGGTTACGAAACTATGTCATTTTGATTGTGACGTCACATAACACATGACGTCTTTGATTATGACGAACTGTTGTCTATTTCACATAATATCATTTCAAAATTATAACATAACCTACTCTGTGCAAAATGTTTGATCCATCCATTCTTGAACATTCATTCGGTCCCAAAGCTCGGCATTCTTTGCATTCTGTGGCGCTTCGATTGGGATCTAAAAGAAGCGAACATAATTCTGATAAATAATCTGAAATGAAATTAACGAGAAATTTGCATTGATTAATGTATCAGCTTATATGCAAATTAGTTTCATAATATTCAACATCCTGCAACAGACGAGATTCCACGATGAAGGGTGATTTGATGCACCGCAATTTCCAAGGAGAGTATGTGCTCCACCGCGCGTGACTGACAAACCATGTGGCGTTTTAGAGCATATATTTACATGTGACTTGAGCCTAGAGTTGCGACTGAACATGTATCTAATCTGGTAATATTATCTTATTAGTACTCTACCATTTTCGTCTTCCCAAGTTTCAATACACCCTGTTTGTGATTCTCCAGTTTATTATGACGTAATACAGAAATGACGTAACTATGGCATTATATGAAGGAATCCAAATATAAAAGAACACCATGCAACTGGGTTGTGTTGTATTGGGAAATGCCATATATCTGTGCACACTGTAGACAATGACAACAAGGATGTAAAACGTAGTGTCATTAAAGCCAGGCTCATCACAGGAACATACCTAGTACAAGCAACACTAAGTAAATTCAACCAAAACATTGTTAACCCCACATGCCGTCTCTGTCAGTTGAGTTCTGAAGATTATCAACACTTCTTGCTACACTGTGGTGCACTCCATCAGTATAGAAATCAATATTTATCACTGCTCAAGAAAACCATCATCGACCACCTTGGCGAGAATTCCTGGAAATATATCTCCAGCATAGAAGATCACCTCGTAAAACTTATTATCGACTGTACAAGTCTAGTCAGGGCTGGATTACTACCTAACAACTTCTCATTATTATGTGAATTGGAATGTATAACTAGAAAACTATGTTACAACCTGCATTGCGGTAGAACCTTCCTGTTTAACCAGCTTCCACAACAACATTAATCAACAGTAACTGCTGTTAACTGATATCCTGAATCAGAACTGTATTTATATATAATTGTCCATGCACTCTGGTGCTGAACAGTGTTTGTGTTATTATTATTGAAACGTATGCGGTCAACATATTTAGCTAATCTATAACTGCGGACTAAAATTACAATTATATAATGTTCATAAATCAAACTGTAGTTTACGTAACCACACATGTTGGTGCTCCTATCAAGAGGAGGGATATACGAACAACAACAACAACTGGCAAGACAATAAGTGGCAGCTAAGAAGATCGAACCTCCCCCCCCCACCCCGCCCTCTTTAGCTGGTTCTCAAAGGTGAAAAGAACTCTCTGCAAGTACAACTTGCCATCCAATTGAGAATGGACCTTTCCATTTTCGCTATGCCCCGCCCATCTCTAGCTAAGCTCCACCCACACCTCGCTCGTGTTGGAATCGATCGATCTCTGAACTCCCTGACTATCAATTTCCAGAAACCTATACAGGTTGTTGAATATTTTGAAACTAATTTGATTGGGCGCTGTCAAATTAGTTTCAAAATATTCAGCAACATGTTTATTAAATATAGACACATACAATTTTTACAACTTGTCGGACTATTAAGAGTTAAAGACGGACCTAATAATTATGACGTCATATGACGTCAGCTGATGATGGATACTGTGGAAAGGTGAATTACCAGAGAGACCATATAGCAAGTATATGCGGAGGGCTCTGGTGAGCAAAGGAAAGAAGGTCTGTTGGACAGAGAAGTGGCGTGCTGAGATGGACATTCTTCTTACTCAAAATACTTCCAAAGGATAAGTTATTTACACACCTGTGTTGCGAGTCTCTCCATTTCATCCAGGACATTTTGTGCCTCCTTCTGCTCCGTGGAATGTTTACCGCGTGGAAATAACCCTTGATATCGCAGTTGACCGCGCTGTGGAAACATCAAACCATAGCATTTGATTCCAAGTTTACTGTACCCAGTGTGCATATTAACTCTTACCACTCTGATGTCAAAATTTAAACATTTAAAATTAAACTAAAAGATGAACTGGGCGAACGGGGCAAATGTCCGATAGAAATCGTCTTATGTGTATATTTTGCGTGAAATTATGATTTATAAACATTCTGTTGCTGCCGCAGCACTATCTTCCAATCCAATTAGGTTTAAAACATTTAACAGGGTCACTGTACTGTTACCTTGAAATTACGATTCTGGAAATTCTGGGTTCAAAGTTCAAAATCGAGAGTACAAAGGGAGCGGATCACGTGATCTGTAGAAGGCTATAGTTGATTGTATGAAGTTAGTTGTTGCTATGCTGTATATCACGTGGACAGGGGATTTCATGAGAATTTTGCGTTGATTATACCCACTACAAGGAAGTAGTTAATGACAGATCCCAGTTTATCCGTCAATCATTTGACGTCGTAATCAACTACGTGACGTGTATGCTTAATATGACGGACCAAGCGGTGCTGTAGGAATTGTATGTCTTACTATTTAATAAACATGCTGTTGAATATTTTGAAACTAATTTGACTGAGACCTGTGATTGCTGCCATAGTTTCAAAATATTCTAAAGAAGCTAGCTTATTTGTATATTTACCCTGAAATTTAGAATCATACAATTCGTACAACTTGACGGACTATTAAGCGTTTATAACGGACTAAATCGCATCATTCATGACGTGAATGATTACAACGTCAGCCTACATATGATGTAGTTGATTATGACGTCATATGATTGACTGAGAAACTGGATTCATCAGTTATTCCTTACCTTGTCAGAGTGTACATTGTCGTCCTTGCAATGAGTTAAATGTGTCTTTAGGCCAAACTCTTCTGCTATTCTTAGTAGACGATTCTGTGTAGGCCCGATGTAAGCTCCACCTAGGTCCACGTATCGTACATCCTTATTCTACAAAGGAAGCAACTCAGTAATTAGCGAGACGCACACTCAACATCGTAATTAATCAGCAATGAATGATAATTCAGTGACGTTCATGTTTTTGTTATTGCTGCTTCCGCCGCTGCCCCGCCGCCGTCGTCGTGGTCGTCGTCGTGGTCGTCGTCGTGGTCGTCGTCGTCGTGGTCGTCGTCGTCGTCGTCGTCGTCGTCGTCGTCGTCGTCGTCGTCGACGTTTATAATGATGATGATGATGATGATGTTGTTGTTGTTGTTGTTGTTGTTGTTGTTGTTGTTGTTGATGATGATGATGATGATGATGATGATGATGATGGCGAGGGCGATGCCGTGATGAGAGCGATGATAAAAACAGCGATGGCAGCTATACCGACGACGAAGAAAATAATGACATTGATAATGACGCTGACGGCGTGGTTGATAAATTTGATGATGAAGGGTAATAAACTTATCATTCTGCGTACGTGTATAGTGTATGTTCTGCCGCCCACTCGGTCTCTAGCCTCCAGCACTAACACATCCTGACCAGACTCATGCAGCAGCTTGGCAGCGGATAGACCTAGAAACAAAACAGCAACAAGTATAGACTACAACTGTATCTGGTGCATGGATGTATACTGAGCCAAAAAAGTTTAGCAACAGTGAAGTTTGGTTTTTTGTATTAAAACTATGCGTCCATTTATAACCAAATTTGCAGGCATGTTTCGTCAATGTAATGTCTCGCTGATCATGAAGAAATGCAAATCATTTCTTGCATTTCTCGGCCGCACGCTTACTGCATGTGAAAATGAATTTTTCGTGCACTGGCCCACATTGGCGGGTAGCGAAGGCAAAAATTCACCATATTGCAAAAGCAGATAACGAACGTTAACAGAAAACGCGTAAAAGTTTACCCTACCGAACATGGGCCGCCGCCCAGGGCTACCCGAAAATCAGCGCCATGGAGCAATGGGAAGACTCACTGCTGGGCAGAGCGTTCGCGCTGTTGCTCGACATTTTAATGTTCACGCCTCAACTATTTCCCGTCTCCGCTTAGTGACGTCATCCCGACGTCACAGGTTTGAGACTGCGCCGCGGCTGTTCCGTAATTTGCACACCGCTACCGGCACTACAGTGCATGCACAAACTGCGCGAAACAGACTCCATGATGCTGGGCTGCATGCCCGCCGTCCACTTGTTGCTGTTCCGCTTACAGAGCGTCACATCGAGAATCGGTTTGCATGGACAAGAACTCATCAGCGATGGCGTGCTCAACAGTGGAGCCACGTTTTGTTCAGTGATGAGACGAGGTTTTGTGTGGATGTGGCGGATGGTAGGCAACGGGTTTGGCGACGTTTAGGAGAACGGTATGATGCAGCCAACATCATTCAGCATGACAGATTCGGTGGCGGCAGTGTCATGGTGTGGACTGGAATCCATGAAAATGGCAAACAGATCTTATTGTGATTCGCGGAAATTTAACGGCTCAACGTTACTGTGAAGAAGTTGTCGCTCCTGTTGTCATCCCTTTTATGCAGCATCATGCAGACTTTATGTTCCAGCAAGACAACACCCGTCCTCATTCAGCTAGGGTCACCAGTGATTTCCTTGGGGCTAACAACGTTCCGGTGTTGGACTGGCCAGCGCGATCACCGGACCCGTCTCCTATCGAACACGTGTGGGACATTCTTGGCCGTATGGTGCGTGAGAACCATCCACATCTTCCCAACGTGCGGGAGCTGGAAGCTGCACTGCTCCAGGAATGGGATGCGATTCCTCTTCGTGACATCAGGCGCTTAATTCGAAGCATGAGAAAGCGATGTACGGCGGTGGTTAATGCGCGTGGAGGTCACAACCGGTATTGACAGCTCAGTGTCATTATTTAAATTGGACCCTTCCGTTGAATGATGCCGTGTTAAAGGCGCGATGCTAGCATTACAGTAACAAGAGACTGTTGGTCAAATTGGAAAATGACCTATCAATTTAACAATATATTTGAAACAATGTTTTTGATTAAATAATATTTATACAGTAATATTCTCAGTGTTGCTAAACTTTTTTTGTTCAGTATATTAAGATTGATCTAGAAACAAAACAGTAACATGAATAGACAACAACTGCATCCAAGGGCGGATTCAGGAATTTCTTTTAAGCCTGGGTGCATGAAAAAAATGGCACTTCTAAAACACACGGAACAGAGGCAGCGAAAACAAACGGGGGTCACGTGGTCCACCTCCGGTTAATTTTGAAATCTAGGTACTTACAGATTGCATCTCATGTAATTCCAGATGCAAATATTGACCCTCAGTTGAATGTTAAATGCTTAACTTTTTACCAATTTAAATATAATTTAAGATTTCGATGGGCGAGGGTGATGCTTTTCTCATTGGCGCATCACATCATGGTCGTGGCGGTACTAAGAATGGACCAGGGCTGGGTACGTGTACACGTGTACACGCTCAGGTGACGTGTACACGGTTACAAAAATCGTAAACGTGTACACGGGAAAATTGTCTAAAATATATATCTCTATGTGAAATATGTAAGATATTTAGATATCTGAAAGAAAATAGTGTAATTTTTCACAAAATAATTCCCCGAATATACCGCCACACTCTCTGTCTGTCAATGATGTCCGATTTCCGGATTGACCCTTTAACCCTCAAGCCTTCCAAAACACGGCTCCCACATCGGTCTTGAGAAATGTCAATTTACAGACCAAGAGGAGCGAGATTTTGTCTTTAAAAGTTGCCACTGACAGTAATTTCTATGGAAAATTTTCAAAAACAATAATCTCTTGGTATGCTCATGGTGATTTTTATGAGAAAATTTAAATTTGAACAACTTTGAGAGTCAACGGGGTTAACCAATTATCCGCGCGTAGCATCAAACTCAGCACGCAGGTATTCCTTTGAATAACCAACAACACTTGTCAGATCACATAGGTGTGAATTTCTGTTGAGCGTTTAAGCGTGATCTTATCAACACAGATTATCACTATGAATGCTGTGGTGTGTTGTACTTATCTAAGCTAACAGTGGACTGAGCGCCGTCAGCCTTTGCTCAACTCATTAAAGGCCAATAATAATAATAATAATAATAATAATAATAATAATAATAATAATAATAATAATAATAAAAATAATAATAATAATAATCGTTATTTATTGAGGGTAGCACTTCAAGTACACGCCTGATCTAGCAGAGGCCCTCATTACACATTTTTAAAATATATATATAATATGTACACATTTATACATCTATGTACAGACAAGGAACTTAGGGAATCTATTTCTTATAATCATATAATATTCTGAATGTATTAAGAGTAATTTGAGCAAAAGCTACTGATGCTTTCAACAGCAGCAAACTGTCAATCAAATTAGCATTGATATATTCAGCATTGTAAAGTAAATTCCTTTCTTTTCTGCTGAAATGCTTTTGAAACAATGCAAGAAATAGAAATAACGATATTGTTATGTGCTAAAATATAGAAACTAATTCTCAATTTCGTAGACAAATACAGCTAAGCACATTATAACATACGATTATACATACATACAGAAACAATAGATTTAGTAAAATTATTATCATTACCCACGCCGTCGAATGTCTTAACCCTTTAGTGACTAAATTTGTCATGAAAACCTCGATTAGGTCTATCTATTGTGAAATGTCCGTTTCCAGAACAAGACAATGCCATTCTTGGAAATTTACCACCGGAAAGACTGGCTCGATTATCGCGCCTGTCATTCCTGTCATAAATTTTCAAAAATAGTCCTCTGGACTGCAAATGGTCATTTATCTAGCCGATTTTATGGACTTGTTTCTAGGCTTGTGCATTTATGGGTCAAAGAGCGGAAGAATCACCAAACTTGACATAGCACTTCATAATGTAGGATAAAATCAGAAGGTTCAATCGAAGGTTTGTATCTTAAAGGTTAATTAGGCATATATAGTTTACTGAAATTAAGAACTCACCAAAGCACATGCACTCCCAATCACACACACTCACTTCCACACGCACAGGAACTCATGTACATACACTCCCGTGGGTTTACATCCAATATAGTAGGTCTACGCCAACATCTAACCATTTCAACACTAGTATTAGAACTCAAGTCATGCTATTAAGCTGTTGCATATCTTAAGCATAATTTGAATGAAAGGTCTTGATACCTTCGGCAGCAACACTATCCAGTCAAATTAGTATCAAAATTATAGTCTATTTGCATGTCGAGAGAAGACTATATTTTTGTAAATTTATCGCTGCAACGACTGACTCACCGAGCGAGCCAGTCATTTCAGTGGTAAATTTTCAAAACGTTATCATGCCTTTGCACGCAAATGGACATTTAGTTCTGACAGATTTCGATTTTTCTTAGCCAATATTGACCATCGAGATTTTGTGGGAAAGTCGGTAAACAAATTGCACAATCTTGTTTTAAACAGAATTTATTTTGCACAGTAAGACATAAATCTTATTCACGTGTCTCCCATACCTACAAATGTACAACTTTGTGTGAAATTAACCCTATTATGGCCAGGTCGCTCAAAGCGGCCTCTTCGATGGTTTCTATGAATTTCCATTTGCAGCCAAAGAGAAATTAGTTTTGTATATTTATCAACGCGATGTGTGGCGCGGTAACCGAGCAAGTCACGTCAGTGGTAATGTTTAAAAATAGTTTTCGCTTGGCATGCAAATGGATCAAGTAAAAGTAGAATTTTCAGTTTCGTTTTAATGAGCCAGGCTAAACATCATCTACAGTGATCATAAGAAATATCCATTTGAATGACATCAAAATGCTCTTTTTGTAAATTATAGTGATACTTTTACAAACTGGTCTTCTCTTGATCTGTAACTAGACATTGACGAAGCACAAAATCCTAATCAAAATTAGAAGCACTTTGTGTGTTTTGAGGCGCTGTTGACACCCGGGTGGTGGTGAGAGAGGGGGGAGGGTGATGGTGGGTTAATAAATTATTTTATTTTCCAACCCCATCACATTCCACCCGCTACACTTATTAATAAGCTAAATAGATATATTATTACTACATGTTTGCAGTACAGTGCCAAATACGTGTACAAGTGTACACGTTCGTTAAAACTAACGTGTACACGTGTACTGATATTTCCCCAAATGCACACCACTAGAATGGACCTATTTATTATAGCATTTAAAACCAGCAAAAACAGCAATGGAGATGCACTGGTGGCATTCCTTAGTTCCAATAGCCTATTTGTCACAAATGCGGATTTCAAACACCCATGCCGTCACCGGACAACATGGACTGGACACATTGCTGATTGCAAAGCCCCAAAAGACTTTAAGGCTACAACAGTTGTCTTCAACCAAATAGACTTCATACCATGCAGTACAGAAGCAAAAACCTTACTCCGGAACGCTCGTTCGCATGGAGGCACAGACCTCAATTCTGACCATAAGCTAGTCATTACACACCTTCAGATGAACGATCTCTACCTTATATATAAACACCATACCAGGCAAGAGGGTAGAGTCACCTACAACCTACCCAAGCTTATCAGCGATACTGACACTCAAATGTCATACAAAAGGCCCCCAGGGAGCAGCTAACTAACATCGATGTCAGCTCCGATCCAAACGAAGCCCTAACCAAAATACTGAAATCTATGGAATCATCTGCTACCAGCACCACAGGTATTCTTAAAAACAACCAAACTGGGTATAATTCCGACCCCTCTAGTAGTAAAACTGTCAGCAGAGCAGAAAGCATTACGGCTGCGCATCTATCAAAGTGGCCAAAGTGAAGACCGCACCAAACTACGCCGGGAGCGCAATATTATTCTACGCCGCATTAGCGAACACTTAAGGGATCGTGCTATTCAACAGGCATATGGAATCACTGCCACGGATGACTGTCACAACATGTTTTGGGCAGCCCGAGCCCTGGCAGTTACTGACTACACACCACCACTCACTGTACACAACTCTGAATGACACTTTTTCGGGTCTGACCAGGGAAAAGCCGAGGTGATCCAAGAATGGTTCAAAGAACAGTTCACTGACAACGATGAGGATCCCTTGCACCCGTTCTCAGGAAACCCTGGCCACTACTAACACCAATTAAAACAGCAGAAGTTGAGAAGGTGCTTAAAGCCCTGAAAAATGGACGTGCATCTGGACCTGATGGCATGAGCAATAAACTATTCAAATATGCAAGTGACAATATCTCAAAACCGATCACGCACCTAATCAATTAAGCTTTTATGCACCACCTTCCTATGGACGCTGTAGGCCAAGGCACCATTATCGCATTACCCAAGTCCAAGAAGCCACCTGGCCCCCAGCCAATCCGCGGCCCATTGTGCTCCTCAATAGCATACGGTAAATCCTATCCAATTTTACTCTATGCCGCATCCGAGACAAGATCGATTACTTCACCGGATCATGTCAAAGTGGCTTCAAACGTGGACACAGCTGCGCAGACATAGTATGGGCTCCACGCATGCTTGTCTCGGTAGTCATGTCCAAACACTGGGACTTGCACAAAATGGGCATTGACATGTCATGAGCCTTCGACACAATTACACGCTCAAAGATCCTAGATGCACTACGTCAGGCCAGTTGCAATGAAGATGAGCTACGCCTAGTGAGACTACTACTTGCAGACGCCAAGCTGAGAGTACCAGTCAAGTCAGTGAAGTCTGTAGAGTTTGAGATATCAATCAGCTCCCCACAGGGAGATGTTCTATCTCCGGTGCTATTCACCTGCTACTTTGCTATCGCATTGAAATCTGTGTGGGAAAGTTCCACAAGACCAACCCCTCCCCCCTCCCACCCCACCCCCCCCCCCCCCCCCCCCCCCCCCCCCCCCCCCCTCCCCCCCCCCCCCCGGTGTCAATACTGGGCACGCCGCCATAGATGGAATATGCCGACGATGTGGACTTAATAAACGAGGAAAAGAAACCCATTGACGAACTTCTCGCAATAGCTGCAAGCAAACTAAAAATTGAGAATCTCTATGAATGAATCCAAAACAGAGTTCACCCACATATCCCTATCGACAAAGCATGAAACTATAGAAAATGACGACGCACTTCGTGGCGGCGAACCATGGAGGAAAAGTAAAATCCTGGGCACTGCTTTGCAGTACTGCTGACATTTCTGCACGCTGCGTCATGGGGAACGTGGCTTTCCAGTCCTTCTGGAAGCTATGGATTCGTAGATCAAAAATGCTCTTGATTAAAAGGCTGCGTTTATACAATGCAACCTACGTATCCTTGATGCTGTATAACTGTAACAGCTGGGCAGCTCTAAAGGCAACTCTAGACAAACTCGATGCATGCCACCGCAAACACCTACGCACCATCACTGGACACCGATGGCCAGACATCATAATTTCCAACGATGCACTATACAAGATGTGTAATAGTAATACGTCGCCGCTGTCTGTAAAAGTCGCCCAGCGAAGATGGTCCATGTTTGGCCATGTGTTAAGGATGCCAGAAGAGACACCAGCGCAGAGAGCCTTGGAATTCGCTCTTCTCGGAGCCAGCAAATACAAAGCCAGGAGAGGACGCCATTGCATAAATCTGCTAAACGTGCTACGAGGTGACCTCAAGAAAGCAGGACTCCGTACACTCAAGTCAAGGATGGACCCGAGGAAGCTAAGGATTTTGGCTGAGGACAAGACACAGTGCGCAAAAGCGAAGAAGGACTGTTGCATCTGTAGGAATACAGTGATCATACATTTAAAATCTGAGACCAATTAATTTCAAACAGTCACTGATTATTCGCTACCCTAACTGGACTTAAGGTTGTTACTGCCTTATGCCGAAAGCGACTGCTGCATAGCATCCCCCATAGCTTCAACCTATTGATTCACTGGGCGGCTACGTATATGTCTTCCCAATAAAGGCAGCCGCAACCTTCATTCCAGTTAGTCTAAATATATAAGTAACAGATTTCATTCCAAGTATAGTCACAAAACATATATGAGATATGAATGAGATAGATCCTGGCTGGACGCATAGCGATACAGAACTCTTGGATATTTTGAAGCTAATATGACTGGAAAGTGTTGCTGCCTAGGGCAACAATAGCTTTCACATATTCGTTTCAAAATATTCAATAGCTTATAATACCTGTACGGTTGCTTTGGAATTGAGATATAGATGATCAAAGATCTCAAACACGCTTGTGTTGAGACTTGGGATCGATCGATCCCAAAACTCCCTGACTATCAATCTCCAGAAAACTATACAGGTAAGCTGTTGAATAATTTGAAATTAATTTGACTGGGTGCTGCTGCTGCCACATATTTATTAACTAGTAAAGACATACAATTCGTACAACAACGCTTAGCCCGTCATCAATTAAGCGTTCGTGGCGAACTAAGCTACACCATTCATGATTTAATTGATTTCGATGTCATCCTACGCACCATGTAGTTGATTATGACGTCATATTATTGACTTAGAAACTGGAATTCTCCATTAACCATAAACATGATAAATTAAAACAAACATCATAGATAAAATCAGGAATGCTTGATTGACAGCGCCCAGTCAAATTAGTTTCAAAATATTCAACTGCATGTTCATTAAATAGCAAAGACATACAATTCGTACACCATGTCGGACTATTAAGCGTTTAATACGGACTAAATCGTAATGATTATGACGCCAGCCTAGACAACACGTAGTTGATTATGACGTCATGTGATTGACTGAGTAAATATATTCTTGAATTAATGGCCGCTTTAATCAACAGCCAATAAGAAAGATTGTTAATCTTACAGCTAGTGGACAGTTACCGATAGACTAACTAGAGACTAAATACGGTCGTGCGGATGCATTAGAACACGTATAGCCCAGGAACTGCGGTGCTACTAGTGCAATTGTTGAAATGTGTTGGGGAGAAAGTGCACGCCATGTGGCGGCAGAGTATCCTTTGCGGTGGTGGGGTGGGGGTAGTGGTGTGTGTGTGGGGTGATTAGAAGGGCGCACCCCATGCACGGGATCTCGATCCGTCCCTGACACTAATATGACGTCAATTAACGTACATAGAAACAAAACAACAACAAGTAGGGCCTATAGAGTACAACTGTATCTAGTGTCTGCATATATATACACCTGTGCAAAAGTTAAGCACCACCCTATTTTTACGCACATGCGAGGGTATATTCATGTGCTATGAAGAAAGCAATAGCATAAACATTTATGTACCCATCCATCTTAGTGCAAGAGGTAATAATGCAACTAGAGGAATGCTGATTATGATGGTGGGGAAACACTGTATGTTTTTGTTTGAACTTGAAAACGAGGCCTGAATATGGTTACGTTGACACAACTGACAACTATTGCCCTACAGTTGACACACGTGGCTAGATTGTCATTAATGGTGTCTGAAAACGAAGTTTAACATCTGTGCACGAGTTTGAGACTGTCATTATTAATACCGGATATATCCACCTTGTGCCTGGATGACGGCCTGGACACGACGTCTCATGCTGGTCACCAACCGACTGATACGCCATTGTGGTATTCGTTGCCATTCAAGATGGAGTGCGTCTGTTAATTCCTGTAGGTTCTGCACAGGAGGATCCCTCCTTCTCACCATGTTTCCCAGAATGTCCCAGATATGCTCAATAGGGTTCATGTCAGGGCTCCTTGCTGGCCATGGTAGAGTTTCGTGGCATTCTGGCGGAGGTATTCATGCACAGCTCTAGCACGATGTGGTCGGGGGTTGTCATCCATGAATATAGGGTGGGTTCCAGGTGCATGATTTACAAAATGAGGGACCACAACTCTATCCAGTATGGAATCTTGATATCTTTGTCCATTTAGTGTTCCAGGTACAGTCAACAGATCCAGCTTACAATCAAATGAGATGCACCCCCATATCATAACGGAACCTCCACTAAATGGAACTTCTTCCATGATGTTACGTTGGTCGTACGCCGTGCGTCTGGACCTCCATACACGAGTTCGACCATCTGTGGCATGAAGCAGGAACCGACTTTCATCGGACCAGTGTACCGGTCTCCAGGATCTCATGTTCCAGTGTCTTCTTTCGTTGCACCACCTCAGACGCTCCTCTTTGTGGTGTGCAGTGAGGAGAGGACGTCTGACAGGTCTCCTAGCTTTCATGCCAGCAGCATACAGTCTCCTTTTGACGGTAGACATTGACACTCTATTGCGCGTTTCCCATTGCTGGCTGAGCACTCTGCTGTTGGTGAATGGAGATCTCCTAACAAGGCGTACTAGGGCTCGATCATCACGGGCAGTAGTCTTCTTCGGTCTTCCAGATCTAGGCCTGTCCTTCACCTCGTTAGTTTGCCCATGTTTTGCAATCAAACGACTGATTACAGTATGGTTAATGTTCAGCTGTCTGCCAATCTCTCTGCATGACATACCAGTGGTATGCATGCCTATGATTTGCCATTTCACACGATCACTTAACCTTCGTCTTGCCATAGCGGTTCACAATCAAGAGCTAATTCTCTCTGTACAAATAAACCACGGTCATGAACACAAAATTCCTAATCTTGTCGCCTAACTCTGTATGTAATGTTCTACACCTCAAACTGGACTTTTACATAACTGAACACGTGTGCTGTTTCCCGCCACGCACGGACATCAAGCGGCGTGAAGTCATGCATGCATGTGCATTTCGTACTTGGAATTATGTCAGCTAACGCGGGGACAAAAAGTATGGCAGCCTAGTTGTACCATCATGTTTCTACGTTCTATTGTTTTTGCTGGTGCTTGCTTAACTTTTGCACAGGTGTATAGTATAAAGATTTCTCAAGAAACATAACAACAAGAATATGCAAAATTAAACCGTATTTAATAGGACACCACTGTATTTCTTGGGGAGGAGTGGTGTGGTGGGGAAGGGCGGGAGGGCGCACGCACAAAACTAAATAAAAAATATGTCGTTGGCATCACGGGAGCAAATCATTGTTTATCTTGTGACAATATGCGGCAAACCAAAAATATCGTTGAGGGCCAGAGAGCGGACTGCTTGTGTTGTTGTCCAGAGATAATGTGGGCCCAAAAGAGATTTTGCTTGCTATGTTGTTGATAACGAGAGAGGCAGTGCTCCAGCAAAAAAGGAGCAGATTGTTTGCTTTCTGGCAATATATATAGTTTATTAGTTATTGAGGCTTTTTCGGATAGGAACTTTCTTAAATCCCAAGACGCATAAGTTATTGTAGCATTAACTAATACATTGAAGCCGGAAATGCGAATGTATTCCTGGGTGCAAGTTGTACACTCATGTGATTATGTATGCTTGAACAGTTCAACATTGAGAGGATAACCAGGTGACTTTGTGAGGGAGGCCAGTGAACACTGCACACCACCTGCAAAGCTGTCACGCTCGTGATGAGTAGAGAAGGAAGACGTGACAAGTAAAACCTGTGCAACTATGAGTCCATGACGATTACAGATATTTTGATATACACTACGGCAGCCAAATTGATTCAGGAAACTAAAAGAATCAATATGTGTAATCTATACAGACTGGAGGTATTCGATCTGTCAGTTGTTTGCTGACGCCAGAATTAATATAACGTATCTCCGTTATGAAAGTCGAGAAGTCCGTCATGAAGGTCTATGAATTGTATATCTCTAATTAATTAAAAATTTAATAACCATTCTGGGGAAGATTTTGAAATTAATTTGTCCCTGGTCAAATTAGTTCCAAAATATTTAGCAATTTGCATATAGTTAAAGTTTCGGCGACGTGGCGTGAGATCAAATTCTCCAATTCTTCAGGAACCAATTCAAACATGGAGAAGCAAGGCGAAAACATCTGTCCAATTTATAAGCTATGAGATATAATCAGCTTTATGAGCGCCACTGAACCTTAAGTTGGTTGGTCGGAAGACTTTGTAGAACGACCACAAGTTTGAGGCAATCTCATTTACTAATAGACAATATATCTTTATCGGTCTCATTAAGCTACTCCTTTATTATATAATATTACAGATGCTTAGCAATGAAATATTACACTTACCGCTTAGCCCAGCTCCTATCACGATGGCGTCATAACATTTACCCTCCGGCATTTTCGCTGCTGTTCGATGCAGTGGTTTAGTACGTTTGAGTCAGTGTTGTGTTTGTAATGTCTTCAGATCTACCGCTTTATATACGATTGCAATTTAGATAATGAGATAAGGTCATGTACAGACTGATACAAAATTTAGGCGCCCTTATCACACATCCACAATCACATGGCGGCCCGTGCTGTATAGGTCATCGTCTCATGAAGATATTACGCGCACTCACGCACGCACATAACTTACGTTTAATAAGTCAACAATTCTAACGAATTCGAGAACAATTATTACAAGTGTACTTATTTGAAGACTTGGTAGATCAAGTTAGCTTCTCTGTCCCTTTCCTTTAATGTTTCTGCCTTAGTGATGCCTTGGTGCAGGATTTGTATCAGGTATTAGGAAATATGTATGCACGTGAGGGAGCATTGAACTAGCGGGTGGGAGGGGGTGGGTGGGCGTAGGTTACTTCCGGGGACTCCCATCTGCCCCTCTGCTTCAGCAGATACTCGGTCCACACGCTAGGGCTATATCACCACCGACCTGACTGTTTTAAGCACTTGACTACGTCTGAACACATCGGTGGATCCAGTGAAGGGACACATTTAAGACGCCTTTCCATAGTGGTCCAATCTTTCGTGGTATTTTGTGAGATCGTTCTGGCAACGCGGTGATATTTAGGAACAGTGGTATTTCAATATTCTCTCCATTCTGATTGCTTGTGATCTGGTTGCCATTTGCCAATTTCTCACGTGTTTGTCATTATGGTTTGAATATGCGCGTATCGCATCTTGCTGTGCAATGGCTTGCTTATTGCTGCTAAAACTTAAAATATTCTTTGGTATATGCCATGCAGGGGGACACATCTGACAAACCACTGTGTATCTGGTAATTTTGTGCATATATCCATGCAAACATGGGTATCTTTGAAGGTGAGTGTTTTAGAGGCGATTCGTGGTCTGGATTTTATGGAAGTATATCCAGAATTCACATAAGAATTATTGCAATGCCGTCTCTGCTTGTCGCCAGATCATGAACATGCCATCTATGTTGCTGACAAAATATACGAGTGGCTGGTGGTGCTTCTTGTTTTAGCAATATACCAATTCTGACATGAATAAAATAAGAGGGTGTTGTGCTCTTTTGATGCCAATAGTTGTGTTAGTAATCTAAAGATCGTGTCACGTCTGTTTAGTGTGAGGACTAGTTTGACGATAGACTTGACTCGCTTTGATCAATAAGTTTATTCCACCCTAGGTCTGTGGTCTGTGGGTGCAGGGATGTCATCTGTGGGTGCAGGGATATGGTCTGTTGGTGCAGGGATGTGGCATTTATGGTGAGTGTGTCTTCTATTTGGATTATCGAGTTAGTGGCGTGTTTTAATGCGGTATGGAACGGTCAATAAATTAATCTTAATTATACGTTCATCTACATAGCTACTGGCCTAGCTCGGCTTCACTCATTGCCTCTCTACCCAGAATCATAACTAGGTACATGCATAAAAAATGGGGGAAGATGGCCCTAATGACGCAATAGACTACTCTTCGAGCCGTACCTGCTCACTAAGCTCACATCCCTGCCGCCTGCGGCATGTCTGGAGGAGCAGTTTAAATATACATGGTTAATATGTCATAGTATCTGCACTAATTGTGGGTGAAGTTAAATTAGTTTCAAAATATCAAGCCGCTTACTTGCTTGGTTGTTTTGCAATTGATATTCACGAATTTCAGGAATAGAAACGATTAACTCTGCTAGGAAACACTCAACACATTATACATAAGTCGCATGGCTATGCATTGGTTTAGTTTAAAAATATTTATTAACGAACATTTAACTCACCCTGTGTTTGTGAATGTGCTCCAGATCCTGATCTACATAATCTATCATTTGCCAGAATTAAGTTCAAATGTGAGCAATGTCTTAGAATTAATACAGTTACGAGGTTGATCATTTGATCATATGATTGAAATTGAGCATGTACGCATACGCGGTGAATGGTTGCTTAGCTTGGCGTGCTGGATACCATCGCTCACTCTGGCTAATTTGTGATTAGCTGATTGTGGTCTTTGATTGCGAAATACTTTCTTGAATCAAAAGCTGATATAGTACTATGGCATTCAATAGAATGCTGATTAATTTATAAATTAGAAGACATACAATTTGTTCACACGTGATGGACTTTTTCGATTTTCGTGACGGAGCCATACGTCATCGTAATTGTATTGTGACGTCATCTAAATAGTATTTGCTTATGATGTCAGATACCGGAGCGATCGATCGAATACCTCCATTCACTTGCTGTAGGAGATGTCAAGCGTTGTTACCATATTGTGATTCCGTAACAACAGGAGCGTTGGTTATGGCAACAGTATGTAACCCCTCTTGCGTTAACAGCGCCTCAAAGCGCCCAAACTACTCCTTGATATATCGATATATATATACATTTTGATGGTCAATATTTTTCAAGACATTTTAATTTTAGAAGACTATTATTGTAAATTTACCACTGAACTTTTTTCCGCCGGCTTGACCGTTAAAGCGGTAATGGTAAAGCAAATTAAAGTTTTTACTTAGCCAGTGTCTATTTGTAGGCCGAGAGAAGAGTATTTTTGAAAATTTACCACTAGAATGACTGGCTCGGTTACCGAGACAGTAATTCTAGTGGTAAATATTAAAAATACTCTTCTCCCGGCCTTTCAAATAGCCATGTCTAAAGACCACGGCGAAGTTGTTTTTGGTCAGTGACCATTAAAGGGTTAAGTTGACACAAGAGGGGTTAAACACTCCCACCTTGTGGTCCCAAAATCAGACGTCCGTTATAGGAAGTGTGGTTATATTTTATGTTTAGATTTCTGATAAAGGTCTATTAGATAAAAATTGCCCAACACGTATCTGCCGATTTTGTCCTCTACATGTTCCGTGATATATGGAACATTTTACTTGTCCCTGTTCACCTCAATAAGAGGAATTTGAACGAATAATTATAAAGGTCGGGAATGGGATGCATATTTTTGAAATAGGGTCTATATGTATCGAACAGCTAGGTTAACATTTTTAAATATAGAGTCAATCTTGCTTTTTTGTGTTCTTCCATTTAACATGTACATATTATAAGGAACATATTTGTTTGCGATTTTTTGTTACCAAATTATCGTACAACGTCTCTAGTTTATGGTACAATATCGTGCAGCGCTGAAAACTTATTAAATTCTCATATTAGCAACATTTCCATGTGACCTGGAAATCGCCTATGTCATTGTGGCGATTGGGGTAATGATATGACGTCATACATTATGCTCTAGGGGTTACATTTTCCGCCATATTAGTCATTCATATAAGTTACCTATATAAATACACATTATATAGTTGATTAATCAGTATTAAAGTTGTGACTATGTACTTTATTGTGTATAAGTGTGGCGTCATTGAAATATCGCAAGAAACGTAATGTGAGTTATATAAAATGTTCATAAACTGTGCTCTGCAATCGTTAGAGCAACCTATCCGTTTTAAAACTGACATCAAGGTGATAAAGAATATATTCTGTATCGATTGTGTACCAATTTGCCTATCATCTGTGTACATAGACCGTGGAAATATTAAACCATCATATGTTCGAAATAATGACACTTGTCAGCACAATAATGACCATTCAATTAATAAACACGAACTGCACACAGTTAAAGTAACATTCATTAATTGTATTCGTTAAATCATTGCTAACTTTGCAAATATAACACATAATGAGACAAATACGACCAATTTAAATCCACCAACGTATAGGACACTCACCTACAACCGTATTTATCGCAAAAATGATCAAATGTCGCAGAAATGACAAATAATAGTCGTAATAATTATGATAGTCGTAATTACACACAGTTAAAGAAACATTCATTATTAATTTTTTTTCAATCATTACTAATGTCGCAATTATAACGAGTAACTAGATAAACGGGATCAATTACTATCAACAAAAGTATAAAATACTCAATTACAACCATAATTATAGCAAAAATGACAAAGTAAAGTCGCAATAATATGATATTCGTAATTACAAACAGTTAAAGTAACATTCATTATTTCTATTGTTATAAACATTGCTAACGTCGCAATTATAACGAGTAATTACATAAATGAGGTCGATTACCATACACCAACGTATAACATGTCAAATTTTAACAACATTTATCGCAAAAATGACATAATAGTCATAACAATGACACTAAGATTAATCTAACTATTAATCTAAACAGAAATACGTTGCAAATTATGAACGTCTAGATATAAGAACGTATTTAATGAATTTCTTTTTGAAAGCACCCTATAAAAATTTAGATTTGATTATTGTGACCATGTTTGTAATTGGCAAAAAAACAAAATCTCGCGATAATGACAAGTGTTCGCATAAGTGACAGAATTATGCTTAATTTTAACGGATTCTCACCAATACTGTCAGCATCTATATTAAAGGCACGCTCTGGTCCAATAAGGTTTGCTGCTGAGAAGAAAGATAGCACGATAAAATAGAAAAATCCAAAATTTGAGACCAATCGGACAGCAAACACCAGAGATATGACTAAATAGTAAGTTACAACGGCTGTCCCAGAGATATACCTAAATGTGGTGCTTAGAAACTCCCTGGGACAGGAGTTGCAACTTCCTATTTAGTCATATGTCATATCTCTGGTATTTGGTTGGTGTCCAATTTGTCTCAAGTTTTGGATTCATCTATTTTATCGTGATATCTTTCTTCTCAATAGCAAACCTTATTTGACCAGAGCGTGCCTTTAAAATAAAAAAATAGTCTAACCTACATTTTTAAGGATTCGTCACCAGTCACATATCATGCGACAATATAATTCTAATCGCAAAAATTACACACGTACACATAAATAGAATTATCGACGTCAGTACAAGCTTCGTGGCACCATTTTTTGCACAGGTCGCACTTGATCCACGTTTCAGTTGGCGGATCCACATACTCTTCACTGCAATAAATGCAATACCACCTATCTATACATTTCTTTGTAACCTTGGTTTTTTTGGTATGTTTTACACTTACTCCCCTTTTAGTTACTTTTCTTTTTCTTGACTTTCCTTTGCCACCACAATTCGAAGTTGTGGTCGGTAGAGGATCAACTAGAGGGCTCATGGTGGGTAGGTGTTCGACTATGGGTGTAGAAGTGGGTAGGGGATCATCGACAAGAGGTGTAGTGAGTAGGGGATTTTCGACTGGAGGTTTAGTTGGTAGGGGATCAGCGACGACTAGAGGTGTCGTATGCAGGGGACCATCGACTAGAGATGTAGGGGGTAGGGGACCATCGACTGGAGGTGTAGTGGGTAGGGGATCATCGACAAGAGGTGTAGTGGGTAGGGAATTTTCGACTGGAGGTTTAGTGGGTAGGGGATCAGCGACGACTAGAGGTGTCGTATGTATGGGACCATCGACTAGAGATGTAGGGGGTAGGGGATCATCGACTGGAGGTCTAGTGGGTAGGGGATCATCGACAAGAGGTGTAGTGAGTAGAGGATCATCGACTGGTGGTTTAGTTGGTAGGGGATCAGCGACGACTAGAGGACCTGGTGTCGTATGTTGGGGATCATCGACTAGAGATGTATGGTGTAGGGAATCACCGACAGGAGGTTTAGTGCGCAGGGGATCATCGACTAGATGTGTCGTGGGTAGGGGATCATCGACTAGAGGTGTAGTGGTTGGTAGGGGATCATCGACTAGAGGTGTCGTGTTGTGTAGGGGATCATCGACTAGAGGTGTCGTGGGTAGGGGTTCATCGACGACTAGAGGTGTCGTGGGTAGGGGATCATCGACTGGAGGGGTCATAGTCGGTATGCATTTTTTGGGCACCTTAACCTGTTTTGTACTTCCTCCCTTGGCTTTCCTCTTCCTGGTGCGCAAAGGATTGACTAGAGGGGTCGCTGTGGGTGAAGCATCGACTAGAGGCGCTGTGTGAGGATCGACGAGAGGGGTCGGTGTGGGTAAAGGATCAACTAGAGGGGTCGCTGTGGGTGAAGCATTGACTACAGGCGTCGTGGGAGGATCGACGAGAGGGGTCGGTGTGGGTGAAGGATCAACTGTAGCTGTACTGAATTCACCAAGTTTGAAGACTTTGTTCTGGTAACACATACATATGTTATGGCTTATGTCTTTCTGACAAAAACAGGAAACCCCCCTGAAATACACAGAGCCCTTCATACTATCATTACTGCAAAGTTGATGTACCTTCATGGTACCAACATAAATTTTGATTTTTTTCTTGTCAATTACTGACTTTTTCATTTTCAGCATATCATCTGTCGAGATAAAGAATTTTTTTTATTGATTTAGTGTCATCCGTTTTCACCAAAAAATCGTACATTTGTCGTCCATTAACAATGTCAATCCCGTTAGAAACAAGATTATCTGCCGACCTTTTAATAGCTGCGCCAATGGCATCGGGAACGCCCTTCCCGTGGGCAGCCTCGTGAATATTCCATGTTATGTTTGTAAAGCCATAACGAAACGGAATGACACTGCACATATAAAAGTTTGTTTTGTTTCTATATTGAGTAGTAGGTCCATCTGATAAGAAATGTATCGTATCGATGATGGGGTTGTTCTGGATTTCCTCCAAGATGGGATGTAGGTGTGCCCATATAGAATGTGGATCATGGCGTAGGTTGTCGGCAAACGTACACAACGTCCATTGACCGGTACACGTATAAACAATCCCAGTGTTCAGGCTTACCTGCTCGTGCGTCCCACCGAAGTGGGTGGCACCGATTTCTCTATAGCTGTTACAGACATAGTTTTCGGAGAAATCTATGTGAATTATACACTCCTTTTCCGTTAAGTTGTCTTTTAGATCAAGCATGAAATCCTGTTGATGAGATACATTATAGAAGTGACTACGACCCGCTATTAGATCACTCTCAAATATAGAAAAGAGTTCTTCGTCAGTTCCTTTTTCTGGGAGTTTTTTCACTTTCTTTGTTGTGAAAAACTCTCCGAGTTTTTGGTAACTTTCGTTGTGAGTTTTCCACGAAAGCCACGTTATTGACGCATTTTTTAGTTGCTCGTACTTATCCACATTTTTAGGCAGATGTTTTGGACATTTAGAACAAACTCTATAGGCACAATCTTTGTTCTTCATAGTACACGTTAACGTACCGGCAAGAGAATGCAAGTCTTTCGAGTCGATCAACTTCGCATCGTATAATACGTTGGCCATATATTGTAAATTTTCATGTCGTTTACAGGCGCATGTCTCCCTATGTTTCAGGGCAGGGAGATGAACCCAAAACGGTCGGAATTGACAGAACCTTGAATAGGATATGAATGTTTCAGGAGATTCGAGTCTAAACTTATCGTACATGTATTTCAGTGGGTGCGACAAAACTTGTATTTGTTTTTTTACTTTATTCCTGGTGGTGTACTGTTTTATTCCGGGAAGAGTTCGTGAATTGTCCTCGCGTGTAAAATATTTGCGAACTTGTTCAGCTAAGTCATTGATTCGCTTTTTCCTCGTGGGATATGCCTCACTTCTAGCGATAAGTTTTGCTGACCTTTTTATCACTTTCGCGGTTGCTTTTTGAATAATGTCTTTCTTTATTTATGCTCTTTCTTCTCTTTTCTGGTACATTTTTAACTTCCGATTGACCACCTCGAGCTTCTTTGTTAAAGTTTCAATCGTTCGGTACGCCTTGGAACGATCTCGGCGAATTTGTTTTCGACCTGCCGACTTTTGGGCCTCAGGAAGATCACATGTTGATGATTTACCCTCAATAAAGAACGATTATTATTATTATTATTATTATTATTATTATTATCTCCCCTCTCCCCACCCCACCATCACACCAGACACAAATAGAACAAACAGTCTTCTTCTATATAGGAACTGACATCAGCATGTCACAAATCTTTTAAAGAGTAGCTTGGAACCTGATTTATCGACAAGGAAGATTCTAGTACTCAATTTTTCCAATGCTTTTTCGATTGCATCTATTTTGTGGGACTTATAGAATATGTCCAGACACTGACCATCGCTGTTGCGTTATGTTCACAGAGAGTGTAACTGTGTTACACAGTTTGGAAAGTGCTGTGTGGACAATGGTGATTCATGCCAGGTCGCAAGTGTTTGTGATATCGGACATCAAGATTATTCAGGAGGGCCCTTGCAGCTATCCAGCTGTCGCAGTTGTAGAGCATTACTGAGAAACATGCAGCATCAGATAGGTGTATATTGACTTTCATGGGAATTTTAGCGCCGAGAATATGCAGCTTCCAAGAGTGAGCCCAGAATTATGCTTTTCTTCGCACATGGCTAAGGAGATGTGTTTATGTTTTCTTTGTGTTTCGTTGACATTCATAAAGACGCTTGTATATCTAAGTTGTTTTGCAGCTATTGGAAGCAGCTAATCAATGTGACATGGTTCTTCATCGATGAAATCAAAATAATCTGCATCCTCCCTCTTTAGTGGCATATCTAGCTTTGAGACTGAAGTATTTGGTCGCGTCAAATATTTCCGAACAGAGGATAGCGCTGCAGCAAGATAGTAGGTGAAGAACACTTGTGACAAACCATCAGTTTTAAGCGATCCTTTCTATGCGTCAAATTTTGCAGAAAGTGTTGATTTGACGTGAATGCTTAATTTTTTCATTTGCCAGTATGCGTCTCACCAGGCGTAGCTCGCGCTCACACAATTAGCTGGATGTGTTCTCTTGATGGTACCGAATGCACACGGCATGTTGATGCTCATCTTGTAGCCATACAATTGTTTTGATATTCGCTAAGAATGGTATGGTGATTTACCTGTCCCCGTGCACAATTTCACAGAGACACAGACTTTTAAGACTTAACAAGATAGAACCGTTGCTCAGGCAAGTGCACATCGCTACTCATAAACTGTTAACTTGCCTTAGTCGCGCATGGATAACAA
Source organism: Chaetoderma sp. LZ-2023a (assembly GCA_034401795.1). Classification (NCBI taxonomy): domain Eukaryota; kingdom Metazoa; phylum Mollusca; class Caudofoveata; order Chaetodermatida; family Chaetodermatidae; genus Chaetoderma; species Chaetoderma sp. LZ-2023a. The sequence continues at coordinate 30,485,392 of CM067368.1, forward strand.
ATTCGTTGAAACACTGTTTCAAGCTATATGTGATCCCGGTTTGTGCTGTCTTCAGATCATTACATATAATTGCTTGGACCCGTCCATTACAAGCGCAATGTTCAATTTTAAGTGTAATTGTTAGGTTTGGTGAGACCAATCCCTCACAATCACACAGCTGACTCGATTCCATGACTGGCGAACATTATCATTACCAACATAGTACAAAAGATCGCAGACACAGCCTAAGACCTGGGATGATTCAAGGATTCCAGAAACAAGTCCAGTGATATAGACTGAAAACAAAGGGAAAATATGTCCTAAGAGGACCGAATACCAGAAGAACATTTTACTTGCAAATGTTGCGAGCACAATGACGGCTCTACACAAGTCTGTGTAGACCTGGCAAATCTCTTCAACCAACTCTTATTAAGTTCGAGGCAGCAAAGTCATTGACATGGGGTGGGGTTACATGCCTCTCTTGGTACCCCAACCCTGTTTATACGCCTGTATGCCCCTCCCTTACCGCCTTACACACCATCCAACAAAAGTTATACCCAGCCAACAACAGCTTATTAGGCAACAACAGGCGAAGCATTCACCCCAGCAACATGAATTAAATTTAATAGATTCAGCCTTTTCTTTATTCCTGTGTCCTTCGGAGTGCGTTTCACCCAGAGCCCTGCCTCAAATACACATAGGTGTAAGCAGCCGATACAACCAAACTAAATTTCGTTAGGCAGGTAAGTACGAATATTTTCCGTTGGTGTTGACAAACACATTGTGGGTCACTTGACTCTTTCTGTTGGTTTAGCATCTGCATTCACATCCTGATCTTAATAGTGGGATCAAATCTGCCACCAAGTAGCTGAAGTCATAAGCAAATACGTTACACGTTGTCTGACGTCACAAAATGATGTAGCTCCATCGTGATAATTTAAAGGCATGTCACTAAAGTGTACGAATTGTATGTCTTTGATGCATTTACAATTTAATAAACATTCCCTTGCATATTTTGAAGCTAGGTTTACTGGGAGCTGTTGTCATAGGCAGTAACATGTTGCAGTCAAATTACATTCACACATCTAGCAGATTACCTGCATAGATTTCTTTAAATGTTGATTCGGTGAATTGTTTTAAACGTTTCAAATCGATTCAAACAAGCGTACTAAAGGTGGGCGGTGCTTAGGTTGATATAGGACAGGGCATAGTTAAATATGGACCCCTCTATCAACGAATGAATGTTTCTACATATCAAACCTTAGTGAGTGACATGAGATCAGACAGGTCTAAAGCCACATGTTATGTCACAAAATAAGAATTACTCAATGAAACAGAAGTGGTTTGTGCCAAAATGTCTAGAAAGTAACGCGCATCAACTTGTAATATTTAAGTAAATAGTCCCACGGGACATAAGGTGAACTATTCTCTAATAACAATAACATATAATGTTGAAAAATCTTGAATTTGCTTACGACTTTGCAGTCTGGGAGCATCTGAATGTACCGAGTCCTGTTTTCTCGAGGTCACCTAGTAGCACGCTTAACAGATATATGCAATGACGTCCTCTCCTGGTCTTAGATTTATTGGCTCCTAGTATGGAGAATTCCAATGCTTTCTCTGCGAATGTGACTCCTGGCCAAAGATGAACCATCTTTGCTAGGCAACATTTACTGACAGCGGCGTCGGATTACACTTCTTGTATAGTACATTGTTGGAAATTATGGTGTCTGGCCATCTGTGTCCAGTGATGCTGCTGACGTGTTTGTGTTGCGGTGGTGTGCGTGCGTGCGTGCGTGCGTGCGTGCGTGCGTGCTTGCGTGCGTGCGTGCGTGCGTGCGTGCGTGCGTGTGTGTGGGGGGGGGGGGGGTGGGGTGGGGTGGGTGGGTGGTGTTCAAGCTTGCCTAGAGCTGCCTTTTAATCTGACTAGCTATTATAGTTGTAGAGCATCAAGGATACGCATGTTACGTTAAATAAACGTACTATTTTTGTTACGGGCATCCTTGATCTACGAATCTATAGCTTCCTGAAGGACGGAAAAGCTATGTTCCCCATGACGCAGCATGTAGCAATCTCAGAAGTACTTCAGAGCAGTGAGCCCAGGATTTGGATTTTTTCCTCCATAGTTCACCGCCATAAAGTGGATCTTCATTTTCTTTGGTTTCATGCTTTGTTGATGGCTATTGTTGTTGGGGAACTCTGGTTTGGATTCATACATAAGGATATATCCAAATTTTATTTGCTTGCAGATATCTGGAGGAGTTCGCCAAGGGAATTATTTCCATCGTCTATGGACACTGGGGAGGGCGGTTTTGTGGAATTTTTCCGTACAGGTTTCGAGGCTGCAGCCAGGTAAAAAGCGTAGGGAATAGACCATCTCTCTGTGGAGAGCCGACTGATGTCACATGCTTCACTGTCTTGACTTGTACTCTCATCTTTGTGTCTCTGAGTAGTACTCTCACTAGTCGCAGCTCATCTGTATTACAACAGGCCTGCAGTAGGATATCTAGTATCTTGGAGTGTTTAGCTGCGTCGAAGGCTCAGGTCCATACCATTTTCTGGAAATCCCATGGTCTGGACATGACTATTGGCACAAGCATGTGTTGAGCCCATGCAATATCTGCGCAGCTGTGCCCACATTTATAATTACTCTGATAGGATCAGTGATCTTGTTCCGGATGTGACATATTGTAACATTGGATATGATTTTTCGTAAGCTGTTGAGGAACACAATGGGCCGCTGATTGGCTTGGAGGTGGGGGAGGGGTTCTTGGGTATGAGCTCGATAAGGGTGCCTTGACATACAGACTTGATGGCGAGATGGTGCATACAAGTTGAAATATTAGGTACGTGATCGATTTTGAGACAATGTTACCTGCATATGTGGCTAGAGCATTGCTCATACCATACTGTCCTAATATTTCAATTGCTGTTACTAATGGTCTGCAGTCACTGAAAACGCTTGCTAATTTGACTCAAAGCTGCTATCTATGGTTGCAGCAACTTTAAGTCGTATACTTTTCTTTGAATATTCATCACACGTGTAAGAATAATCTTTTGATGAGAGAGAAAGAGAAAGAGAGAGAGAGAGCGAGAGAGAGAGAGGGAGGGAGGGAGGGAGGGAGCGAGAGAGAGAGAGAGAGAGAGAGAGAGTAAGAGATAGAGAGAGAGAGAGAGAGAGAGAGAGAGAGAGAGAGAGGGAGAGAGAGAGAGAGAGAGCTAGAGAGAAGAGAACAGATGGTGGGTGAAAGAGATGGAGAGAGGGATACAGGTAAAGAGGGAGTGAGGGGTTGAGGGAGAGTGGGGAGTGATGGAGGAAGGAGGAAGGGAGAGACGATGGGGGAGAGAGAGAGAGAGAGGAAAGAAAATAGATGGTTGGTGAAAGAGAGATGGGGAGGGAATGAAGCGAGAGTGCGGGGGGGGTGAGGGAGGAAGGATGAAGAAGAAGAGGGAGAGGGTGGGAGGGTTGGGGAGGGAGAGAGCGAGTGAGAGAGAGAGAGAGAGAGAGAGGGCGAGCGATAGCGAGAGAGAGAGAGAGAGAGAGAGAGAGAGAGAGAGGGGAAAGAAAATAGATGGTGGGTGAAAGAGAGATGGAGAGGGGATATAGGGAGAGAGGGGGAGGGAATGAAGCGAGAGGGGGTGGGGAGGGGGGAGGGAAGAAGGATGAAGAAGAAGAGGGAGAGGATGGGAGGGTTGGGGAGGGAGAGAGCGAGTGAGAGAGAGAACGAGAGAGAGAGAGAGAGAGAGAGAGAGAGAGAGAGAGAGGGGAAAGAAAATAGATGGTGGGTGAAAGAGAGATGGAGAGGGGATATAGGGAGAGAGGGGGGAGGGAATGAAGCGAGAGGGGGTGGGGAGGGGTGAGGGAAGAAGGATGAAGAAGGGGGAGAGGATGGGAGGGTTGGGGAGGGAGAGAGCGAGTGAGAGAGAGAACGAGCCAGAGAGAGAGAGAGAGAGAGAGAGAGAGAGAGAGAGATAGAGAGAGAGAGAGAGAGGAAAGAAAAAAGATGGTGGGTGAAAGAGAGATGGAGAGGGGATATAGGGAGAGAGTGGGAGGGAATGAAGCGAGAGGGGGTGGGGAGGGGGAGGGAAGAAGGATGAAGAAGAAGGGGGAGAGGATGGGAGGGTTGGGGAGTGAGAGAGAGAGAGAGAGAGAGAGAGAGAGAGAGAAAAGAGAGAGAAAGAGAGAGAGAGAGAGAGAGAGAGAGAGAGAGAGAGAGAGAGAGAGAGAGAGAGAGAGAGAGAGAGTGAGTGAGAGAATCTTATTCGCATTAATTTTCCTGGTCCTGACTGCATATTCCTCCAAATACATGCAAACACGCTCTTCACACCTCGTGTACATTTTTGAACTGATTTAAACATCTAACGCTAAATTCCGAGAATCTCAATTTCAAGGTAATTTACGTCAGCTGTTGACTATTTTGAAGGTAATTTTACTGGGCACTGCTACTGCCTGTGCCATTAACACATCCCAGTCAAATTAGTTTCAAGATATTCAACAGAATATTTTATAACGTGTGACCTCAACAAAGACACACAATTCAGACATTTACTATTGGACCTTTGCCGCATTTGTCTAGGAAAAAACTCATTTAATTGTGACATCGGCTACCTATTAACGTATTATGATGATGACATCAGATACTTGAGTGACAGATTGAAGATTTCCATTAAAGCAACAATTATCTACGCAAACAGGGGTTTAATTTCTTCAGAAAATTTGGAAAACTACATTTATCAATACTATTTAAACCGTTACTGTCAATTATTTGTGTCATTCCTGTTAGGCCAGCGTGTTTCTGACATAAAAGAAAATGTTTGCTGCCATACACCGATAGGTGGCAGACACTTCCAATCGAATAGAGAGATTCATTTCTAACTATGCTGTGCCCATTTCCAGCCATTATGCCACGTTCCACATACTTTGTACGCGTGTTTGAATCAATTTATATACTTTGAATCCTGAATTCCTAGAACCCCAATTTAAACGTAACTATACAGGTAAGCCGTTGGACATTTTAAAACTAAACTAATTTGAATGGGTGCTGTTATTAAATAGTAACTCCATCAAAGACATATAATCCGTACATTTGGTAGACTTGACAATGTTCATGACGGAGCTGGATACGTCACGATGCATCGCGACGTCAGTCTACATGTGAGGTAATTGAACATGACGTCATATACTTGAACAGCAGATTGGATACCTCCATTAGTATTAAATTATTCAACAGTATATCTCATGCATCATATACTATTGTTGTATGGGGTCTGCATGGCTGAATATCATGGCTGATTTCATAGACAACATTGGCAACCACTCTGTCTAGGTGAAGACGTGCATGCGGTGTAGACTAAGAATGAGTTGCTTTCTGCTATATAATATGTTCATCTCATTAATCATTTGAACAATGGATGAATCCACTTTCAGCTATGCCCCACCCAGCTCTATCTAAGCTCTTCCCACCATTTTCCCGTATTGGGACCGAGTGAACCCTGAACTCACTGAAACTTAATTTCATTCACTATACAGGTAAGCTGTTGAATATTTTTGAAATTATTTTGACTGGTGCTGTTGTTGCTTATGGTAGCAACAGCGCCAGTTAAATTAGTTTCAAAATATTCAACATAATGTTTATTAAATAGTAAATATTAAAGATATACAATTCACAAAACCGACACACTTTTAGAAGTTCATGGCGGACTTAGCTACGCCATTCATTACGTATTTGATTGTGTTGTCAGCCTACATGTGATGTAATTGATTATGATGACATATACCTGAGTGACAGATTGCACTCATCCATTGCACAACAAGAAGCAACAATCTGACAGGTACATCTATTTTATTGTGCGTAAATTATAGTACAATAGGTACAATTCACAAACAATCACCTGCCTGAAGCTAAAAGTAAGATAATGTTAACTCCATAGCTTATTAAATAATATATAAATGTGTATGTCAGTGTATATACATAGGATTTTATTCAACAGAAATACGTCCTATATCATAGGAGACAAATTGTTTATATGGATTCTTAAAAATGTGTAATTAACAACCACTCATACTGATATGACCCTCTGACATTTAAGGCCATAAGATGGTGATTCAATAGGAGAACTGGTCAAATAATCAACATCTGACCTAAACTAGGCTTAAAAAGTGTAATTAACAACCACTCATACTGATATGACCCTCTGGCATTTAAGGCAGTAAGATGGTGATTCAATAAGAGAACTGGTCAAATGATCAAGATCTGACTTAAACTAGGCTTGCACGAGTACGTGATTAAATCGAAAATCATGATTATTTTTTAAATCGTGAATTTATAGGATATTGTTTTAAAATTTTATTTTAATTAAATAATTGATTAATCGTGAATAATTTATACTGTATAAAAGATTTAAAACCCCACCATTTAACCACTCTTTAATGTGATCGTTCACGAAAACTGCCATTTTGCTCAGCGCATGTGTGTCGATGTGTAGGCTAAAAGAAGACTATTTTTGAAAATGTATCACTGGAATGATTGGCTCTAGTATCAAGCCAGGCATTCCAGTGGTGTGTTTTCAAAAATAGTCTTCTTTCGGCCTGCGAATGGTCATTTCTAAACACAATTGCAGCTTTCATCATTGATATGCATTTGTTGTTATTGCGTGCCCGCTCCAGCGGGCACGCTTCTATTTATTGCTGGCTAGAATTGCCTATAGGCGCGGACATTTCGCGCAGGGGATTGTGGGTCTGTGTCTCGCGAGATCGTCATCAATACGAAATCTAATAATTCTCGGCGCAAAGACACGGCTCTATTTTTAGATTGCTGGATATCTCATAATTATTATCTTCATGCACGTGGTTCATGGCGAGTTCTCATTGTTCTCGTCCGACTATAATAGAGTTTGCGCGGCGATGACCGCTTAATTATTTTAATAAACAGCCAACGGAACTTATATGTCCACTTTAGCACTCTATCAAACTGACCACAAATGGATTCTTGCGGTGATCGTGAGAAATGTTCATTTGCATTAGCTACTCACCGGAGTACTTGTTTTGAAAGTTTACCACTGGAATGACTGGTTGGATAACCGATCCTATAATTCCAGTAGTAAAATGCAAAAGAAAAACCACAATGGTCTCTTGGACGGCAATTAGACATAGGACATTTTCTATGATAATGGATTTTTCTGTATATGACGTCATAATTATTTAGGTCAGATGTAGCTGGACGTCACAATCAAAATGTGTAATGAATGACGTATCTAGCTCCACCAGGAACATTGAATAGCCAGTCAAGTATGCGAATTGCACGTCTTTACTATTTAATCAATATGCTGTTTGTTGAATACTTTGAAACTAATTTAACTAGACGCTGTTCGAATTGTATGTCTTTGCTATTTATTCAACGGTCATTTTCTATGATAATGGCTGGGTTCGATCTATAGCAGAAGGATATGACGTCATAATCAATTACTTCATATACAGGCTGACGTCACAATCCAAAATGTGTAAATGAATGGCGTATCGAGCTCAGTCATCAACATTGAATAGTCCGGCAAGTGTACGAATTGTTTGTCTTTACTGTTTAATCAACATCGTGTAGAATATTTTGAAACTAATTTGACCTGGCGTTGTTGCGGCCAGAGGCAGCAAACCTTTAAAAGCACCCAGTCAAATTAGTTTCAAAATAGTCATCAGCTTACCTGTATAGTTACCTTGAAATTGGAAGTCTGGGAATTCATTATTCAGCGTATATATACATCGATTCCAACACGAAAAAAGGGGTGGAGCTTAGCTAGAAATAGGCGTGGCATACCTAGAAATGGATCTCTCTATTGAAATTGTCATGAGCAAATTGAGCATTACATGGCTAATACCACTTGGTAATGCGTGACCCACACAATATGGACCACTTGTATTAAGAGACCACCCATATTTACAGGTCACATATTTTAACAAGGCCAATCATAGATTGTTGCCCTGAATACAATGTACTCGCCCTCTGACGGAGGGAGGATAATTAATACCACTTGCTAATGGACATTTTCATGTTGCCTATCGATCATATTACGTCGTATGATGTCATAATCAGCGACGTGACGTATAGGATGACGTCATAATCATGACTTCATGACTGACTCAATTTAGTTCGTCTTAAATGCTTAATAGTCCGACACGTTGTACGAATTGTATGTCTTTGCTATTTACAAAACATGCTGGTGAATATTTTGAAACTAATTTGACTGGGCGATGTTACTGCCACAAGCAGCAACAGCACCCAGTCAAATTGGTTTCAAAATAGTCAACACCTTACCTGTACAGTTTTCTGGAAATTGATTGTCAAGAAGCTCAGAGATCCATCGATATCAACAGGAGCGCGGTATTAATGTATTAATATACCATCCGGATTCAGTGACCGATTGACTAACGTTAGGCCTATGGAAGCCATTTCAAGCAACCGCCACCAAGATGTGACTTACTTGGGCCGAATTGTGTGTTTTTCTAACAAAATCCTTTATAATGTTTAACACCGAAATTTCAATATCTCAGACAAAGACAACTATACGAAAATCTTTTTAATACTTTGACTGGTAGCCCACCCCACCCTACCCACCTACTTGTTGCTATCATAGACCTGTATTAAGTATTGCAACGACAACGGCTGCCTATCACCTTCTCTTAATGTATTTTAACCCTTTCATGAGGAGGTCGCCAAAACCGGCCTCTACAGTGATCTTGAGGATGTTAATTTGCAGGTCAAGAGTTCGTTTTTGAAAATTCACCACTGAAATGACTGGCTCGATAATTGAGCCAGTCATTCCAATAGTAACTCTTCAAAATAGTCGTCTATTGGCCTGCAAATGGGCACTCAATAACCGGATATTTCTTTTCATATTCTTGACTCAATTTAGGTAATACAGGATTAATAAATTATGAGGACGACGATGATGTACCATGTCTGTTTAACCGTTCCCGTATTGTATCATAGTATGATTCACATTTGTTGCATTCGAGATAGGGAAAAAATTACAGACTTGTTACAGACAGGCTTGAGGCGTACTATGTGCGTGGTAAATTTCAAAAGAAAAACATGCATAATAATATTGTAGAGGGCGAAAAAGTAGACAGAGTTCGCTAACAATAATGGATCCATCTAAAAATAAAGGCTTGGCTTCTTCGAAACTACACCTCTAATGTAATGACCGGTCATCTTCTTACGTTATCACGACTAGACTGTTAGACAGACTCAACTTCGGATACCAGACAGACCGGGACCCAGTCTATCTCTGTAGCAGACTGTGAAAGCAACACTGGATCGTGAAATCGCTACGTCAATGGCTACTCAATAGGCCCCTACATACGAGATACATTTCTCGATCTCGTATCGAATGAGAACTCGCGGGATACGAATGAATAATGGATGTGTGATTATCAGTAGTATCCTTTTATCTTTAATCCATCCGTGGGAATAAATCCATGTAGGGCCAATGCAATTATGTAGCAGTGTTGATAGACTACCAATGTTCCAAATTTCCAGTCAAAACTGCTGTCAATAATATTGTAGCAGATTGTTGAATACAGAAATCAACCGAAAGTGTAGGCCTATGCATGTGCTAAGTTAAGAAGGTCTACAGGAAATTCGGCCACAGAATTTCAACCATATAGTTAGATAGGTGTATCAATACGCTAATGAATTAATGGATTGAGGTTAAAACATTTTTTACCATGAAGTAATTTCGTAGTGCACAATTTCATACCGAAAATGTGCTAAATCTCCGGTGATTCACAGTTTTCAGTGCCTATTGTCTGTAGTATGTTCAGCCCCATAATTTCACCTACATAGACTTGAGCCTTAATATACTAGGTATATTCCGAATCTAACAAATTCTAGATGAAATAATTTTATTAGGCAAAAATTGGCTTAAATGTTGGGGTTTTCGTGCTTTTCGGTGCCCTACTGTATGTATGTAATATGGTCAGCTCCAGAACTTCGCTCACATAGACGTAGAGGAATTTGAATACGATAGTTATATTGGGAATTAAAAAAAATTTGACCGTGAAGTAATTTCATAGTATACGATTTCATCGCGTCAATTCGTTTCAATTTTGGCAGATCTGTAGGTTTTCAATGCCCTACTATTACCTGTCTGCAATAGGTTTGGCCACATAATTTCACCGATATGGTTAGATAGCGATATGAACACGCTAATGAATCTTGAGTTTTCTACCGCATAGTAATTTGGGAATATTCAATTTAGTAGCCACGGACAGTTGTTAAATGCCAACAATTTACTAAATTCGGTATCAGAATGTCTGTTCTCGATTTGCAATAATTTTTTTAATATATGGATGTATATAACTCAATATGAGCTAGTGCTTTTGCACAATTCTACCATCAAGTAATCTCATCGTAGGTAGTTACATATTCGCCGTATGGCCCCATTATAATATGGTTGGTTTACATTCACCACATTCAGATAGGTGTCGGTATGTTCTGGCATATTGCTCATAATGGGTTCGGCCCCAGAACGTCACCCATATGTGTAGATAGGTATAGGCATACGCTTACGGAGTAGTGAGATTTAAAACTATCTACCATGAAAAAATTTCGGCTCAAATTTAGGCCAACTCATGGTTTTCGTTGCACCCAGTCAAATTAGTTTCAAAATAGTCATCAGCTTACCTGTATAGTTACCTTGAAATTGGAAGTCTGGGAATTCATTATTCAGCGTATATATATACATCGATTCCAACACGCAAAAAGGGGTGAAGCTTAGCTAGAAATAGGCATGGCATACCTAGAAATGGATCGCTCTATTGAAATTGCCATGAGCAAATTGAGCGTTACATGGCTAATACCACTTGGTAATGCGTGGCCCACACAATATGGACCACTTGTATTAAGAGACCACCAATATTTATAGGTCACATATTTTAACAAGGCCAATCATAGATTGTAGACCCTTGCCACCCCGAACGCACATAGACCCGAATACAATACACTCATCCTCTGACGGAGCGAGGGTAATTAATACCACTGGCTAATGGGCCTTTTCAGGTTGTCTATCCATAATATTACGTCATATGACGTCGTAATTAATTAAGTGACGCATAGGATAACGTCATAATAATGACGTCATGACTGACTCGATTTAGGTCATCTTAAATGCTTAATAATCTGACACGTTGTACGAATTGTATGTTTTTGTTATTTAATAAAAATGCTGTTGAATATTTTGAAAATAATTTGACTGACCGCTGTTGCTGCCATAGGCTGCAACAGGACCCAGTCAATTTAGTGTCAACATATTCCACGGCTTACCTGTATAGTTTTCTTGAAATTTATCGTCTAGTAGTTCAGAAATCCATCGATCCCAACTCGAGAGTGGTATGGGTGGAGTTTAGCTAGAGATGGGCTGAACTGGAAAGGTTCATTGTATTAATAAACCACCACAGTTTTCAGTGCCCTATTGTCTGTAGTATGTTCAGCCCCATAATTTACCCCACATAGACTTGAGCTTTAATAAGCTAGTTATATTCCGAATCTAACAAATTCTAGATGAAGTAATTTTACTACGCAAAATTGAGCTTAAATGATGGTGTATTCGTGGTTTTCGGTGCCCTACTTTCCGTAATATGGTCGGTTTCAGAACTTCGCTCACATAGACGTATAGGAGTTTGAATATGCTAGTTACATTGGGAATTTAAAAGAATTCGAACGTGAAGTATTTTCGTAGTATGCAATTTCATCGCATACATTTGTTCCAATGTTGGCAGATCTGTGGTTTTCAATACCCTACCGTCTGTAATATGTGTGGCTACCTAATTTCATCCATATGGTTAGATAGGGATATGAATACGCTAATGAATTTTGAGATTTCTATCCACGTAGTAATTTCGTAATATTCAATTTAGTAGTCACGGACAGTTGTCAAATGCCAACAATTTACTATATTCAGTATTAGAATCTCAGTTTGTAATCAATTTTTTTACATATAGCTGTGCTTTTGCACGATCCTACCATCAAGTAATTTGGTAATATGTTGTTACATATTCGCCATATGGCCCCTTGTAATATGGTTAGTTCACATTCACCACATTCAGATATGTGTCGATATGTCCTGACATATCGCTCATAATGGGTTTGGCCCAGAATATCACCCATATGTTTAGATAGGTATATGCATAAGCTTACAACGTAGTGAGATAAATATGTAACGTAAATAAGCTCAAACTTAGGATAATTCATGGTTTTCATTGCAATACGTTCACTCCCAGAATTTCACCCACAAATACTTATAGGAAATATGCTAGTTGTATTCCGAATTAAAAAAAATTCTACAGGAACGTAATTTCATAGTACACAATTCAATACCGAAAATTGGCGCAAATTCTGTCAGATCAACGATTTTCTGTACCACTTGTTGAACAGGTTATCTGTCGGTACAGATCGGGGTCCTGTATTGCATCAAAAATATACTTGCTTTGTACATTTCACTAGCATTGTTGACAATAAGTAAAATATACATGATATAAACAATACACACACGCACACGCACACTCCCACGTACACGCTCACGCCCACTCCCACGCACACACCCGTGCGCGCACGCATGCACGCACAAACGCACGTACGTATGCACGCACGCACACACATAAAATGACATCCACGAATTAAGGCTGATGGCTCTGTTATCAAATTAAGTAGCTATATTAATATATGAGCAGAAATTACATATCATTCATAGTGTAACTTTGAAGCTAATGTTGAAGTTAATGTTATGCTAGGTACAGTGCATTAGTTACAGTGGAAACTTCACTGACTGTTGCCGGAAACCTCCGCCAGGATCACTGAATAAAGAAGCACCACTCGCCATATCTCAATATCCCATGACAGTTTAATCACCATGAGATTTTATGACACAGAAGATAACGATGTCACCTCTTCACCCAGCCGTCATATATAAGGGCGATAAGGATACCTGTAATGTACCTGCAGCAAAATTTGTTGCCGATCTGATCAGCTATGTTGCAATTACTAATGATGGTGGTAGGTTAGTGGATTGTTTTTGAGCCAACGCATTCCGCCTTTTCATGAAACAATCTGTGACATATTTTAGTACCGGTTTGTAGACCTCAGTGTCACCGTTATTGTAGGACATTATGAACACAAATTTGTCCTGTTCACTGAGGGAAACACAATTTACAAAAAACATTAAGATAGTTAAATAGCAATTGTCTTTCACTGTGGTAAAATGGACATTTAGAATGAAATGTCTCTCATCCTCAACAGGTTGAATGTTGCATAGCGAACATACTCTTTTTTCTACAGGAATTTTAGGAATTGTATGTCTCCCCACTTCTATCTGGAGATCATGCGCACTGACTGGGTTTGGCAAACAAATTTCACCTAAAAAAATCGCGCTCAGTTAGTAAATAATCATTCAGGTGGTAAAATTAAAAAATATTTCCTTTCTTGGTCTGCAATTGGACATTTTCTATTAGAAAATTTAATTTTCAAAATCGAATTTGAGATAATGGTTTAACCGTATCACAAAAGACAAATGGTTGCTTAATACGAGTTGTGCATCACACTCAGTGTTCTTTGTGACCTCATGATTGTGGTTATGAGTTACGACTAGCAGGTATCGGCTTAAGGCCGGTTTGATTGTATTATGCGTAGACCTTCTGATAAAGGTCGATTTGATAACAATTGACCGAGATTTGTTGATCGTTTTCCACCTGATCCATGTTCCAGATATATTACATATCAACGTAGACATCATGCTGAATAATTTGAAAGAATGTTGAGAAAGGTCGAGATGGTAATACTTATCCTTGAACGAATTGGGGGTGAATTGTGAGGTGGTTAAGATTTAATTCAATAATAACACGACAACTACACAGTGGCGGCGGAGTGGTTCTGCAACTGGGGTGGGGCAGGGGCGCATGCAGGATTTCATATTAAGGGGTCGTGAAAGGGGTGGACCGGTGAGGGGGTCCTCCCCCTGAAATTTTTGAAAATTAGATGCTCTGAGAAGCCATCTGTTGTATTCTGAGTAATAATTCGTGGTTAAAATTGTTCAGGAAAATGAGAATTTTTCTCTTAGAGTATGAAAGGAATATTTTAGAAATCTTCCACTTGAATGACTGGTTTGCTTTGCCAAAATTTCAAATCAGGGCGTGTAAATCGCCATCAGTGATCTGTTTATATTTTCCGAGATATTGTTGATATAAGATTTATGAGCAATAGCAATACGTGATCAGTGGACAATGACAGTACCATAGAGATACATATTCACAGTACACACAACACCTCTTGGCTACTGTTAGAGGAAGAATTTTAGAGCTGTTGTTGTCAATAGTCCAAAGACGTGACTCTGCCATTTCAGGAGAAGTGTATCTGATATAGCCTATATATCAAACCACGGTCAAAGGATGGTTTGACCAAGGTTTGACCATGAATTGACCATGACAAACCATCATTGGCCATGCATGTTAAATCACAACACAGTCAGACCATGGTCGACCATGATCAACAAATTTCTCATGACCATGATACAACTATGTTTGACAGTCGGCGACATACCGTGTCCAAACCATGGTCAAACAGGGCATGGTCAGACCATGATTTGACCATGATTTGAATTGTGACATTTGACCATATTCACCCATGGTCTGATTGTGGTACTATTTAGTCTGCATGTCAGACCATGGGCAAACGAACCATGGCCTGGAGGTTGGTGCTCCACCATGGTGCTATTTAACCTGCATAGTTGACCATTGGTCAGCAATCCAGCTCCACCCCTATAACAAAGTGTACATGTGCCAGACTGTTGAGCCTACAACAGTGAACTACTTTCGTATTAGCCAAAATGCTGAGAAGCAATTGCAACATTGTAAGCATTGTCATTAGCTACGGTAATAGTCATGACGACATAAAATAGTGATCAAACTCTGTAGATATATAAGACAATGACAATTTTTGCATGATTAACCTACATTGGCATTGTTTGAAATAAAGTGTATACAAGAATTTAGTGTGTATTATTACCGGTATGTTTCTATGTATATGACATTTACTATTCAAATATCATAATTAATGATGATTATATAATTTATGTGCAATAGAATAATTAAGATTTTAAATGCGAAAAGACACTCTTTTGAGTGAACGAGTTATCTCCCTTAGTAAATTACACCAACCACGGTCAAAACATGGTCTACCATCGTCAAATAATTGTTTCTGAATATGTTCATAACACACTTAGAAAGGGTTTTTTTTAAAAAGAAGTTTAAAGTTTAAGAACTATTCTTTAGTTGTTCCAGAAAATATTCAAGAGCAGCTTAAGTTCAAGAATTGCTTTTTATTAATATTCTTTTAGATATCACTGTCAATAGGAATGACATTGAGATTCTCCGGTAACAACAGTTGACAATGACGTGAGAGAATCGTAATATACATTGTGGGGACAAAGAAGCGAAAGAATGTGATATACATTATGGGGACAACCTAGTGAGAGACTAATGATGCACATTTTAGGGACAAGGAACGCATATCATGTACATCGCCAACCTCTCACTTGTCTGTCCTCAGAAGGCACACCATCACTCTCTCACTCCTTTCTCTTCTAATGTACATCAACATTCGTTCACTTTATTGTCCCCCACAATGTACACTATCATTCTCCCACTTCATTGTCCCCACAATGTACACCATCATTCCCTCACTCTTTTCCGCCAATAATGTGCATCATCGTTCTCTCACTTTATTGTCCCCAGAATGTACACAATCATTCTCTCACTCCTTTGTCACCACAATACGCATCATCATTCTCTCACTTTATTGTCCCCACACTGCACACCATGATTCGCTCACTTCAATGTCCCCACAAAGTACAATATCATTCTGGCACGTCATTGCCCCCACAATGTACAACATCATTCTCGCACTCCTTTCCGCCATAATGTGCATCATCGTTCTCTCACTTCTTTGTCCCACAATGTACATCATCATTCTCTCACTTCAATGTCACCACAATGTACATCATCATTCTCTCGCTTCAATGTCACCACAATGTACATCTTCATTTTCTCACTTTTTTGTCCCCAAGATGTACACCGTCATTATGTCACTTCTTTGTCACCACAATGTAAGTAGTTAGAGGGCTTCGCCAGACCTAGATTCCGATTGGCTAATACCAAAAAAATTAGTTTTTTCCTGTGGAAATCCGGTTCCTTAACAACTTCCTTGAGTGATCACACCCATGAACGGAAACAGAATATCCGGACCGGAAACAGGAAATCCGAACCAGAAACGAGATTTCCTATAGTAGTAATATGTCTCCTGAATTCCCGTGACTACTTCCTGAGGGGTAAGATCACATCCTAAGCGAAAACAGGACACAAGTTCAACTTCCGGTACTTCACGATCATGAACAATACTTCCAGACCAGAAACAGGACATCTGCACAATTTAGTGTTTGTGACATCATATCTTAATTTTCTATAGAAAGGTGGTTATCCTGACAGGAAAGAGGATATCCTGACAGGAAACATGATTATCTGTTATATCAAGGATCCACACATCCATCCTGTGGAAGGAAATCCACATCATGTAATGAGTCACATCCTGACAGGAACTTGTTGGTCTGGATCAGGATCATTACTCCCTGAGAGGATATCGTGACAGGAAACAGGATATCCTGACAAGAAATATGATTACCTGTTATATCAAGGATTTACACATCCTTCCTCTGGAAAGAAATCCACATCATGTAATGAGTCACATCCTGACAGGAAATGGTTGATCCGGATCAGAATCACTACTTCCTGACAGAATATTCTAACAGGAAACAGGATATCCTGACAGGAAACATGATTATCTGTTATATCAAGGATCCACACACCCAGGATCAATACTTCCTGACATGATATCCTGACAGGAAACAGGATATCCTGAAAGGAAACATGATTATCTGTTATATCAAGGATCCACACATCCTTCCTGTGGAAGAAAATCCACATCATGTAATGAGTCACATCCTGACAGGAAATGGTTGGTCTGGATCAGGTTCACTACTTCCTGACAAGATATCCTGACAGGAAACAGGATATCCTGACAGGAAACATGATTATCTGTTATATCAAGGCCCCACATATCCTTCCTGTGGAAGGAAATCCACATCATGTAATGAGTCACATCCCGACAGGAAATGGTGGATCCGGATCGGAGACACTACTTCCTGACAGGAAACAGGATATCCTGACAGGAAAAACATGATTTTCTGTTATTTCAAGGAGCCCACACATCCTTTCCTGTGGAAGGAAATCTACATTAGGAATGAGCCACATCCTGACAGGAAATAGTAGATCCAGATCCCACTTCCTTTCGGAAACTATACTTCTGGAGGGGAAGTGTTGCAATGTATAAAAGGATAGGCTACTTTTGGATTTCTACATCAAATTTTGTCTAGAAAAGCTGCATCAGGATTTTTCCCAGAAATATATAAACGCTGTCACATCATGGGTGGAAAAGTTGACAAAGTTGATAGATACCTCAAGAATTCTTCATTCAATTTGGAACTATCTAATAGTCATTAACTTAGAGTTGATAACTGGTGATAAGTGTGTTGACTTTAGACAATCTCATCCTGAAGATTATCCTACGAAACGTGGTGTGTATATTACTGGAACTGCCTTTTACGACTTTAGCTGTCTTATAGGTGATTTTGAGGAATGCTGTGGTGGTTTATTTGGAGACTACAATTGTATATTGGTTGATGTAACTCGTATATGTGTAAATGACAAGTTTCCAGGTGTCGACATTCATAGATATTGGTGTAACGAATTGGACTCTGTTTTCTATCCTACCCGAAACGGAATTCATCTGTCTATTTTTCAACTGAGAAGCATAAAGAGCAACGTGACTGATATTTTGATTGCGTTTGTTCTTGGTGGAACATCATCATCTGCTACACCATTAGGTTCTAGATCATCTGAATTGTCAACTTTGTCAGATAAGGATTTGTTGACTGCAGTTGATAGGATTGAGGTTAGCTGCCATCCTAAGAAGAAAAAGAAGGGTAAGCATGGTTCAAGCAGAACTGGACAGGTTTGACGATCTATTAAGTATAAGGAATGTATATAAGACACTCTATATTGATGAAACTACGGTGACAGATATTAGCAGAATGGACCATATTTTAGAACGATTCATGACTTTCTGAGTATTAGTATAGAAAATGATGACATTATGATTATAAGGCATAGTGGATTATATGATCATGAATTTAAATATTCGTTTCCTAGGAAGATATTTGAACGTTTGATTGGAATAAGTTTCACCGATCCTTCTCCCCCCCCCCCCCTGGTGACTGCTGTAATGGATTATAAACAGCCTGGTGAACTAAACGTAAATGCTTTGAGCTTTTCAAACATAATGTTAGTGACTCTGAATGTGATTATAATGACTTAATTCCGATTGTTCCAGCGGGTAAAGTTCCTAAATGTGCTGTAAACGAGAGAGCTGATAAAAGCTTAAAAACTGTGCCATATGTAATCATCCTATGACATTTATAGAGTATCACTATGGACTAAATCCTCACTATTGTCCTAGTTGAATGTTCAGAAGAAGATAAAGATGTTTTATACCGATATGCTATCTGATCTAATAGATAAGATAGCCAGGGAAGAATGTAATGGATGTCAGACTGAGAACGGTATTCAACGGGAACATTCTTACCTCGATGTTGACTATTATCTCAACACGGTTGATAATATTTCATTTTACATGGAAGCTGCCTCTCAGATAATCAGAATCTTTGAAATTCTACAATTCCTGAAAGGATCACTGGTTTTAGCTCGTCATGCTGAGGACTTATTACGAATGTGAAGACGTGTTGGTGTGATGAGATTATATGCCTTGTGTATCAGTATCGGGAAAATTGTAATAGTATTATCATATGTATATGAAACCAATAAGTACTCTTAATGAATATAATAAGTAGTCTTAATATAGATATGTCTTTTTTTCATTAAAAATAGCTTTAATCATATTTGATATATTCTACCATATAAGCAGTCTATGTATATTATATCTGTGGTTTATATTCAATAAAACTTATAATATAATCTCCGTGTCTGTGATATTTTCATCTCTCCATCCTGTGAACTTCCTATATTTGATCTGTCATACAAGTATCTGATATCAAAATGAAATTATGTCCTTTTTTCAGGATTCAAGATTCGAGATTCAAGATTCAAGATTCAAGATTCAAGATTCAATATTATTTATTTGCTTCTTGGATACTGATTTACATACTTTCAATACAGGTTGTTCGCCGAAGGAATTGCCTGTAGTGGTGGCTGACACCTAACATTAAACATATATAGACAATTATACATACAGCTTCGCATAGAATGTGAGACATACTTGTGAATGTATAGATATGGTACTGAGCTAAGTAGACATAGAAAAAAGAACAGACGATACAATACATCTATGTTTTTCCTTCTAGTTATTGAGATTAGAGATTTATATTTGGAGGGGGGGGGGGGAAGGGGGATGGGGGTCATGCATGCAAATTACCCCGGCTCACGCCATAGGTTGCTATTTAGTAGTAGCACTTGTTGAAGTGCGTCAGATTGAAGGAAGCAGTAGTCACGATAGCTGTAATAGTGCATTATGCTGTAGTAGTAGTATAGTAGTAGTAGTAGTAGTAGTAGTAGTAGTAGTAGTAGTAGTAGTAGTAGTAGTAGTGGGTGGTTGTTATGATAGTAGCTATGGCAATGATACAGGAGTGTGTGATCTTAGTTATCTTGGCATTGTGTTTTCCAGATCTAGTATGTATTGAGTATACTAGTTTTAATTATGTCTTTGTATGAATTTAGTGGTAGTATTTTTTCGTGTGTGTGTTTATCTATACTATTCCATGCTTTGACGAGACCAACTCAAATTCTACGTTTCCCTGTGTCTGTTCGTGTGTATCTAATGTGGAGATCATGTTTGTTCCTAGTGTTATATGTGTGGATTTCGATGTTGTTTGCAAAGCTGTGGGTTATAGATTTAGGTATGATTTTGTGATGAAAGGCTCTGGAAATGTTGATCATCTGCGACTTTCCTATGTCTGTGAGTTTAAGAAGTGTTTGTGTTTTGAAGATGTTTTGACCCTTTGCTGTTTTTGAGAACATTTTAATGCATTTTTTCTGCATACTTTACAATTTTGTTAATTTGTTTTTTTGTGTGTTAGTTCAGATGGCATTGCAGCATGTTAGGTATGGAAGGATCAATGTGGAATACAGGGTTTTGATGGTAGCTTGTGTTAGGTATGGCTTTAGTCTTTGAATGACCCCATGCCTCTTGCTACTTTAGCTGTGACTACCTCAATTTGTTTGCCCCAGGTCAGGTTCTTGTCTAAATAAACTCCTAAGAATTTAGCAAAAGGAGCTTCTTCAATTTCCTTTTTATTAATATAGATTTTTGGAATACTATTGCTTCTCGATTGTCTAGACTTTGAAAATAGCATGTAGTTTGTTTTATCAACATTTAATGATAGCTTGTTTACTTTGAACCAGTTAATAACTTCTTCCATTTCTTTATTTACTCTTTCGTATAATATATCTAAGTTTTTGGCAGCGCAAAAGGCATTGGTGTCATCGGCAAACAGTATTAGTGACAAATTGTGGCAAATTTTGGGCATGTCATTCATATAGAGTAAAAACAGCAGAGGGCTAAGTATTGACCCCTGAGGAACACCACAGGTTAATTTCCTGTTTTCAGAGCAGGTTATATTAAATAGCACGCATTGTGTTCTATCAGTTAAATAGCTCTGAAACCAGGCAAGTGCACATCCTCGGATTCCGTAATAGGCACGTTTTCCTAATAATATATTGTGATTGATAGTATCAAAAGCTTTTGAAAGGTCCAAAAAGATGCCAAGTATGTTCCTTCTTTTCAATTGATTCAATTATTTTTTCTGTCATTTCAACTAGTGTGAGCATTGTTGAGTGGTTCTGGTGGAATCCATACTGTGAAGCATATACAATTTACTTTTTTTCTAGATAATTAATTAATCTATTATACATTAATCGCTCCATTAATTTAGAGAAAAGTGGAAGTATTGAGACAGGCCTGTAATTTCTGAAATTGGACGAGTCTTTTGCTTTATATATTGGAGTGACACATGCAGATTTTAGTTTGATGGAAATATGCCTTGTACTAGTGATTGATTGCAGATATGGTTGAGTGGCGTTAGTAAATCAAATATGCAGTGTTTAAATATGCTCCATTTAAACCCACCTACGCTGGCACTTTTCGCAGGATTAAGTGAATTAAGTATAGTGAAGATTTCTTCATTGTTAACAGGATAAGCAAAAAACGAAGAGGATTGATAAGCGGAAGTATCTGTGAGGTAATCACTGTATTTAATTCCTGATGTAGATATGATTTTCTTTGAGAGATCTGGACCTATGTTAACAAAATATTGATTGAAACTGTTTGCAATTTCATTGTTATCCGTGATTACCTTCTTATTGTAGAGAAACTGGGTCTGTTGTGCTTTTCTATTGTTTTTATTCAAAAGTGATTTTATGATTTTCCATGTTTCATTTATATCATTTTTGGATTGCTCAAATTTATTCTGATAATATTTCTTTTCTGATGTTTTTATTATTTGGTCCAACTTATTTCTATATTTTTTAAACTTTGTCTCATTATACTTTGTTTGACATTTTATAAATGTCAAATAAAGTTGCTGTTTTTTATGACAGGCAGATATCAATCCTCTTGTCAGCCATAGTTTAGTAGGGTTGTGCTTGAATAATTTCTTTTCTTTCATGGGGAAACTGTGCTCAAAGACGTTAGTGCATATGTTGTGGAGCTTGGTGTAGGCATCATCACATGACTCTATATCTGTCACTTCATTCCAGTCTACCTCAGCCATGGCCTTTTTAAATTTTGCAATGTTGTATAAGTATTATATGTGTCCTGTATTGTCTGACGTAACAATCACGATTACGTAAGGGTTCGTATTCGTAATCTTTCATAAATGTTTTCTTAGTCAAATTAGTCTCAAAACATTCAACATATATGGGTTAGTGTAAATCTATAATCTGTCAGTTTTCAAAGCCTCTCAAATCAGCTTAGGTAGGCTTACTGTCAGTTTTACAAGAGCTTCACAAAATCGCCTTAAACAATTTCCCTCTCTCACCTCTACCCTACTCAACACTGCAGAGATCATCTCTCACTTAGCAGGATGTAGCCAGGATGAAATACATTATCTATGCAGTGACAGTGGTGTTGATTGCCGCTTTCTTGACTGGTAAGAAACTAATCTCTGCATTAATGATTTCAATAGAAATAATAACTTTAAATTTGTTGTATATTTTTCTAAAACTATTTATCTGAAAGTAGTTGTTGTACTATTTTTCTGTCAAAATGTTCTCAAAATATTCGGCAAATTCATAGATATTCTCTCTTGAAAGTATTACTCAGGGGTAGTTTTTTTACAGTCATTTAAATAGGTTTGAAATTGTTCAAACGTTATTTGCTGGCTTATATTCAGAAGGGGACGAAATGAACACGGAAGTAATCTCAAGTACGTCTATATTACTGAAACATCTGTTCACTATGCTTATGGCAGCCCCGACACAGAGTGGCAAGACAGAGCTTATAAAACGTTTAATATCTGAAGGCATTGGGATAACCCCCACCCCTGAAAAAACAATATGGTGCTATGGAGCCTGACAGCCTTCGTAAAATTCTTTGAGAGGGAAAGTTTATAGACGGCATTAACTCTATTGAACTAGACAGAAATCGTAGGAACTTATTGATTGTAGATGACCTTATGGACAGATCTGATGCTGGTGGTCAAATGTCTGTTTTATTCACACGTCGTTCACACCATGAGAACTGCAGTATTATATTCATAGTTCAAAATCTATTTCACAAATCGCGATGTCACAGAGACATTTCAATTAATTCTCATTATATCGTGCTTTTTAAGAATCCGGGGGACGCCTCATCCATACGTTGCTTATCTCAACAAATGTTTCCTGGGAATAGCAAATATTTAATAAATGCATTTAAGAATGTGACAGAGATGTCCCACTCATATCTGCTACTAGATCTTAAACAAACAACTCCGGAATATCTCAGGCTACGAACGACCGTTCATTCTACCGAGATTTGTTCCGTCTGTATTACTAAGAGGTTGTAAAGATTGAATAGCAAAATGTTTCCTCAGTGAATATCACACCATTTACCGATGTTAAGATATTTATCTAAAGCATCGCCTAAGACACGTAGTGATGTAATTCGCGGATGTTCAAAAGATTTTCATAATTACACTTTCCCGGTATTAGCACCATTTTATCAACGATGACGGAGTTTATTTTTTCAAAGATACTATCTGTACTATTAGTACTATACTGCGGTCTTGGGAATATCAATTTCCTCATATGATGAGAAGACTATTTTTGAAAATTTATCACTGAAATGACTAGCTGAATGTATTACGTTTTAAACATGTTTGTTAAATATTTAGAAACTAATGTGACTGAAAAAACCTAGATAGGTCTGTGTGGAACTGTGAATATTTTGAAAACTATGATGATTGAAGGTTGAGAAAAGCTAATCTCTTTCCTACCACACACGCACGCACGCACTCATCAGTTTTTCTCCGGTCTTGGGAATATCAATTTTCCTCATATGATGGGAAGACTATTTTTGAAAATTTACCACTGAAATGACTGGTTCAATGTATTATGTCTTAAACATGTTTGTTAAATATTTAGAAACTAATGTGACAGAAAAACCCCTGAATAGGTCTGTGTGGAAAATTTGAATATTTTGAAAACTATGATGACTGAAGGTTGAGAAAAGCTAATCTCTTCCCTACCACACACACACGATGTTGGTATTATACATCGTTCATAACGGAAGGAGAGTCCTTAGAGAGTTACAAAACCGGACGTTTGTATGCAGTAAATAGATAATGTTCCGGAAAAAGGGGCCGGATTACGTTTAGGCGAATTGGACGATTTGTTTTTCGCTGTTTGTTTGCTGGATTTTTTCAGATGCTACTTTTTCAGTCGGTATAGTATCGGATCTGTTGGATATTTTGCAAACTATTTGACTGAGTGATGTTGATTTTTTAAACAACATTTAGTCAAAATATTCTCAAAATATTGAACAGATCCAAAGTTATTGTCTATTGAAATTATTAGCAGGTTGCTTGCAGCAGTCAGACAGATAAATAGTCAATGAAATTTGTTCAAATTTCAGTTGTCAACAGAATTTATGATTAGAAAAACATAAAAGCCAAAAAACCACGGTTTCTTGCATTAATTGATATTCTGGAGCCCAAAAAATGAACAACAACAATGGTATAAAAAATGAACAACAACAATGGTATAAAAAATGAACAACAACAATGGTATAAAAAATGAACAACAACAATGGTGTAAAAAATGAACAACAACAATGGTATAAAAAATGAACAACAACAATGGTATCTCGACTACTACTATTTCGCTGCATCATCCGTTTACTATGTTGATTGCAGGTCCGACACAGAGGGGAAAGACAAGAGTTTCAATAAACCCACCCCATGAAACAATAATTTGATGCTATGGTTCGTGGCAAGCTTCATATAATGCTTTGAGAGGGAGAGTAGACTTTATAGAAGGACTTGATTCGGTTGAACTAGGCAAAAGTAGTAGGAACCTATTGATTGTAGACGACATTATGGACAAGTCTGATCATGCTGGTCAAATATCTGCTCTTTTTACACGTCGTTCACACCATGAGAACTGTAGTGTTATATTTATTTGCGACTACTTCGCGGAAATCCAGAAATCAACAATTCCCAAATGCTACTATCTGCGGCCAAATTATTTCAAATTTAAACAATTACATGGAACAAATAAACTAAGCTTACGACAGAAATTATGTTCTCTTATTTGGAGAATCCTTGCAAAATTTAACCGAAAATAAATGATTTCCATCGATAGTCCTTCACACTATACTTATTTTGGGATGCTTATCACGTCAAAACCATACTTATATTATATAATCTTCTAAATAATAATAATAATAATAATAATAATAATAATAATAATAATAATAATAAATGAATTGTAACACTGATAATAATAATAATAATAATAATAATAATAATAATAATAATAATAATAATAATAATAATAATAATAATAATAATAATATTCAAGATGATAAGTACTTGTCCACCACAATATGATGCAAATATCATGTAACCCACATACTTGTTAAAGTCTTGGTGTAAATAAATTGGAAATTGATAGTCAGGGAGTTCGGGGATCAATCAATCCAAACACGAGTGAGGTGTAGGTGGAGCTTAGCTAGAGATGGCCGGTGGGGTGGGGGTGGGGGCTGGGGGCAAACCGTGCTACGACCGTTCAGACTTTGTGCTTCACCAAGTGAAGACAAGCATCAGGCACGCAAGCAAACACTTAAAGGTGCTAAACGTTGTTAGCTAGATAAAACTGGAACGGTCAAGTACATCGTGCTAGTATTCTGACGTCACAATCATAATGATGTATGGGTTCTGTCAGGAAGTGTATACATTCTATGTCTGATGAATTTACAATTTACTAAACATTCTGCAGAATATATTGAAACTAATTTGACTGGGGGCTCTGCTGCATTATGCAACAATACTGAACAACACCAGTCAAATTACTTTCAGAATGTTCAACTGATTTCAAATCGATTTTCAATACACGTACAAGGTGGGCGGGGCATGGATAGAAATGGATCACTCTATTGTCTTCAAGACATGATCAGCGTGTGTTATAATTTACATTGTTGAAAATATTCTCCGAAGAATTTATGAATACCCCTTTAATCCTCAAATTTGTTCAAAAACATTTTAAGTTTCTCATAGAAAATGTCCTTTTACAGACCAAGAGAAGAGTATTTTTGAAATTTTACCACTGGAATGACTGGCTATGTCATTGAGCAAATCATTCCAGTGGTAAATAAAAATAAAAATAATGTCCTCTTGGTCTGCAAATGAACATTTACCAAGACCGCTGTAGAAGACATTTTTGGCCGGCTTAAAGGTGCATATTCACAGCAGAATGATTCAAAATAAAATTTTATACTTTTAGAGGCTTAAATTAGTGTGCCTAGATGTAATGAAACGAAAGAAGTCTTAGCATATGATGATTTCATTACGTATAACCTAATATACTTTTTTAAGTTGTCAAATTGAATTAGAGGCACGTGTCCCTAATTCAAATTCATAACTAAACCTACAACAGTTATTTATGTGGAATGAAATATGTTAAGATTTATTTCGTTTCATTACATTAACGTACACAACTTAAGCCTCTAAAAGTATGTAATTTCAACAATTTTGGTGTGAATATGCACATTTAAGTGTTGAATGGTTAAAGAGATTATTTATATGGATGTCTTCACATTGTGTTAAAATCTGTACTGAACTCATCCAATACAGATTTAACTCTGTAACACTCATATCAGTCAAAAATGGCTTCAGCAGTGCTCTTGAGAAATTTCCATTTGCAGACCAAGAAGACTATTTTTGAAAATTTACTATTGGAATAACTGGCTGGATCTTTGCAACTGGTAACGAGTTCAACCCATGATGTCTACGGCCTGTGGATACTACTGTCTACATTTTATCTATCATAGACGCAGAGGTAAATTTTTTCTATGAGCAATATTCTACACGAATTATCCATTCTGGATGAGAATAAACGGGAATCTCTCGTCCATAAACTTTGTCAGGAAATCTTAAAGGCGAAGCGATCTTTCGCCGAACAGAAGAGACGTTGGCAGCGGCGGCGGCACACCCCACCCCTCCCCTCCCCTCCCCATCTTTCGTGAGTGGGGGTGGGTGGGGTGGGGTTTGGGGTGGGGGTGGGGGATGGGGTTGGGGGTGGGGGGGGTGGGGGTACGGGAAGGCGAGGGAACAGTTGGCGAGGAACAGAATGCGAGGCGAAGGTTAACCCTTTCACACTCATATCACCCAAAAATGGCTTCTTCTGCAGTGACCTGAGAAATGTCCATTTGTCTATTATGACTAAAACTTGTGAGAGCAGGGTTAGTATGATAATCCTAATAACAAGATTCATAGGTAATACTTGCACGATTACATGATTAAATTGAAAATCGAAATTACTTGAATAATCGTGAAAAATTTCTACTGCATAAAACATTTCAAATCCTACCTTTTACTTACGGTACACTTTAACCCTTTAACACTCATATCAGCAAAAACGGCTTCTGCAGTGGTCTTGAGAAATGTCCACTTGCAGTCTAAGAGAAGACTGTTTTTGAAAATTTACTACTGGAATTCCTGGCTCGATAACCGATCCAGCCATGCCAGTGATAAATTTTCAAAACTAATCTTCCCTTGGTCTGCAAATTGACATTTTATATGAGAAAATTTAAATTTCATTGGAAAATTTAAGGGTTAATGAAACTTAACATGAATTCTAACATGCATAACTCATTAATAATGGAGAGCATTAAATGGCTAAATCAATTTCCTCCGACAATGCAGCTCAGAAATCCCCTAAAGTGTTTCCAATGCAAAAAAAAAAAAAATGCTGTTGAGATAATTTTGAATATTATAATTGGATTGGATGACATTTCTGACTTTTACCTTTCTGCCTAATCCCTTGAATTGGAGATGTGCTATTTTTTGCAGTGTGGCTAAGGAGGGGTGGGATGGGGTGGGTGGGGGTGGGGGGTGTTGTTGTCTACATTTCAGCACATCTCACAGCCCCGTTAAGGATGTGTTATTCTTTGCAGTGTGGCTCAGTTCAGTTTCAGTTTCCTTTATTCACTCAGGCTATTTAACAAACCTATACTTTACATATTGATATATAATATACATATATATATATATAGGATATGAGGGAAAGGTTATTTATACTATTGTAGGCGGTAGTAGGCCATTATTATTATTATTATTATTATTATTATTATTATTATTATTATTATTATTATTATTATTATTATTATTAGTATTATTATAGTGGTAGGGGTATCGGTAGTAGCAGTTGTAGTAGTAGTAGTAGTAGTAGTAGTAGTAGTAGTAGTGGTAGTAGTAGCAGCAGCAGTAGTAGTAGTAGTAGTAGTAGTAGTAGTAGTAGTAGTAGTAGTAGTAGTAGTAGTAGTAGTAGTAGTAGTAGTAGTAGTAGTAGTAGTAGCAGCAGTAGTTGTAGTTGTCGTTGTCTGTTGTTGACGTCATTACTGTTATTGTTATTGTTGTGGGATAGTGCTTATAATTGTCGTCGATGTATATATAATTTTTCCGTAATGTAAAGTCGTCATACTCTTCGTAATCACAGTCTTCCCCTATTTTAGCATTGAGGTCCCCAACTAGGCAAAATATGTCAAATGATTTACTAAGGTTTATTATGTCTTGTTTAATTTTGTCATATGCATCGTTTGCGTAATATCTTGACGATTCTGGTGGAATGTATGTTATTCCGAGTAACGTGTCCCCTGCGTAATTCGTTAGCTCTTTACTAATTTGCAACCATAGAACGAAGTCATTCTCTGTCTCACATTCTGCTTTACGGAAGTACTGTCTCAGACTTTCCTTTATTAGGACTCCTAAGCTTCCATATGTATTGGTTCGAGTTTGTGTTAAAAGTACGTAGTTAGGTATTAAAACATAATCTGTATCATTTAGCTTTTTCTCGGTTAAACATATGATGTCATGTGCATTTACGAATTCATAGAATTCCGTAAACAGTAACTTTGATTTTAGGCCACATACGTTTAAGGATGCAATGTGCAACAAGCCGCTGTTGCTGTTGTTGTCGTTATTGTTATTGTTGTTGTTGTTGTTGTTGTTGTTGTTGTTGTTGTTGTTGTCGTTGTTGTCGTTGTCGTTATCGTTGTTGTTGTTGTTGTTGTTGTTGTTGTTGTTGTTGTTGCTGTTGTTGTTATTGTTGTTTCCGCCGCTTCCGTCCAAATGTGTGTCGCTGTCATTATCGTTGTTGCTGTTGCCGATGTCGTTGCTGCCGACGTCATTGTTGTCGTAATCGTCATCGACGTCATCATCATCATCGTCGTCATTCTTGTTTGTGGTGTTTTTGTTGGTAATGGCTGTAGTATTGACATGGTGGTGGTGTTGATGGTAGTGTTCGTCACTCGTCATGCAGCCGCTGCTGATGTCACCGCCGCCAGGGCTGCTACAGTTAGAAGCCATGCTATTATTAAGGGTATTATCTTTTATCGCAGCCATATTATAAGGAATAGCATTAATGCTAAACGTCTTTGTGGTAGGGCTCTGAGTAGTGTCATGATTAGATGCAGTACCGGGAAGTTGTATATTATTAGCAGCAGCAGTGACAGCCATGGCCGCCACAGCAGCAGCAGCAGCAGCAGCAGCAGCAGCAGCAGCAGCAGCAGCAGCAGCAGCAGCAGCAGCAGCAGCAGCGGTGCAGGAGCACGAGCGGGAGAGAGAGCCAGATCAGGAGCAGGAGGAGTGGCAGTGGCAGTGGCAGTGGCAGTGGCTGAGGCAGTGGTAGTGGCAGATACGGTAGCAGTGGTAGATGCAGTGGCAGAGACAGTGACAGTTGTAGTATCAGTGGTAGAGACAGTGGCTAAGGTGGTGGATTGTCTACATTTCAACTAAACCTAATCAGAGTGGGCGTGCGTGTATGTATGTGTATGTATGTACGCGCGCTCTAGTGAGTAAATAAGTAATAGATGATACATTATGAAGCTGATCAGTTATCTGTGTGTATGCGTGCCCGTGCGTGAGTGTGTGCGTGCGTGTGTGGTAGGGAAGAGCCTAGCTTTTCTCAACCTTCAGTCATCATAGTTTTCAAAATATTCCACACAGACCTATCCAGGTTTTTTTCCAGTCACATTAGTTTCTAAATATTTAACAAACATGTTTAAGACGTAATGCATTGAACCAGTCATTTCAGTGGAAAATTTTCAAAAATAGTCTTCTCATCATATGAGGAAAGTTGATATTCCCAAGACCGGAGAAAAACTGATGAGTGCATGCGTGCCTGTGTGGTAGGAAAGAGATTAGCTTTTCTAAACCTTCAGTCATCATAGTTTTCAAAATATTCAAAGTTTCCACACAGACCTATCCAGGTTTTTTCAGTCACATTAGTTTCTAAATATTTAACGCATATGTTTAAGACGTAATAGTCCTACATTCAGCCAGTCATTTTAATGGTAAATAAAAAAAAATAGTCTTCTGATCATATGAGGAAATTGATATTCCCAAAGACCGCAGAAAACTGATAGTATCTTTGAAAAAATAAACTCCGTCGTTGTTGATAAAATGGTGCTAATACGGGGGAAGAGTAATTATGAAAAAATCTTTTGAACATCCGCGAATTACATCACTACGTGTCTTAGGCGATACTTTAGATAAATATCTTAACCTCGGTAAATGTCGTGATATTCTAGAATAACTAAGATTTTAAATGCGAAAAGACACTGCTTTGAGTGAACGCGTTGCCTCCCTTAGTAAATTACACCGACCATGGTCAAAACATGGTCGACCATGGTCAAATAATTGTTTCTGAATACGTTCAAATACTGTTTTAGAAAGGAAGCCATTGAAATTCTCCTGTAACCACGGTCGACAATGACGTGATAGAGTCATAATATACATTGTGGGGACAAATAAGTGAAAGAATGTGATGTACATTATGGGGGCAAAGTAGTGAGAGACTAATGATGTACATCTTAGGGACAAGGAACGCATATCATGTACATCGTCAATCTCTCACTTGTCTGTCCCAGAATGCACACCATCACTCGCCTCACTTCTTTCTCCACATAATGTACATCATCATCCTCTCACTTCTTTGTCCCCAGAATGTACATCTCCATTCTCTCACTTCTTTGTCCCCACAATGTACATCATCATTCTCTCACTTCTTTGTCACCACAATGCACACCATCACTCTCTCACTTCTTTGTCCCCCACAATGTACATCATCATTCTCTCACTCCTTTGTCACCACAATGTGCATCATCATTCTCTCACGTCATTGTCCCCACAATGTACATCTTCATTCTCTCACTTCTTTGTCCCCACACTGTA
Organism: Chaetoderma sp. LZ-2023a; assembly: GCA_034401795.1. Classification (NCBI taxonomy): domain Eukaryota; kingdom Metazoa; phylum Mollusca; class Caudofoveata; order Chaetodermatida; family Chaetodermatidae; genus Chaetoderma; species Chaetoderma sp. LZ-2023a. Next base: position 30,516,466 of record CM067368.1, read on the forward strand.
CATCATCATTCTCTCACTCCTTTGTCCCCACAATGTACATCATCATTCTCTCACTTCTTTGTCCCCCACAATGTACATCATCATTCTCTCACTCCTTTGTCACCACAATGCACACCATCACTCTCTCACTTCTTTGTCCCCCACAATGTACATCATCATTCTCTCACTCCTTTGTCACCACAATGTACATCATCATTCTCTCACGTCATTGTCCCCACAATGTACATCATCATTCTCTCACTTCTTTGTCCCCACAATGTACATCATCATTCTCTCACTCCTTTGTCACCACAATGTGCATCATCATTCTCTCACGTCATTGTCCCCCACAATGTACATCATCATTCTCTCACTTCTTTGTCCCAACAATGTACATCTTCATTCTCTCACTTCTTAGTCCCCACAATGTACATCATCATTCTCTCACTTCTTTGTCCCCAGAATGTACATCTCCATTCTCTCACTTCTTTGTCCCCACAATGTACACCATCATTCTCTCACTTCTTTGTCCCCACAATGTAGATCTTCATTCTCTCACTTCTTTGTCCCCACAATGTACATCTCCATTCTCTCACTTCTTAGTCCCCACAATGTACATCATCATTCTCTCACTTCTTTGTCACCACAATGTACATCTCCATTCTCTCACTTCTTTGTCCCCACAATTTACATCATCATTCTCTCACTTCTTTGTCCCCACAATGTACATCTCCATTCTCTCACTTCTTTGTCACCACAATGTACATCATCATTCTCTCACTTCTTAGTCCCCACAATGTACATCATCATTCTCTCACTTCTTTGCCCCCACAATGTACATCTCCATTCTCTCACTTCTTAGTCCCCACAATGTACATCATCATTCTCTCACTTCTTAGTCCCCACGATGTACATCATCATTCTCTTACTTCTTTACCTAAGGTTGGGCTTAGGTGTGGATGGCTCATGGAAAAGTATTACATTGGGCCAAAGTTGTATTGACGTCGGCTGTTTGAAAGTCAGTTAGTTATGTTGTCCCAACGTTGTATCTTCGTGTGAAAAACTGCGTGATATGTTCGGCCAACATAATACGAATGAGCAAAACTAGGTTGGGCCAAGGAATAAATAAACATTGACCAAATGTTGTGCCAACATAGCATTGTCTTCAGGGACACTTTAAATTTCCTATTTCTTTCATATGAGAGGTTTCGACGGGAAAACAATCCAAGATGGCTGCCAAGCCATTTATCCGACAGTTTCAAAGGTGGCAGGCCTGAAATTAGCATACCCCCCCCCCCCCAAACGTGAGAGACTGATGATGTACATTACGGGGTCTAGCATGTGAGAGAATGATTCTGGATACTGTGCGTGGGGGGTGGGGAGGGGCAATGAAGTGAGAGAATGAAGATGGACATTGTGGGGACAAAGAAGTGGGCGTGGTGTTGTGCAGTGTGGATAAAGTGGTAATTATATATATATATATAGATTAGCTTAAATATACAGACAGAGATCATATTCACCCTTGCGAATGAATATGGCACTGCTGAATCTGTTAGTCCCCACAGGCCCGGAAAGAAACTGATGTCCCCAATAACGGTAAAACCGTCCAGAGAGAGAGAGAGAGAGAGAGAGAGAGAGAGAGAGAGAGAGAGAGAGAGAGAGAGAGAGAGAGAGAGCTATTTCGCGCGTCTTTATTTTTAGATTGTAACCATAGATTTAGGATATATATTAGCTAGATCGCTCATTCGCATACGCTCACTATGGGGGCTGGCGGACTGACTGACTGCCATCTGACGCAGACGATTAGCTGTGTATGTAGCCTTCAAAAGTAAGTAAATCTTTTATTGGTAATTGGGATAGAAATTCTGCTTAAATAGCGTGCAAAATACGGAACTACAAAACTACGGTAAAAAAGAAATTGGGGAAATACGGTAATACAGAGAGACGTTAGGAATTACAGAAATGTGTTAAAACCTAACTCATACATTGCTGAAATTTCACATATTTCTGTAGGCCCTACATATAAATATATGATAACTTCTATTCAATTTGGAAACTGCTGCCGTAAGCTGTTCCTGCACACGTGTAGACAACCTTCAGCATTATTGCTAACATAATCTACACAAATCTTTCTTGTACCGGCCGCGGAACAACTAGGCCTTTGAAACCAGCAAGACACTGGTTAAAGCGAGTTTTTCAATATCTCAGTTTCCTCGAAACCTGACACCGTTTGGTATAGAAGACCTAAAAAATTAACACGTTTTCAAAACAAGGTAGAATTTATTTTTCTTTGTTAATATAGTAAATCATATACATGTATGAGCTGTACTGTAAAACCGCCGAATCGATGATATAGAACATCTAAAAAATAAAATAACATGTTTGCAAAACAAGACAGAATTTCTGTTTTTGTTTTGTGGGTATATTAACTTATTTATGAGCTGTAAAACTTAGCCTAAGCGTTCGAATCACTGGTAATAAGGTTGCTTACGGCAGCAACAGCAACCAGTCAAATTAGTTTCTAGATATTAAACAGCATGTTTATTAAATAGCAAAAACATACAATTCTTAGAACATGCTAGACTATTAAAAGTTAAAGACAGGCCAAATACTATGACGTAATAGTTATGATGTCAGCATGCATGCCACTTAGTTGGTTATGACGTCATATGACGTTATATAATTGATTGATAAACTTGGAAAGGTCCATTGAAGATGGACTATGATTTGTTGTAAGAATTGCATGTCTACTATTTAATACATATTCTGTTGAATATTTTGAAACTAATTTGACTGGGCGCTGTTGCTGCCAACAGCACCCAGTTAAATTAGTTTCAAAATATTCAACGGGTTACCTCTATAGATTTCAGGAAATTGATAGTTATGACATCCATGGATCGATCGATCCCAACACTGCGAAGTGTGGGTGGAGCTTAGCTAGAGGTGGGCGGGGCATAGCTAAAACTGGAAAGGTCCATTGCCTATAGACGCTGTCATTTTGCGCAAGGGATTGTGAGCAATGTCACTGAGCAGGAGGGGACAGTTTTTGATAATTTATCATTGGAATGACTCTCGAGACAGTCATTCCAGATTCCACTGGCAAATCTGCAAAAAAACATCCTTCTCTTGGCCTGCAAATGGACATTCAATGTCTAAATATTTTAACATTCTTTACCAAATTTAGACACTAAATGTTTAATATATTATGACGACAATACCAGGTACTGTGTCTGTTTCATTTTCCGCTTATGTATTATAGCATAACACACTGGGCTGAACATTCGAGATAGTCCATACATTTCCATTTTTATGTCTTGTAGAGCGTCGGGCCAATGATTTTAATATCGTGGCCACATTTTACTAGTCACGATATGTGTGGTAAATTTTCAAAGTAAAACATGTATACTAATATTGTAGAGCATGAAAAAGTAGACAAAATTCGCTAAAAATAATGTATGTATGACTTTCATTAGTAATTTATTGTCCTTTATCCTTCACTGGGAAGAGCTATGCATGCAATTATTTAGCACTATGGATAGATAACTATGATGGCTTAGATGGACCATCGCCCCGTCGCCTTGTTGATAGGGCGATGCGCGATGTCTGACCCGATGCACGATGTCTCACGCAATGTCTGACACGATGTCCGTCACGATGCACGATGTATGACACGATGCACGATGCGATGCCTGTCACGATGCGCGATGTTTGACGCGATGCACGATGCGATGTGCGATGTCTGACACGATGTCTGTCACGATGTCCGATGTTTGACGCGATGCACGATGCGATGTACGATGTCTGACGCGATGCACGATGCGATACACGACGTCTGTCACGATGCGCGATGCGATGTCTGTCACGATGCCCGATGCGATGTTTGTCACGATGCACGGAGTGATGTCTGTCACGATTCACGATGCGATGTCTGACGCGATGCTGTGACGTAACACTTTAGAACGAGGCTGCTCGGATAAGGACGCCATTTGCATTTGTCATAACTGGAACGCAAACATATGATTGATGGTTGGATGGATGAATGTATGGATGGGTTTGTAGTGGGTGTATGGGTGGACGGACGGGCGGGCGAACGGACGGATGGATGTACGCGTGAATGATGGATGGATGGATGACTTAGTTGAACGTCTGGAGCCGTGAATGGTAGTGGAATGTGTTGGTGGATAGCTCGAGGGATAGACGGAAGGGCGGAATGTTGCGGGATTGGTGTGTGGTTGGTTGGGCGGGTTGATGGATTAATGAATGGAAAGGTGTACGGACAGATGGGCGGGCGTGGGTCCGGGGTGGGGGAGGGGAGGGGGAGGTGAACCGAAGAGCAGTTGGCTGACTTAAGAATACCAATCACTTTTGGTCAATGATATAAATTATTAATTATTGCGCCTATTCTAAGTGATTATTTACGCCTCATACTGAACCATTGTCATGTCAGAATCGTATTTCTTAAGACATGCCATGATGACAAAGTGAAAGTGAGCTTTATTGAATCACAATCAGTTTCTTTTGACCAACGGTTTAAACATAAACATGAATTTTAAATGAATAGCGGTATATATTAGTGTGTGTGCGCGCGCGTGTGTGTGCGCGCGTGCGTGCGTGCGTGCGTACGTGCGTGTGTGCGTGCGCGTGTGTGTATTTATGAAGATGCATATTGGCACACATACGCGCATCAGTCACATGCACCACACCACTCTTCCACCCACCCAGCACTGGCAATTCACCGACCCTATAGATATATAATTGGTATCAACTAAGCGATAGCCGGACAGACGGACGGGCGGACGGGCAGACAGATGGACAGATGGATGGACAGACGGGGGCGATTTCACTATCCCCGCTGGGTTTCTTTCAAAACGCGTGGTGATAAACATGATCACTTCTTCGCTCAGCCATCTTACCCTGCCAGCAAACTCCTACCCTTAAATAGTCTTGCGTAACTTTAATAGGCCCTATAGCAACCACGTGTTAGACATTCGTAGTAGTAGTAGTAGTAGTAGTAGTAGTAGTAGTAGTAGTAGTAGTAGTAGTAGTAGTAGTAGTAGTAGTAGTGGTAGTGGTAGTAGTAGTAGTAGTAGTAGTAGTAGTAGTAGTAGTAGTAGTAGCAGTAGTAGTAGTAGTAGTAGTAGTAGTAGTAGTAGTAGTAGTAGTAGTGCTAGTAGTAGTAGTAGTAGTAGTAGTAGTCGAAGTGAACGCACGCGTTTATTTAGCTCTGCAATTGCTGCCCGAATTTGCTAGTTTCTAGCGCGATTTTGTAGATAAATTTTATACATATATTTCGTATTAGTATTTCCTTTCAAACTTTATATTTAATTTGTAAATTCTTGTCTTGGTTGGAGCGCATTTTGTGTCTCTATTTTCTAAAGGCATTCCTCTTAGCTGGCGGTTTTCGCCATTTAATAGGGCTCCTCTTACTGTGGTCAATGCAATACATTTCTCCCCGCGCCGGTCTGCTATTTCTATAGATCGTAGGCTAGCGCATTGTAATTGGCAAGATCGCTTGAGTGAGTGGATTTAATTCCTTTGTCATTTGTAAGCACACGCCTAGTTCTTTAACTATATTACTCCTTATAGTCAGTTGGCTGTCCCCGGTCAACTCGAACAGACTAACAAATATATGACTTGACTATTTAATCATATATTTGTTAGCATACTTTAATCGGCTAGGTGTTAGTGAACCACTTAGATAGTGGTTCAAACTAACAAATATACGACTGTACTCTCTATTCGTATATTTGTTGGTAGACGTCAGGGTTTCAAAAGGGGACACTATTTATTTAGTGTTTAGCTCTTTCCCCGACGTCTTGGTGTTATATATTTGTATTATATATTGTAGTAGTATGGGGTTCCTCTTTTTATAAAACACCATGGCAACCTCATATAAGCGTACCCTGAGTCTTAAAATCACGACAAAGGCTTGGGGTATTTCGGCAATTGAGGTGTATCATGGGTTGAAGGATGTAGTTGGGGCAGGGCCACGGGTCCTTCAAGGTCTCGTTAATGTTTCCAAATCTGTATGGAATGTCACCGTAGTTAATGAAAGTGTGAAGGAAAAGTTGCTAGACGAGGTCCTTGTCGTGAAGGGTGAGGTGTATAATGTGGAGGAAATAGATTCTGATCGTCTATTAGTCAAGATGAAGGTTCCATTAGAGATCCCAGATGAACGGGTTATCACTGAATTGATCAAGTATGGCAAAGTGGACAAAGTAGAACACGAGACCTATCCATTTGATCGAACCTTAGAAAATGGCATCAGAAGAATTTGGTTTGAAAAGGTAGAACAACCTCTCCCAAGCAAGGTCACCATAGATGGTCGATTTATCTTGCCATTATGGTACAGGGGGCAAATCAAAGAGTGTAGAATCTGCTTAAGCACAGAACATCTTGCAACAGATTGCCCTAACAAAAACAAATGTCTAGTTTGTGGATCATCTGATCATTTTAAGTGGCGATGCCCGCAGAACAAATATGTCAAAAAGGGTGCTGATAAAAGTGCAGAGCAAGTTGTCTCTAAAGAGAATGTCATAGAACCGGTAGCTGCTGAGATTGTAGCGGAAATTCATACTAATGGGAAGCACGCTGCTAACGAAAATGTCATCGAACCAGTAGTTGCTGAGATTGTAGCTGAAGTCCATGTTAATGAGAAGCATGGGGAAAAAACTAAGAATCCAATCGCTGTAGTTGCAGGCGATGAAATAGAGGTTCTAGATGAGGGGCTAAGTCTTACTCCAGTAACAAGTCAATCCAAGTTTGATGACAGAGAGGCTAATTCCACACAAGTTGAAGATGATGATCAATACCCTCTGGAAGAGAGTTTTAATTTAGGACAAGTAAAATTCAGGTCGCAAGATACTGAAACTAACTTTGAATTTCCACTGAGTACACTCAATCTAGACGATTTAAATAATATAGAGAAAGTAATTGGTGTCTCAGATCGATTGAGTGGAACAAAGCGACAGAAAGATGGAGAGAGTTCTGAATCAGAAATAGAGGAAAGTGATATAGAAGACGATAATATGTCAGTCGCTGAATCTGATATATCCATTCAAACACAGAGTTCTAAATCACCTGATGAAATGGTCATGTACAGGTCAGAGGCAGGAGAGGTGTTAGTTCCATATGTGACGGCAAATGGTGTTAAATATAGGCATCTGCGTCATGATTCAGATATATTAAAATATAAGCATTTGGAAAAAGTTGAGCTAAGTAATGCAGCGTTTGTGAGTAAAATAGGTAAATGGTCTAAGAGAGGGTCGAAAAAACCCAAATCTAGTTAGCTTAATAATGGCGGTTTTACACAGCATTTTATTACCTTTTATGCTAATTTGCACACTCAATTGTAGAGGCTTAAATAGTGACATAAAGCAACGTCACTTACTAGAGACTCTGAAAGATGAGCAGATTGACATTGCTTTGATACAGGAAACAAAAATTCAGAAGTCAGAATTATACGATAATTTAGAAAAGATTTCTGGATCCAGAATATTTTATTCGTTATCTCAAGATAATAGCGCAGGCGTAGCAATTGTTATACTCCCTCGTTGTTCAGCCTATGTAAATATAATCTCTTCAGTATCAGGTGCAAATGGTCGCTGGGTGAGAGTCACGCTAGATATACAACAAACACGTATCACGTTGCTGTGTATATATGCACCTACATCTCATCAACTACGTCGTAATTTTTTTAAGGAGATGTCTAAAACAGCACTAGATAATATCACTGAAAACTTAGTAATGGGTGGTGACTTTAATTGTGTCTTAGACAAAGAAAATGACAGGAATGCAACTTCAACTTATACTGATACATCACATAGACTCTTAAAAGAAATATGTGATAATGAAAATTTAGTGGACACCTATAGAATATCAAAACCTCATGGTAAAGATCTCACATGGTTTTCGGTAGATGGTAAAGTTGGTTCAAGGATCGACAGAATTTATGTGAATAGTTTGTTAACAGGGTACTGGAGAGATGTTAATATTAAGCCAGTTGCATTCTCTGATCATAACATGGTTTGTGTAACCTTTGCCAATGCTGACTGGGTAACAAAAGGGGTCGGGTTTTGGAAATTAAACACAACACTGTTGGGAGAAGAATTTTATAAGAATAATATAGAGAGTTGTTGGCAACATTGGATTAATAGGAAAGCATCATATAAGAGCACATTGCAATGGTGGGAGGATGTTAAACTGGATTTAAAGTATGTTTCCCGAAAGTATGCTATTAGAAAAGCACAGGAAATACGCAAACGCAAGAAAACACTTCATCGATCACTGATGAAAATTAATGCTAAAGTAAATAATGGTGAAGAGAATTATTATGAATTACTGGTTAAAATTAAAAGTAAAATAAGAGATATAGAACACTATGAGTTTGAGGGTGCAAAAATTAGAGCAAGAGCCCAGATGCACGCAGAAGGGGAAAAGCCAACCCGATATTTTTGCGCATTAGAAAAAGCACGGGCAATAGATAAGGTGATGTGCTCATTAAACATGCCGGATGGTTCAACCGTCTTTACCAACAATGAAATGAGTACTATTGTATGCAATTACTATGAGTCATTGTACAAGTCAGAGGGAATTGATGAAGATGCAAAATTGGATTTGTTAGCAAATATAGACAAAAAGGTGTCAGACACAGGCAGTGAATTTTGTGATCAACCCTTAACACTAGAAGATTTAACTAAATCCCTTAAAGGTATGAAACTAGTAAAATCACCGGGGTGTGATGGCCTTCCAGTTGAATTTTACCAAACGTTTTGGCACCTTGTAGGTCCAATAATGGAAGAATTAGGCACTGAAATTTTTGAGAAAGGCCATTTACCACCAACTATGGCTAGGGCATACGTAAGGCTAATATATAAAGGAAATGACAGACGTCTAATTCAGAACTACAGACCAATTTCTCTACTATGTGTAGACTACAAAATAATATCCAGAGCACTAACATTAAAACTAGGTAGTGTTTTAGGAGAAATCATTGGAACAGAGCAGACATGTGCTGTACCCAGGAGGACAATTCTAACCAATACCATGGTAATAAGAGACCTTATACAATTGGTTGAGAAGGATAGCATCCCTTCAGCTGTGATTGCCTTGGACAATGAAAAGGCATTTGACCGTGTGGAATGGGATTTTCTTTTTAATTCTTTGCAATCGTTTGGGTTAGGCTCAAACTTTATTAAATGGGTAAAGATTTTATATACGGATATCAAGAGTAGCTATTTAGTGAACAATCAATTATCCAGAGAAATTGTCTTAGAACGTGGGGTTAGACAGGGGTGTTCCCTATCGCCATTATTATTTGTTATTGTGATGGAATCACTTGGCATAGCATTGAGGCAAAATAATAACTTTCAAGGCATATGTATTCGTGGCATAGAAAGACCACTTAAGCTGTCACAATATGCTGATGACACAACTGTGTTTACCAGTTCAAACAATGATTTTGCAATTTTAAACCACGTACTAGAAAAGTTCCAAAATGCATCTGGTTTGAAAATCAATAAAGGAAAATCCAAAGGATTATTTCTGGGGCCATGGAAAGAGCGGAATGACCAGCCACTTGAAATCAATTGGTCTAATGATACCATTAAGATTTTAGGCATCTATTTTGGCAGGAAACCGAATACAATACAAAATTGGAATGAACGAGTATCTAAGCTTAAGAGAATATTAGCAAATTGGAAGCGTCGTCGTCTTTCAATCTTTGGTAGAGTGTTTGTTGTCAACAACTTGGCATTATCTGGGCTATGGTATACAGCATCGGTTGTACACATGCCAAAACATGTAGAAAAGGAGGTTAATGAGTTGATATTGTCATTCATATGGGAAGAAAAGAATCATTTAGTTTCCCATCGTGTTGAGGACTTGATTTAATTGATATTAAAGTGAAATGTGTTTCTTTAAGGTTACAATTTTTGGATGATCTTATTACATCAGATGAGACGTGGGCATGTGTTTCACGAGCTCTCATGGAGAGAATTGTAGAACCATTTCTGGCGGAGCATGTGTTTACCTCAAAGAAGCCACCTCCGAATAGCCAAATGATACCAGATGTGTTTAAAGATCAAGTTAAGGGGTTAGAAATATTTGACAGATACATGCCTCCACCTACGTGCTGGAAGGAAGTACTAGAACAGCAATTGTGGGGCAATAGTAATATATGTTATAACAATGCAGTACTTTATCTACCGTCCTTTGCAAAATATGGCATTCAACATTTATCGGATATGATACACCCTCAAACACGTAGATGGATTTCAATGCAAGACGTAGCTAGAAAAACACATATGAGGCATATAGATGTCCAGCGGTTGCTAAATAAAATAAAACATGCTGTACCAATTGAATGGTTTCGTCTGCCAAATGTAAATAATAATAGTTTGACTCCACAACCCGCATTAGTTCTTGATGATGAGATGTTAAAATACAAGATGAGATCCAAGGAATGGTACCATATTATGAGACGAAAACAAGTAACACCTCCCATAGCAATTAGGAGATGGGATGACTCAAGCTATAAACCATCCAGTTGGAAAAATGTATGGAAAATCTTACATTCTCCATCCATACCAAATATGGCTCGTGATTTATTGTGGCGATTACTACATCGACGTCTATGTGTGGGACACTTGACATACAAGTGCAATATTACAACTTCTGATAGGTGTTACTTATGTCAAACAGACGAGGAAACAATCGAGCATTTATTTGTGGAATGTCCAATATCGTCACAATTTTGGGACTATATCAACCAAATCTTGGCAAAATTTGGAGCGAAGCCCATTGTTCTAGACACGCATGTAGTCTTATTTAGAGAATTTGGATCAAGCGGTGTAAATATCATAAAGTCTGAAAGGACTATTTTAATAACAATACTAACCATAGGTGTTTGGGCCATTTGGAAACATCGGTGTGCACAGACGAAAAATCCATCTATGGGCAATCACAATAGAGCAATAAAGGCAATATTTCGTTCATTGTTGCTGAATCATATTCCTTGCGAATATTTTAGATTAAAGCAGCATGGTAAAGAAAAAGTATTCAAGGACATATGGTGCAAAACAAACATAGTTTCAATAGAGTTGGGAGCTGTAAAAATAAATGAGCCTGCACTAGCTTAAATCATTTAATTACTACAGCTGATTTATCTGTGTCTTTTAATTAATCTGTGTCATGTAATTCATTTTAGTCTGCACTTTGATATTGTTATGTTTAATAATTCATGTTAAGAAATAAACAGACTGGGGTAATTTAATAATCAATCGATACAGTAATTTGCCATTGAATTATAAAATTGTCCCAGGTAATTTTAGGAATTTGCACAGAGTTTTATAGGGTTATTTGTTCCCGGGTAATTTACAAAACCTTACAACAAAGTAAATCAAAAATGGAAACAAGAGCGCCATCTATTTCCATCTATTTTTCTGTAATTTTCCTGCTGACTATATATGTTATGCTACCTGAATGCTACTACGCCCGCTGATCTTTAAGACTCAGCCCACTGGCGTCAATGATTGACTTATTTGTCATTGATTGACGAGTCACTTTTCATTTGTTGAATAGTTGCACTCGCCACACGGGTCTACTATCACACATGGATTGAATGGTAATTTACAAAACCTTATAATAAAGTAAATTGAAAATGTAAACAAGAGGGCCATCAATTTTTCTGGAATTTTTCTGCCGACTATATGTATTATACTAGCCAAATGCTACTACGCCCGCTGATCTTTAGAGAATCAGCCCACTGGCGTCAATGATTGACTTATTTGTCATAGATTGATGAGGCACTTTTCATTTGTTGGATAGTTGCACTCGCCACACGGGTCTACTACTACACCTGGGTTGAATAGTAATGCCTTTGTTAAGTTTTGTTTTGCTATCGGAGCTTTATCAGCATATTGTTTTGTATCTATACTTTTTAAGCCATATGTATTTATAGATTGTATTAATGCTCATTATTTATCATTGTTTTGGTGTAATATTAATCAAGATTACTAGTTCACCAGGGTTTTTTCTGGGGGTTTGCAAGCCTTTTTAAAGGAGTTCCTCCGTGAAGTTTGTCCGACTGCGTCAGCGTCGGTTTTTCAAAAAAAAAAAAAAAAAAAAAAAAAAGTAGTAGTAGTAGTAGTAGTAGTAGTAGTAGTGGTAGTAGTGGTAGTAGTAGTAGTAGTAGTAGTAGTAGTAGTAGTAGTAGTAGTGGTAGTAGTAGTAGTAGTAGCAGTGGTAGTAGTAGTAGTAGCGGTTTCCGCCATTTAATAGGGTTCCTCTTACTGCGGTCAATGCAATACATTTCTCCCCGCGCCAGTCTGCTATTTCTATAGTTCGTAGGCTAGCGCATTATATTTTGGCAAGATCGCTTGAGTGAGTGGATTTAATTCCTTTGTCATTTGTAAGCACAAGCCTAGTTCTTTAACTATATAAATCCTTATATACACCTGTGCAAAAGTTAAGCACCACCCTATTTTTACGCACATGCGAGGGTATATTCATGTGCTATGAAGAAAGCAATAGCATAAACATTTATGTACCCATCCATCTTAGTGCAAGAGGTAATAATGCAACTAGAGGAATGCTGATTATGATGGTGGGGAAACACTGTATGTTTTTGTTTGAACTTGAAAACGAGGCCTGAATATGGTTACGTTGACACAACTGACAACTATTGCCCTACAGTTGACACACGTGGCTAGATTGTCATTAATGGTGTCTGAAAACGAAGTTTAACATCTGTGCACGAGTTTGAGACTGTCATTATTAATACCGGGTATATCCACCTTGTGCCTGGATGACGGCCTGGACACGACGTCTCATGCTGGTCACCAACCGACTGATACGCCATTGTGGTATTCGTTGTCATTCAAGATGGAGTGCGTCTGTTAATTCCTGTAGGTTCTGCACAGGAGGATCCCTCCTTCTCACCATGTTTCCCAGAATGTCCCAGATATGCTCAATAGGGTTCATGTCAGGGCTCCTTGCTGGCCATGGTAGGGTTTCGATGGCATTCTGGCGGAGGTATTCATGCACAGCTCTAGCACGATGTGGTCGGGCGTTGTCATCCATGAATATAGGGTGGGTTCCAGGTGCATGATTTACAAAATGAGGGACCACAACTCTATCCAGTATGGAATCTTGATATCTTTGTCCATTTAGTGTTCCAGGTACAGTCAACAGATCCAGCTTACAGTCAAATGAGATGCACCCCCATATCATAACGGAACCTCAACCAAATGGAACTTCTTCCATGATGTTACGTTGGTCGTACGCCGTGCGTCTGGACCTCCATACACGAGTTCGACCATCTGTGGCATGAAGCAGGAACCGACTTTCATCGGACCAGTGTACCCGTCTCCAGGATCTCATGTTCCAGTGTCTTCTTTCGTTGCACCACCTCAGACGCTCCTCTTTGTGGTGTGCAGTGAGGAGAGGACGTCTGACAGGTCTCCTAGCTTTCATGCCAGCAGCATACAGTCTCCTTTTGACGGTAGACATTGACACTCTATTGCGCGTTTCCCATTGCTGGCTGAGCACTCTGCTGTTGGTGAATGGAGATCTCCTAACAAGGCGTACTAGGGCTCGATCATCACGGGCAGTAGTCTTCTTCGGTCTTCCAGATCTAGGCCTGTCCTTCACCTCGTTAGTTTGCCCATGTTTTGCAATCAAACGACTGATTACAGTATGGTTAATGTTCAACTGTCTGCCAATCTCTCTGCATGACATACCAGTGGTATGCATGCCTATGATTTGCCATTTCACACGATCACTTAACCTTCGTCTTGCCATAGCGGTTCACAATCAAGAGCTAATTCTCTCTGTACAAATAAACCACGGTCATGAACACAAAATTCCTAATCTTGTCGCCTAAATCTGTATGTAATGTTCTACACCTCAAACTGGACTTTTACATAACTGAACACGTGTGCTGTTTCCCGCCACGCACGGACATCAAGCGGCGTTAAGTCATGGATGCATGTGCATTTCGTACTTGGAATTATGTCAGCTAACGCGGGGACAAAAAGTATGGCAGCCTAGTTGTACCATCATGTTTCTACGTTCTATTGTTTTTGCTGGTGCTTAACTTTTGCACAGGTGTATAGTCAGTTGGCTGTCCCCGGTCAACTCGAACATACTAACAAATATTTGACTGTACTATCTATTCATATATTTGTTAGTATACTTTAATCGGCTAGGTGTTAGTGAACCACTTAGAAAGTGGTTCAAACTAACAAATATACGACTGTACTCTCTATTCGTATATTTGTTGGTAGACGTCAGGGTTTCAAAAGGGGACACTATTTATTTAGTGTTTAGCTCTTTCCCTGACGTCCTGGTGTTATATAAGTATATATTTATTATATATTGTAGTAGTATGGGGTTCCTCCTTTGATAAACCACCATGACAACCTATAAGCGTACCCTAAGCCTTAAAATAACAACTAAGGGGTGGGGTGTCACGGCTATCGACGTGTATCATGGGTTAAAAGACGTCGTTGGCGCGGGACCTGTTACTTTGCAGGGGCTTATCAATGTTACTAACACTGTATGGAATGTAACAGTGTCAAATGAGGGGGTCAAGGAAAAGCTTCTGGAAGATGTTCTTATTGTAAAAGGTGAAGTTTGTAACGTAGAGGAAATCGAGTCAGATAGGTTGCTAGTGAAGATGAAAGTTCCACTAGAAATTCCAGATGACAGAATCATGAGTGAACTCAAGAAGTATGGCAAAGTGCAAAGGATTGAACGGGAAACGTATCCATTTGACAGAACGCTAGAAAACGGTGTAAGACGTATTTGGTTTGATAAAGTGGATAGCCCTTTACCAAGCAGATTGACGCTTGATGGCAGCTTTGTCCTGCCCTTATGGTATAGAGGGCAAATTAAAGAATGCCGGATCTGCCTAAGTACTGACCATTTGGCAACAGATTGTCCCAATCGAAGCAAATGTTTGCTCTGTGGTTCAGTTGACCATTTTAAATGGCGCTGTCCAAAAAATCAAAACAAGCCCTCAGTATCAGGAGATAATCGCCAATTAAAGGATGCAACTGAGTCAAATGCTTCTGAAGCAACCGCTACGGAAGCTGTTGTTTTGGTTCATGCCACTATAAATGACACAAACAAATCATCAAATGCTGTTAATGTAACTACAGTTGATGAAATTCATGTATTAGAGGAGGGTATAACCTTAAGTCAAGAAAATACTCAAAATGCAGCGGAGCCAAACGTTGCTGTAAAAGACACGCAGGAAAATGATGATCTTACAGAGAAGCCAGTTTACAATTCCTTAGAAGATGAATTAAAATTAGGACAGGATAAGTTTAGGACTCAGAAGACAGAAAGTTCAGTCGATTTTCCGCTAAGCCCACTTGATTTAAGTCAGCTTGAAGATATGGTAAATGATGCTCCTGCCAAATGTTACTTAAGTAGCAATAAGCGTCATAAAGAAGACAATAGCTCAGAATCTGAGATTGAAGTAAATGATATGGGTGATGATACAATGTCAGTTGCAGAATCAGATGTGTCCATTCAAACACAGAGTTCACAGATGAAAGATGAAATGGTAATGTACCGATCAGAAGGGGTGAAGTGTTAGTGTCATATGTAACGGCGAGAGGCGTGAAATATCGTATACTGCGCCATGATTCTGATATTTCCAAATAGGAATATTTGTCTGTGGTAGAACTAGGAAATATTTAATTCGCAGGAAAATGAGGTAAATGGTCTAAGAAACGAGCTAAAAAACCCAAATCTAGTTAATCCAATGATGGCGGTTGTAAACATCATTTTACAAATTATGATTATCTGCACCATCAATTGCAGAGGATTAAATACCGAATTCAAGCAGCACCACTTGCTTGAAGAATTAGCAAATGAGAGAGTTGATATTGCTTTTCTACAAGAGACCAAAATTCAAAAAGCTGAAGTGTATGAATCTCTCAAAGATATTTCGAAAGGGCAGATCTTTTTTTCTTTATCACAAGATAATAGTGCGGGAGTGGCCATTCTTATCCTGCCCCGCTGTCTCAACTATGTTGACGTTATATCGTCGTCATCAGATCCAAATGGACGATGGATTTGTGTATCAATTGATGTACTAAACACAACTTTAAATTTGATGTGCCTTTATGCACCTACCTCTCATCAATTGCGCCGTGAATTTCTAAATGATGTTTCCACAATAATTCAAGACAGAACGCCTGAAAACCTAATTATGGGCGGTGACTTTAATTGCATATTAGACGAGGCTAAAGACAGAAACTCTAGGTCTAATTTTAATGACACATCGCATAATATTTTGAAACACATTTGTGAAAATAAAAGCTTGTTAGACACTTATCGGATTGAAAATCCAGAAGGCCAGGAATTTACCTGGTTGACAACCGATGGAAGGTTAGCTTCAAGGTTAGACAGGATCTATGTAGAACGTTCATTGAAAGGTTACATGTGTAAAACTAACATAAACCCAGTAACTTTCTCTGATCACAATATGTTTTCCATCACATTAGACAATGCTGACTGGGTCAAACGAGGAGATGGATTTTGGAAACTTAATGTAGCATTGCTACAAGATAGTTGCTACCGCAAATGTGTGGAAAGTTGTTGGAGGCATTGGGATGAAAGAAGAGGTTCGTATGAATGTATAACAGACTGGTGGGAAGATGCTGAATCAGACCTGAAATATATTTCAAGGCAGTATTCCATTAGGAAAGCACGTGAAATACGAAAGAGTAAAAAGGCGCTTCAGAGGTCGTTGTGTAAAATTAATAAAAAAATTAATGATGGGGAATATAATTATTACGAACTATTAGTTAAATTAAAAGGTAGACTAAATGAAATAGAGCAATATCAGTTTGATGGCGCCAAAATAAGGCCAAGAGCACAAATGCACACCGACGGCGAAAAGCCTACACGTTACTTTTGTAACTTGGAAAAAGCAAGCGGTATAGAGAAATTAATGCGCTCACTGAAGACTAATGATGGAGTATCAGTGTGCTCAAATGCAGAAATGATTGAAACAGTATCCGAATTTTACAAATCATTGTATAAATCTGAGGGAAGCGAGGAAACTGCAACTAGAGATGTTTTAGCTAATATAACGAAAAGACTTCCAGATTCATGTCGCGAAAGCTGTGACCAATCAATAACAATTGATGATTTGACAAAATCCCTCAAAGGTATGACGTTAGAAAGGTCTCCTGGATGTGACGGACTTCCAGTTGAATTTTATCAAACATTCTGGCACATATTTGGGCCAGTATTAGAAGAAATAGCAACCAGCATTTTTAAGCAAGGGCATCTCCCTACATCGATGGCCCAAGCATATGTTCGGCTTATATACAAGAGGGGTGACAGAAATAAAATACAGAATTATAGACCAATCTCTCTACTCTGTGTAGATTATAAGATTATTACTCGGGCACTAACATTAAAACTTGGCGCAGTCCTAGGCGAAGCCATTCATGATGATCAAACCTGCTCTGTGCCAGGAAGATCAATATTAAACAACACTTCGCTTATCCAGGACCTAATTCAATTAGTTGAAAAGGATTGTATCCCAGCAGCAATAATAGCACTTGATAACGAGACGGCGTTTGACAGACTAGAATGGGATTTCTTGTTTAAGTCTTTAGACCATATTGGCTTTGGTTCAAGATTTATTATATGGGTCAATATTTTATATACTGATATAACAAGTTGCTATTTAGTTAACAATCAGCTATCCAAACCTGTAGTGTTGGAACGAGGTGTCAGACATGGTTACTCACTGTCCCCGCTGCTATTCGTCATAGCTATAGAATCGTTGGGGGCCACATTGAGGCAACGCAATGACTTTCAAGGAATATATATATACGTGGCGTAGAAAGGCCACTAAAGGTTTCTCAATATGCAGATGATACGACTGTGTTTGCGGGTAAAAATACGGATTTTAGAATTTTAAATGGAGTATTAACAGATTTTCAAAAGGCATCAGGACTTAAAGTCAATAAAGATAAATCTAAGGGATTGTTTTTGGGCGATTGGAAGGGCAGAACTGATAATGTGATGGATATTAACTGCTCAAATGATGTCATAAAAATTTTGGGTATTTACTTTAGTAGAGAACAAAATGTATTACTAAACTGGGAAGAAGGGATATCCAAGCTAAAGTGTGCATTACTAAATTGGAAACGACGTCGCCTAACTGTCTTTGGTAGGACATTTGTCCTTAATAATTTAATTTTATCTGGACTGTGGTATACCGCTTCTGTAGTTCATATGCCCAAATCAGTAGAGTCAAAGATCAACACGTTACTTTTGTCCTTCTTATAGGAGGACAAAGACCATTTAGTATCACAGTCAATCCTCACCAATGAAAAGCATGCCGGAGGCCTGGATTTGGTTAATGTTTCAGCAAAGTGTGCTTCTTTAAAATTGAAATTCTTGAATAAGTTACTTACTTCAAAACTCATCTTGGTCAAGTGTTTCAAGGGCACTTCTCCAAAGGTACGTTGACCCATTTCCAGTAGATTGTTTATTTATGTGCAATAAACTGCCACCTGATCATCAAAAGATTCCAAATGTATATAACGAACAGCTTGAAGCCTTAAAAATATTTACACGATCAATGCCACAACCCAATTGTTGGGAAGATGCCTTAGAGCAACGTCTTTGGGGGCAACGAGTTGATTCGTGATAATGATGATGTATTATATTTGCCCTCTATGGGCAAAAATGGTATTCAATATTTACGTGACTTGGTAAATCCGAAATCTCGTAAATGGATTGCGATGCAAGTTGTAGCAAGAATAACATCAATGAGACATATTGATGCTCAGCGCTTATTTGTTAGAATAAAGAATGCAATACCTGCTGTATGGTTCAAATTGCCGAAAGCACGTGACAACATTGATATGTTGCAACCAACATTAGTATTTATGTCAGAACATAAAAAATACAACATGGCATCTAGAGACTGGTATAGAATTCTAATGCAAAGTCGGAGACAGACTCCTATTGTGGTTAGGCATTGGAACAATTTAGGATGCACGCCAGAGAACTGGAAAGATGCCTGGAAAGCAATACATCTACCTTGTCTACCAGGAAATGCACGGGACCTGGCATGGCGATTACTCCATCGAAGGCTATGGGTCGGCCATCTTACTTATATGTGTAAAATATCAAGTACAGACCGGTGCTTGTTATGTAATACTGAGGAGGAAATGATAGACCATCTATTTACTCAGTGTCGCATAACTACAGGCTTTTGGGTATATATATTAATATGCTCCTTGCTAAATTTGGAACCAAATATGTGAATTTAGTGGCTGAAACAATTTTGTTCAAAGATTGCTCAACTATCGGACGAATCATTAATAGCAAGGAGAAAGAATTGTTAATAACCCTGTTATCTGTATGAGTGTGGGCCATCTGGAAGCATCGGTGTTCAGAGGCCAGAGATAAAACCGGCAACAACCATCAGAGAGCCATACAAGCTATATTTCGATCATTGTTGATAAACTGCATTCATTGTGAATTTTACAGGCTAGTAGAACATGGGAGAGAAAGTAGATTTAAAGACGTATGGTGCAAAACTGGCCTAGTATCAATTGAATACGGATATCTAAAAATATCAGAAGCGGAACTTGTATAAGCTAGCACACTCGCTGCTTGCTGTATATTGATAAATGCTATTTTAATTTAATTTAATTGCCTTTATTTTAAAATTGTAATGCCTTAGGAGACTCTAATCTTGACGAATATCCTAACCTTGGGATCAGAATATTTAAATATCAAATGAGCATTATGTCAATATTCTGGAGGTGATCCGATTTTCAAGTTAACAGAGTGTGATATCTTACAATTAGCTTCCTGTTGTAAATATTTACTGTAGGTGTATTTGTTCCAGGGTAATTTGCAAAAACTTACAATGAAGTAAATTTAGAATGTGAACCCAAAGCGCCATCTAAGTAGTCATAGTTTGTATACGTATGCTTTGTGCATTATATTATATGAAGGCTACTACGTCCGTTGGGTATTTAATAATCGGCTAATTGGCGTCAATGAGTGACTTTTTGTTACTTATTGACGAGTCACCTCGCCACTTGTTGGCGAACTGCACTCGCCATTTGGCCCTACTACTATACGGCGTGCTACGTTAAACTACATATGATCTACTTAGCCTGCCGGTCATGAATCGGCTCAATGGCATCAATGATTAGCAGTAGCTTACTGCTAATTATTGATGAGTGGCTTTACCACTTGTTGGTTAGCTATGCTCGCCATTTGGGCCTTCTTTGTTGAATTATGTTATGTTATCAGCTCTTTATTAATTATGTTTTCTATGTAGTTATGCTACGGTTGTGGTATATGATAATAGAGTATTTTAGCTTGCACTGTTTGACATGTTAGGTTTGTATTGTTATTCTATTAATAAAGCCTGCTATTTCAACCGATTTTTTATGGGGGTTTGCAAGCCTTTTTAAAGGAGTTCCTCCGGGAAGTGTATCCGACTGCGTCAGCGTCGGATTTAAAAAAAAAGAAGAAAAAAAAGAGTAGTAGTAGTAGTAGTAGTAGTAGTAGTAGTAGTAGTAGTAGTAGTGGTTGTGGTGGTGGTAGTAGTGGTAGTGGTAGGGGTGGTGGTTTTGGTGGTGGTGGTGGTGGTAATGGTGGTGGTGGTGGTGGTTGTGGTTGGGTTGGTGGTAGTGGTAGTGGCAGCGGGGCGGGAGCTGCGACAGCAACGGTGGTGGTGGTGGTGGTGGTTGTGGTGATGGTGGTGGTGGTGGTGTGGGTGGTGGTGGTAATGGTGGTGGTGGTGGTTGTGGTTGGGTTGGTGGTAGTGGTAGTGGCAGTGGGCGGGAGCGGCGACAGCAACGGTGGTGGTGGTGGTGGTGGTGGTGTGGGTGGTGGTGGTAGTGCTGGTGGTTTTGGTGGTCGTGGTGGTGGTGGTGGTGGTCGTTGTGGTTTTTGTTGGTGGTAGTAGTAGTAGTAGTAGTAGTAGTAGTAGTAGTAGTAGTAGTAGTAGTAGTAGTAGTAGTAGTAGCAGTAGCAGGAGTAGTAACAGTAACAGGAACAGCAGCAGCAGTAGCAGGAGTAGTAACAGTAACAGGAACAGCAGCAGCAGTAGCAGGAGTAGTAACAGTAACAGGAACAGCAGCAGCAGCAGCAGCAGCAGCAGAAAAAGCAGCAGCAGAAAAAGCAGCAGCTGTAGCAACAGCGGCGCCACTTATAGGTTGTTTTTATGGTTTCGTTATAATATTAGAACTCGTGTGATTAATTTGCGCTCCGATTCTCCATCAATCAATATGTTTGTTCGTCTGTCCGTCCGTTCATCTTGCAGAACGTGTCAAAATGTAATAACGTTTTATTTTCCCCCCAATAATTTAGTTTCTACTGGGAGCTTATTGATACAACTTTAGACCTAGGATGATTCTGATTCTTTGAAGATTAAGCCTCTTATACTGTATCAGTCTACCTGCTCGTGCGCACGCCCGACCGTTCATCTTGCTGGACATGTCTAAATCCGGGAATATTTTAACATTTCTTCTATAGCTTAGATTCCCACTTCTTGGACGGGTGTAAATCCTTGTATATTCCCGTTTTTCTTTGTTAACCAGAGATTTAATTAGAGTATATTATTGAAACATTAAATGTGTGTTGAAGGAGATTTTTATTGTTTGCACAAACTCATCCGTTCATCCGTCTGCCAGTCCCTCTATCAGTTCATCTTCCCAGACATTTCAATTTTGCTTCAATATCTTAGGTTCTACTGGACAGTACATTGATACAATTTCTACAACCAAGATCTGTTGATTATGCACATTAGTAGATGCATCTCATATTTTGCCGTCCGTTCGCCTTGCATGATATGTTTAAAGCCTAATAGTAGAATAATGACAAGTTAAAATTAATCCCTCTCTGTGATGACAGTGAGGCTAATCTCACCCACCAGCTGCTCTGAGAGGGCATTTCCTGCATTTCAAGAACGAAATATGGCTCTTATCCTAAGTGTGATCTTCTTATTTGCTTTAAGAACATGTAGTTTGGGTGGTGAGAGGCGTCCGCACTTAGCCCCGTGTAGCAGACAAGAAGGTGAGCGTCTGTGCCCTGGAAGACATGGCCGCGACATCTGTGAGCAGTGATATAACAAGCGTAGCATGAACTACCAGTTCAGTGCATCCGCACTTAGCCCAGAGTATCCCAGGCAAGAAGGCGAGCGTTTGTGTCCTGGAGGGCACGACCACCACAGCTGTGAGCAGTGTTCACTACCAGTTCAGTGCATGTGTACTTATGGAACACGTCTAGAGGCCCACAGAGTTTTCACACTTATTCTGTATAGGCAATAGCCAGGCAGCAGTACCATACTTATATCCACGAACATGTCTGATCATGGAAAGCGATGCCCAACAATTGATGAAGCTATTGCGACAAGGGATTATCAGCCCTGTTATATATTCATAGAGTTGGCAGCTCTGAGAGAACAACCACCTGCCATCCCATCCCAGTCTCAACGTAGACAGCATCCATGGTTGCCATGCCAGTGGGTCCACACGCCACCACACGCAGGCTACAAACACGAGCTTTTAAGAAGCCCATACCAGCTTCACGTAACAAGGCAGCACAAGTTTCTGAGAAGTTCACTCCGGCTCCACAACAATGGGCAGCACCAGCTATTGCGAAGCTGACAACGGCTCCAAAGAAGCTCAAACGTCGAATTTGACAATCTACTGGAGGACATCTTCAAGCAGGACAGAGTCCCAGACTTCGACAAAACACGATTTGCAATCGGGAACTATCTGCGAGAATGTGTACTCCGTGCTCATAGAGCAGATGGGAAGGAGCCAGAGGCTTAACGTGTAGGCAGCCGAAACAAGATCAAGAAAAAGCTGGTGGAAGAAATCCTTGACCTGAGGGGAGTGAAGTTCTGTAACTCGTTCTCAGGGTGACTCTGCATAAGTCTAAGAACGATGGAACTGAAGTGACAACAGACCCAATATTATGGCCTCAGCAACAGGTGCTCCTTAAGACAAGCGACATTGGCGTGCCTGTGAAAGATACTAACGCCAAGGTGCTGTAAGACTTGAGAACTACACTCACGAGGGGTCTAGCTGGGAAGTAGACCAAGTTGATGCACTGTACCTCAAGATCGCCAGATACTAAACATTACGGGGTGTTCATATATCGTGCTCCGTCCTTTGATAAGAGAAAATCGTGCTGTTGTCAACGTTAAGAACAGGGATGAACATTGCCTGTGTTGCTCTATAAAGGCCTAGCAAAGCTTGACTAAGGCCTGGGTAAAGCCTAAGTAATGCTTAGCAAAGTCTGGCTAAGGCCTAATTAAGGTTTAGCAAATGTAATGTCTAGATATGGTCTAACAAAGTCTGGCAAAGGCATAGGTAAGGTCTTACAAAGCTTCGATAATGCCTAATTACGACATAGCAAAGTCTGACTAAGGCCTAGGTAAGGCTTAACGAAACCTGGCTAAGGCCTAGGTAAGGCCTAGAAAAGGCCTAGGTAATGTCTAGGTAAGATCTAGCAAAGACTGGCTAAGGCCTAGATAAGGGCTTGCAAAGCTTGGATAAGGCCTAGTTAAGGCTTAGCAAAGCCTGGATAAGGCCTACCTAAGACCTAGCAGTCTCGATAAGGTATAGGCAATGTCTAACAAAGCCTGGCTAAGGCATGTGTAAAGTATATCAACGTCTGGAAAAGGACTAGGTTAGGCTTAGAAAAGCCTTCTAAGGCCTAGGTTAGGTTTAGCAAAGCCTGGCTAGGGCCTAGGTAAGGCCTAGAGAATCTTGGCCACGGCCTAAGTAAGGTTTAGCTAAGACCTAACAAAGTCTCGCTAATGCCTTGACAATGTCTAGCAAGGTGTGGCTACGGCCGAGGTAATTCCTATCAAAGCCGGGGTACGACATAGGTAAGGCCTGGCAAAGCCATGCTAAAGCCCAGGTACGGTCTACCAAAGCCTGGCTACGGTCTAAGTAAGGTCTTGCAAAGCGTGGCTAAGGCCTAGGTAAGGCAAACAAAGCCTTACTAAGGCTTAAGTATGGCCTAGTAAAGCCTGACTAATGCCTAGATCAGGCCTAAGTAAGACATAGCAAAGTCTGGCTGAGGTCTAGTTAAGGCTAAGAAAATCCTGACTAAGGCCTAGCTAAGGCATAGCAAAGCGTGACTAAGGCCTAGGTACGATCTTGCAAAACATGGCCAAGGCCTAGTCAAGGCCTAGCAAATCCTGGCTAAGCTAAGGTCTAGGTAAGGCCTAGCACAGCTTGGCTAAGGCCTAGGTAAGGATTTGCTAAGCTTGCCTAAGACCCACGTAAGACCTAGTCAGGCTTTGACAAACCTTACATAGACCTTACCCAGGCATTTGACTGGCTTTTATAAGCCTTACGTAGACCTTAATTACGTCTTATCCAGGCTTTGATAGGCCTTTGTCATGCTTAGCCAGGCTTTGTCTGTCTTTACATGGGCATTAACCAGGCGTTGATAAGATTTACCTAGGCCATACCTGGGCCTTAGCTAGGCTTTACTAAGCTCCAACTAGGTCTTCGTCATGAGTTGTTACTCCTTAACTAGGCCTTATCCGGGTTTTACGTAGGCCTTAGACCGTCCTTAGACAGGGCTTAGCTAGGACTTAGAAGGCTTTGCTAAGATATACCTAGGCATTACCTAGGCATTAGCCAGGCGTTGTTAAGACTTAACTAGGACGTAGTCAGGATTTGCTACGCCTTAACAAGGCCTTAGCCAGACTTTGCTAAAACTTACTTAGGGCTTAACTAGGCATTAGTCAGGGTTTGCTAGGGGGTTAAATAGGCATTAGGCAGGCTTTGAAAGACCTTAACTTGACCTTAGACTGTTATTGCTAAGTTTATGTAAGACCTTACGTAGACTTTAGACATGCCTTAGCTGGGCCTTAGACAGGCCTTAGACAGGCCTTAGCCAGTCGTTAACCAGGCCTTATCCGGACTTTGCTAGGCCATACATATGCCTTAGCCAGGCTTTGCTAAGATTTACCTAGGCCATACTTGGGCCTTAGCCAAACTTTACCAAGCTTTAACTAGGCCTTCGTCAGGATTTGCTACTCATTAACTAGGCCTTATCCAGGCTATGCAAGACCTTACATAGGCCTTAGCCAGTCCTTAATCCATGACATAGAAGACTTTGCTAAGATTTACCTAAGTATTGCCTAGGCATTAACCAGATGTTGTTATGCCTTAACTAGGACTTAGTCAGGATTTGTTATGCCTTAACAAGGCATTAGCCAGACTTTGCTAAGCCTTAATTATGCCTTAACTAGGCCTTAACCAGGGTTTGCCAGGCCTTAACCAAGCTTCGCAGGACATTGCCTTGGCCATAGCCTGTTATTGATATGTCTATGCAAGAATCTACATAGGCTTTAGACAGGACTTAGTCGGGCCTTAGCCAGGACATAGGTAGGCCTTAGCCAGGCGTTAACCAGGCCGTAGCCAGGCTTTGCTAAGATTTACCTCTAAGCTTTAGCCATGCTTTGCTAAGCCTTAATTAGGCCTTAGTCATGTTTTATTAGGCCTTACTAGGCCTTAGTCAGGCTTTACTAGGCCTTAAATATGCCGTAACCACGCTTTGCTAGGCCTTACATAGGCCTTACCTATGTCTTATCCAGGCTTTGCTAAGCCTTAGCTAATCCTTAGCCAAACTTTGCAAGACCTTACCTAGGGCTCAGGCAGGCGTTGGTAGGCCTTACCTAGACATTACTTAAGTCTTAGCCAAGCTTTAGTAAACCTCACATTGGCCTTACCTAGACCGTGGCCAGACTTTGCTAGGCCTTACCTAGGCCTTAGCGAGGCTTTGATAGACTTCACCTAGGCCTTAACCATGCTTTGCTAGACATTGCCTAGGCCGTATCCAGACTTTGCTAGGTCTTAACTAGGCCCTACCGTGACCTTAGTCAGGCTTTGCCAGGCCTTACCTAGGCGTTAGTCACACTTTGCTAGGCCTTATCTGGCCCTTAGCCAAGCTTTGCAAGACACAACCTAAGCTTTGACAAGACATTTCTAAGCCGCACCTAGGCATTGATGGACTTAGTTAGGCTTTGCTAGGTCCCTAATCAGGCCGTACTTAGGCCTTAGCCAGGCAGTGTTAGTGTTTAGTCAGACTTTACTAAGCCTTACCTAGGCCTTAGCCACGCTTTGCTAGTCCTTGGCCAAACCTTGCAAGACCTTACCTATGCCTTAGCTAAGCCTTAGGAAGGCCTTATCTAGACATTACCTAAGTCTTAGCCAGGCTTTAGTAAGCCTTACATTGGCCTTAACTAGACCTTAGCCAGACTTTGCTAGGCCGTACCTCGGCCTTAGCGAGGCTTACCAGGCCGTACCTTGGTATTAGCCAAGCTTTGCAAAACCTTACATAGGCGGTAGTCAGGCCTTGCTAAGCCTTACCTAGAGCTAATCTAGGTCGTAGCCTGGCTTTGCTAGGCCATTGCCATGTCTTAGCTAGACTTTGCTAGGCCATACATAAGTTTTCCTGAGAAAACCACGAGATTAAGCAGGCTGATCATTTATTTACCTAGGTTGGTTACAATATGCAGTAGATGTTATCTGCGTGGAAAGAACGGCATAAAATGAAGAACTTCAACATTTATTTGTGCAAGTAAGCATAACATGTTGTAAAAATGTTCCTTGCGCATGCGCACACATACTAAGTCTTTGACACGCTAACATCTGGTTAGCTAGATATGTAGTTTGCTAGCAAGCTACCTACCTACCCACATACCTACCTACTTACTACCTACCTGCTTACCTACACACGCAAGCGCCCGCGCACGTACGTACGCACACACGCACGCACAACAGCTCACGCACGCACAAACGTGCGCGCACAGCACATATATACGCATGCATGCACCCACACACACACACATAGGCGTATGGACAAAACCTGTATCAATCCGCTAACATCAGACGTTAATGAATTCATGTCGTATTGTATTTCTATTTAAACATCTATATAGGAGTAATTGCATTTTAGCATTTTGACTAATAACAGTGTTCACCTTCCTAAGTCAACATATAGCTGGTAGCAGTCGCTCCTTTAATATTTGTTCTATATATCTGTCGAATTGTATTGACGACTAACCGGCATATAGACGACGTATAGAGCATATAGACGGTAACCATATAGGAAAAAATGAACAATATCCTTTGCTGAGATTTCTCTATATATTGTCACTATACAAACAGACATTTAAATACAAATCAGAAAAATGGAGCACTGAAGCCTAGTCAAATATTGCTGGAAAATTTCACAACGAAATCCGGCCAGTACGCGAGCAACGGTGGATCGTGTAAGGCAATTAACCATCGCGCTGCAGGTGTGGTATCTAGTGGGAGGCCTAAGGTGAAAAATAATTTAACTTTTTAAACCACAATTGACCAACAGGTGACTCAAATCCAAACGGAAGTAAGGTAAACTGATGAATATTATTTGACTGGAAATTCACTAGGTATAGACGTCCAGTTTAATGAGTTAAAATATTCAACAGAATATAGCCTATTAAATGTGCAGATGTAATCAAACGAAATAAATACCAACATATGATTATTTCATTACGTATAAATTAAAACAATTTTTCAAGTTGTGAAATTAAATTAGAGACACGAGTCCATAATTCAAGTATAAGGGGCGTGTTCGCATTACACAGGAATGCGTTCGCGTTATACAGAGCTGTATTTGCGCTATACAGGATTACCGATACGTCAATGGTACAATATATGTCTATACGTATACAGCTGGGGATGCGTGCAATTGCCTCAATTTACACTTAGTCGACTATTATAAGAGAACACAAAGCGGATACATGTTTAAAGAAAAGGTACGTAATGAAATACAGAGGCTATTAATTAATTAATTAATTAATTAATTAATTAATTAATTAATTAATTAATTGATAGACGTTATTTACATGTTGTGTCGTAATTGCACTGTAAATCATCATAAATTGTGGAAATAGTGCAGATTGTAGTGTGCGTGCGTGCGTACGTGCGTGCGTGCGTGCGTGCGTGCGTGCGTGCGTGCGTGCGTGCGCGAGAGAGATAGAGGGAGAGAGGGAGGGAGAGAGAGCGAGAGAGAGAGAGAGAGAGAGAGAGAGACGGAGGTTTGGAAGGGAGGGAGGGAGAGTGGTGGGGGTTGTGAGTGGGGGGGGGGGGGGGGTGGTGGAGGGGCGGAGGAGGGGGAGGGAGAAATGGCCTTCCGATGTCGTCGTCATCATTAATGTCGTCTTTGTAGTGCGTGTGTGCGTGCGTGCGTGCGTGCGTGCGTGCGTGCGTGCGTGCGTGCGTGCGTGCGTGCGTGCGTGCGTGAGAGAGGGAGAGAGAGAGGGAGGGAGGGAGGGAGGGAGGGAGAGAGAGAGAGAGAGAGATAGAGACGGAGGCAGGTAGGGAGGGAGGGAGAGTGGTGGGGGTTGTGAGTGGGGGCGGAGGGGGGGGGGGGGCGGCGGAGGAGGTGGAGGGAGAAATGGCCTTCCGATGTCGTCGTCGTCGTCATCATCAATGTCGTCTTTGTCTTCGTTTCTCCTTTAAGGCTAGTGCTGTTTATTCTAAAACTGATTGATTGTCGTATGCTTTTAGATCGTGTTATTCCGAATGCCATCCTGGACAGTATATTCAACTGACACACCGCCTAATAGTATTCTTGATCAGTGGCGGGAGGGCGCAAGCACCTATATCACGTGTCCGGATGTTGAAAGGCCCTGGCGACAAACTAGATCATTCGCAATGCGGTTTAGAAAAGGACGCGTTTTGACACTTTTGCTCATCTTTTTAGTTATCTTAATTAGTTTTACTGCATATTATCAGAATGTTAATAATAATATCGTAGAAACCACAATTGTAGACAACGAAATGAGGAATCTGTTACTACATGAACAGAATGTGCTGCGATTATTACAAACAGACACTGGAATACCATGTGACAGTCCTGAATTATTGGACGTTATCCGCCGGAAGTGGTTCATACAACCGCCGAGAAGTGATTTCTATAATCTCAGTGACACCTCAAAAAGTGACTTCTCGCGTGGTCAAAGTGAAGTTATACTATCAGCGTCCGGTAAAAAGGTGAGTTTATTGTTAAATTTGAATTCAAATGGATAAGTATGCTGTAACCATGACAATGCAACTTACTGGGCCGGTACTGGAGCACTACCTAATGGAAGACGCACATAACCCATACGATCAGTTACCGTTAGCATTCTCACCATGATGGATTGGAAAGATACTCAAATGTTTAGCATATAGAGATAGCTCCACTTTGCTCATGCATCAGTGACATCTATTTAGCGTCATTTCAGGACACCCACGCTGAATATCTGTTCAATCGAGGGATACATTTTTAGCTATGACCCGCCCATTTCTAGTTAAGCTCCGCCCATTTCTAGCTAAGCTCCACCCACGCTTTGCGCGAGTTGGGGGTCGATTTATATACTTTGAATCCTGACCTCCCGGAATCCCATTATCACGGTAGCTGTTGAATATTGTGAAACCTATAACAGCAACAACACCAAGTCAAATTAGTTTCAAGATGTTCAACAGAATGTTGGTTAAATAGTAGACACACAATTCGTGCACTTAACGGACTATTCAATGTCCATGCCGAAGCTAGATACATTATTCCTTATGCATTTTGATTGTGACGTCAGCCTACATTTGAAATAATTAATTATGACGTCACATACTTGAGTGGAAGATCGTATCTACCCATTGGATTGTCGACCTATAACGATTAAGAGGCATTTAAAATAGTACTGTATATAAAGACGGTAGCTTATTTATGTTCATTCTGCTCCACTCATAGCTATATAGTACGAGGTGACGGCATGTTTCCTACATTCTGCTACACTCATTGCTATATAGTAAAGTATGACGTCATGCTTCCTTCATTTTCCTTCATCAATTACTATATATTAATGTATGACGTCACGTTTCCTTCATTTTCCTACACTCATTGCTATATAGTGAAGTATGACGTCATGCTTCGTTCATTCATATATATATATATATATATATATATATATATATATATATATATATATATATATATATATATATATATATATATATATATATATATATATATATATATATATATATATATATATAGTACGAGGTGACGGCATGCTCCCTTCATTCTGCTCCATTCAGTGCCACATAGTAAGGTATGACGTCATGATTCCTTCATTCTGCTTCAGGCTGCAGCGTGACATAGTAAGGTGTGACGTCATGATTCCTTCATTCTGCTCCAGGCAGCAGCGTGACATGGTAAGGTATGATATCACGCGTTCTTCATTCTGCTCCAGGCAGCAGCGTGACATGGTAATGGGTGACGTCATGCTTCCTTCATTCTGCTCCAGGCAGCAGCGTGACATGGTAAGTTGTGACGTCATGATTCCTTCACTCTTCTCCACTTAGTGTCACATAGCAATATGTGATGTAATGCTTCCTTCATTCCCCTACACTCATTGCTATATAGTAAAGTATGACGTCTTGCTTCCTTCATTCGCCTTCACCCATTGCTATATATTAATGTATGCCGTCATGCTTTCGTCATTCTGCTCTAGGCAGCGTGACATAGTAAGGTATGACGTCATGCTTCCTTCATTCTGCTCCTCTCAGTACTAATTCTCTCAGTGACACACAGGAAGGTGTGACGCCATTTATCCGCCAATCCGATCCACGCAATGTGAAATAGTACAAAGCGACGCAGTGCTTTCTCCATTCTTCCCCAAACAGCTTGACTTAGTAAGATGTGACGTCATGCTTCCTTCATTCAACTCAACTCAGTGTGAAATAGGAAGATGTGACGTGATGCTTCCTTCGTTCTGCCAAACTCAGTTTAATATAATAAGATGTGACGTCATGCGTCCTTCATTCTGCTCTTATTAGTTTGATATAGTAAGGTGTGACGTCATGCTTCCTTCATTCAGCTCCACTCAGTTTAATATAGTAAGATGTGACGTCATGCTTCCTTCATTCTGCTCTTCTTAGTTTGACATAGTAAGATGTGACGTCATTCTTCCTTCATTCTGCTTTATTCAGATATAGTATGGTGTGACGTCATGCTTCCTTCATTCTACTCTTCGCTGTGTGGCATAGTAAGATGTGACGTCATAATTTCTTCGTTATGCTGCACTCAGTGTGACATAGTTACATGTGACGTCATGATTTCTTCATTATGCTCCACTCAGTGTGACATAGTTAGATGTGACGTCATGCTTTCTTTATCCTCCTCCACTTGGTGTCATATAATAAGATGTGATGTCATGCTTCCTGCATTCTACTTCACTTAGTGTGACAAAATACAGCGTGACGCCATGCTTCCTTCATTCTGATCCACTGTATGTGACATAATACAGTGTGACGTCATACTGCCTTCATTCTGCTCTACTGAGTGTAGCATAATACAGTGTGACGCCATGCTTCCTTCATTCTGATCCACTGTATGTGACATAATACAGTGTGACGTCATACTGCCTTCATTCTGCTCTACTGAGTGTAGCATAATACAGTGTGACGCCATGCTTCCTTCATTCTACTCCACCGGGTGTGACATGATACAGTGTGACGTAATGTTTCATTCATTCTGCTCCACTGAACGTAACATAGTAAGAAGTGGCGTCATGGCCATTTCCCCATTTTTGATGTCACAAATGACTAGTACGGGAGGTACTTTCGTTTGAGGACCTCGTAGAGTTAAATGGTGTAGAATGTCCCTCTCAAATGCGGGATATCAGTTCAGTACTTTATTATAGTCTCCAAGACGGTATGTTTTTGTTGCTAATTCTATTACGTAGTCCAATAAAGTGACAGATTAATACAGCCAAATTCAATTTTACTTCTGATGAAAATATATGAATTCGTTTCTGTTCAATTTCTCTTCCAATTACCAA
Organism: Chaetoderma sp. LZ-2023a; assembly: GCA_034401795.1. Taxonomy (NCBI): domain Eukaryota; kingdom Metazoa; phylum Mollusca; class Caudofoveata; order Chaetodermatida; family Chaetodermatidae; genus Chaetoderma; species Chaetoderma sp. LZ-2023a. Next base: position 30,548,351 of record CM067368.1, read on the forward strand.
AAGATAATTTACTCCTCTTTGGAGGCTGATCGTCTATCCGCGTCAGCCAGTCGAACATGCGCAGTGACATTTTACTGAACCGGCGGGCGGGACAACTGCATCATACCTCTAGTACTCGTCATATCTGGCCGCAAAAAATGTATACATACCAAAGTGAAATATACAATTATTTGACTTACACCTCATCCACCTCCAGATATACATTGGCTAGTACTAATTCAATCGTTCTTTATGTCTATATTTGGTATAGGAATTCGGGATCTTCTAACATTTCTGCGACATTTTTCTTGAATCATCAAATGACAATGGTTCTAACCGAATCGGTTATGCCTATATAGTTCACTTTGATATACATTTCTAGGTCAGAAATTACTAGTATTAGAGCCCATTTTGTATACAGAAGTACATGCTTGTACAAGTTCAAGTTCACCATATTCACTCAGGCCTTACAAAGGCATATGAGATGAACTCTTTGTGTTTCTAAAACAAAATAAAACAGTACTGTTGAATATTCTTGACTTAATTTGATTGGAAGCCATTGCTGCCTAGCAGTGGCTTCCAATTAAATTAAATCAAAAATATTCAGCAAAACATTTCTTACATCGTGTTCAAAATTGTACTAACTAACATGTTTCATGTTTGCAGTCATATTAAGTTAGGCATGTTTATTAGATGTACTGCCTTGCGTTCAGTAGGGAAACCGTTTCAAAACGTTTTGCTAAATCTGCAAACTATTGACAATCTGCTGTTTTCGCAATAATTAGCCTACATTATATAATACACAAACCGAGAAGCCGATTTTGCGCGCTCAGAGGGCCCTGGAACGTTTTCCCTACCGAACGGAAGGCTGCAATCCCAGTCAAATCAGCTTCAAAATATTCAACAAAATATTTTCTACGTCATCAAGAGAGTGCCATTCGTAAAAGTTAAAGGAGTCATCAATCACAAGCTAACTCTGAGTAGAATTGATATCAAGATAGTCCAACAAAATACAAGGACACAATTGTTCATACCCGCTTCAGTGATTTAATCGGGTCGCCGTGAGGTAAAAATATGTCTATTTTGGAAATTTGGAAACAATGTTGCTGAAATCTGTTGCTGTTGCAATTTTAACTTTTGACCCCAAAATTAGCACGTCTTCGGGACCCCACGGGTATGCTTCCACCCAAGTTTAAGATCCCACCAGTCGACCTATAGTTATTGACAAATGCGGCAAAACGTCCATTTTGAAAACAATGTTGCTGAAAGCCATTGCGGTTCCGTTTCAGCTTTTGAACCCCAAATTGGCACACATCTTCGGGACGTCGTTGATATATATTTTAATCAATCTTATGCACACGGACAAGTTTGCGCCCAGGTTTTGAGAATATCCCTCCAGTAGAAGCAGATTTAACGAAAAAAATGTCTTAAGGACAACAAACAGAAGGAGGATGAGGAGGAGGAGGAGGAGGAGGAGGAGGAGGGGTGGGGGAGGAGGAGGATGAGGAGGGGGAGGGTGAGGAGGAGGAGTGGGGGGGGGTTAGGGGGAGGAGGATGAGGAGGATGAGGAGGGGGCACTCCATGCTCGCATTAATCTGTGCGTCTATCTACGCGGGTAAAAATGTTTATAATGTCGCATGTGGTCTGTAGAACGCAGGGGCGCCGGAAGCAAATTTTAGGGGCGGGGGCAGGTTCCACAAAAGGGCACACTGGATGGTATTGTCTGGACGAAGATATGAAATGGGTGTAACGGCCCCCCACCCCAACGCCTCTCATAGAAGGGTGTTCGGGGATAGCCACCCACCTAACCACCACGAGAAAAAACATTGAAAGGTGCAGGCTCATGACTCGATTTCCTGCATTCTGAGTTTCTTATGATTACGTATAAATGTTCGAGCAATGTTACTTGAAGAACCTTTGGTCAATTGAACCTATTCCCAATTCACAATGTGACCGAACGGGCGGACAGGTTGTTGTGTCAGATGCACACGTTGAGTGTGCCTGCATTCGTGTATGTGTATGCATGGTGGACCTGCATAGTTTGCCTTGAAAATATTTAATTGGGCCATAATTCCTAATTATATTTTCAATCAACGGGATTCAGAGGAAAGGTTTTTTTTGGTGAAAACTAGGTTATCCATGACAAACCTACCAATCATGTTGAACATGTGATCAAAGTTTGTTCAACTCTTGTCTTAGATGAAGTGTAGTTCGGATCGACCGGTCGGGTACCGGCCGTACCAGCTAAGCTGGGTACGCGCCGTCCGTCCTGGATTAGTTCCCTGAACACGCCCTAATGGGTAGAGCTATAAGCGTATATGGGCCTATCAGAGAAATCGTGTTGTAAAAACTACAGAAGACCATGAGGTTTCTTGAGTTTCATGTCAAGCAGTTTCACAGGTCTTTAAATATAAATTTTTAAATAGTGTAAAACCCAACAAAACCGATCAAGCAGCTTTCCGGGACCACCTATGGATCTGACCCTATGGATCCTTCCTACCAAGCAGTGCTTAAGGACTCACTTAAAGAATACGATGGACATATGCTGGATGAATAGGCAGCTGAGGTAGCAACACAATTACGTCAAATTAGTAACAAACTATTCAACAGCTAGTGTGTATGAAATAAGTAATTTTAGTTATGATTTCGCAGCCTCTTACTTAGCCATATTGGCGTGTAGGTGTCAGAGGTACATTTGGCTTGGGATAATCAAAGGAGGGCTTCAAATGTCTGGTTTTGTTTACGTGTGGATGGTGGCATCATCTTTTGTGGTTAGAACTCAAAGGGCGTGACATGGCTATACATGTGTATCACGACCGTACGAGTTGGTAGGGGTGGGCGGGGCGGGGGCTCATGCTCATGTAAATAGCACAGTATTAAGAAATCCAAGAGGATGCTATTTATTACATTCTTTAGATGGAGGACCCAGCCACACCCTCCTCCCATTCTGTGTGCGTGCGTGCGTGCGTGCGTGCGTGCGTGCGTGCGTGCGTGCGTGCGTGCGTGCGTGCGTGCGTGCGTGCGTGCGTGCGTGCGTGCGTGCGTGCGTGCGTGCGGAGTGGTTGCGTGGGGGGGGGAGGGGGATAGGGGGGGGGGGGAGGCAACAAATCTTAGACATATTCCCCAAACACACCCACCGATATTGCACTTCGGCCATGTGTATAGAAATTATTTCTACCTTTGCCTCTGCATCACACGTCAATTAAAAATTTGAGTTTGAGAGTTGCCGTTGATTCTAATATCCCTTAGTGTTTCCACATTGCTGCACCCAGCCCCCCCCCCCACCCCACCCCATCATTGCACATATATTATATTCTACCCACTAAGCAAGGCATTAACGGAGCGTGGACCAGTATCACTTCAAAAATTGCAAAGATACACGCAACGTTTACAGATTAAAAAAATGTCAATATGTCACATGTAACTGCCACAACATAAACAGCGCTTGCATTGATGATTTGATTCAGCCTAGAAGCACTCCTATATTACTTTATGGACTTGTGTTAATGTCAAAACAAGCAAACCTTAAGACAATTGCTCAGTCTGATCTGAATATTCTAAAAATCTTGATTAAAGTTCTAAAGTAAAGTTTACTCATTTTTCGCAGAGAAATGGGTGAAGGGCACATCTGCCCCCGCTGCCCCCGTGCTTCTGGCGCCCATAGCAGAACGTATTAATTGAAAGAAAAAGCAACCCATTTGAATGAGTTATTTCTCAGCTTACATGTATTATAAAACTGAGCGATGTTATGATCACATCATTTCGTGTAAAACTTTTATTGCTTCAGTCTGGAGGTTTCTTCGTGGACATTGGGGTAGGCGATGGTGAGAGTAATTCCATTACACTGCTTCTGGAGAGGCAATACAACTGGACAGGGATACTGGTCGAGACTCAAGAGGACTCTTTCAATACACTTGCCACAAAACGGAGAAATGCCCATCTTCTCCACGCCGACGTCCATGGTCAGCCATTCGTTAAAGATGTAAGCTCATCTGGTAGTTCATCTGGTAGTTCATCTGGCAGCTCACCTGGTAGCTCACCTGGTAGCTCATCTGGTAGATCATTTGGTAGCTAATCTGGTAGTTCATCTGGTAGCTCATTTGGTGGCTCATTTGGTAGCTCACCTGGTAGCTCATCTGGTGGCTCATCTGGTAGCTCATGTGGTAGCTCACCTGGCAGCTCATCTGGTAGCTCACCTGGTAGCTCATCTGGTATCTCATTTGGTAGCTCATCTGGTAGCTCATCTGGTAGCTCATCTGGCAGCTCATTTGGTAGCTAATCTGGTAGCTCATCTGGTAGCTCATCTGGTAGCTCATTTGGTAGCTCATCTGGTAGCTCACCTGGCAGCTCATCTGGTAGCTCACCTGGTAGCTCATCCGTAGCTCATCTGGTAGCTCACCTGGTAGCTCATCCGTAGCTCATCTGGTAGCTCACCTGGTAGCTCATCCGTAGCTCATCTGGTAGCTCACCTGGTAGCTCATCCGTAGCTCATCTGGTAGCTCACCTGCTAGCTCATCTGGTAGCTCATCTGGTAGCTCACCTGGTCGCTCACCTGGTAGCTCACCTGGGAGCTCATCTGGTAGCTCATCTGGTAGCTCATCTGGTAGATCACCTGGTAGCTCACCTGGTAGCTCACCTGGGAGCTCATCTGGTAGCTCATTTGGTAGCTCATCTGGTAGTTCATTTGGTAGCTCATCGCGCTAAGTATGTGAGGAATGGAGGATTCCAGTTTATCTATCAATCATATGACGTCATACTCAACAAAGTAACGTGTATGATGACGTCATAATCAATTACGTCATGAATGACGTAGATAAGTTCGTTACGGACACTTAATGGCCTTTCCAATTTTAGCTATGCCCCGCCCATCTCTATTTAAGCTCCACTCACACCTCGCTCGTGTTGGAATCGATCGATCTCTGAACTTCTTGACTATCAGTTTCCAGAACACCATACAGGTAAGCTGTTGAGTATTTTGAAACTAATTTGACTGGGTCAAATTAGTTTCAAAATATTCAACATAATTTTTATTAAATAGTAAAGCCATACAATTCGCACAAAACGCATAGTCCGTCTTCAAATATGCGTTTGTGACGTACTTATCTACGTCATTCATGATGCCATTGATTATGATGATGTCATTCTACAGGCCACGCAGTTAATTATGACGTCATATGCTGGATGGATTGAATGGAAAGGTCTATTGGTAAAGGACTAAGAGTTGTAGTAGAATTGTATGTCTTCACTATTAAATAAACACGTTGTTGAATATTTCGAAACTAACTTGACTAGACGCTGTTGCTATTACATGCAGCACCCAGTCAAATTAGTTTCAAAATATTTAACAGGTTACGTGTATAGTTTTCTGGAAATTGAGTCAGGAATTTCAGACATCGAAACATCCCAACACTGGCGAATTGTGGGTGGAGTTTAGCCAAAGATGGGCGGGCCATAGCTAAAACTGGATTTCTCCATTTGTTGACGATAATACAGGGTTTTATTTCTAGCTATGCCACGGCCATTTCTAGCTATGCCACGCCCATTTCAAGCTTTACCGCGCCAATTTCTAGCTAATTTCCGTCCAAGCTTTGGGCGTGTTAGGATCGATTTATATAGGCCCTACTATGGTCTCTGAATATACCTTTCCCGCTTTGACGTCATTGGGGCGAGATTCCTCTAAATCAACGCTCGGAGGAGCAACTCCGCTGGCTGGAAAAGTAAACAGCCGGTCTACATTCAGCTACTAGCATATTGCGCAAAATATACCACGAATTAAATCGTTCCTATGGTAAACTAAAATCAAAATATTATTATACAAGTTATACATCATTGAAAAGCGCACCAAATTGCCTAGACATACTGTAGGTCCATTATTTTAAAAATATTTAAATACACCATTATACCCAGATTCAGTAAATCAAGTAGACAATAAGGAATATTTTAAAATTACAATTAACTGTATTAAATTTTACAAAACTTATAACTAAGATTGGCTTATGTAATATGGCAAAACAAACGTGACTAAATTACGTTGTGAAAAGGGATCCTAATCCCATCTTAAATGTTGTATTAGACTGACAGATTATGGTATATAGATTCCATATTATAAAGCTCCAGGTAGATTTCCTTATCTGCATCACAGCAGATGAATCAGATCTGTCAGTCAAGTATATAACATCATAATCAATTACGTCACATGTAGGCTGACGTCACAATCACAATTGACAGAAATACTCCGTCATGGACTTGGAATAGTTCGCCAGTTCTAGGAATTGTATGTCTTTACTATTCAAAATACATGTACATGCTGTGGAATATTTTGAAACTAATTTGACTTAGCGCTGTTGCGGGCATATGCAAATTAGTTTCAAAATATTCTATAGGTTAGCTGTCTATTTGCCATGAAACTAGGATTCGGGGAATTCAGGATTCAAAGTATATAAATCGGTCCCAACACATGCACGACTTCTATAATATAGATGGAGCCTAGCTAGAGATGGGCGTGGCACAGCTAAAAGTGATTTAATTCATTATTCGCGTTGTTACATCACGTTAATGTTGAACAATGGTCGCTGCCATTTTGTCTGCTCAAAGCTTTTGTGTGTGATGTCATGTAGGTGCCGATAGAACACATTCTTCATTAAGTAATAACTATCCTTCAGCATATTTTGAACCAACAGCTTTAACAGAGCTTCCAGTCAAATTAGTCACAAAATAATCAACAATTAGGCCCTCCCTGTATATTTGCTTTCACACCACATTAGCAAACAATATATTGCCATTATAGATGATTGAGCGCACATATATACCGAGAGAGACAGCCTACGCTTTCTTTGATTGGCTAAAGAGTAAATCATGACAGTCTTCGTAGTCTGGAGAAATATATCAACATAAATGTCAAATCATGAATATCTTTCTTTGATTTTCGTGATAGAAAGCTAAAAATACAATACACGCATTACGTGTGGCATATTATATCACTTGACTGGATGGATAGTGAAAGATGAGATGAGTTTTCCTTTATTTCGTTGTAATAAGATTGGGACATGAAGGGACGAGTTTGATTGCATGCTGGGGAATGGAAATGCCAGCTTGTTGACCACGAAATTTACCAATATCATAATAACAATATTGAAATTAATGAACTACTCACCCTGTCTCGCCGATCCACGGAGACAAACCCTATACTAATTACTTCATTACCCGATTGACAAACCGAATCCATACAATGTAGTCCACGAGCCAAATCCTGTATTTCGGCTAGAAATATACTTTCCTAGCCCTGCCTCCCTCGTGGGTCATATCTTTTTTTTTTTTTTTTTATAGATAGGCCTACAAAGGTTACAAGTTACCTGATTTAGGATTAGTCGGCCTATGTTACAGGGTACGAAACACAGGCCCTATGATTAAGTGAGAAACCCTGATGTTTCTGACATGACTGTTATTCGCAATGCAATGCATCTCTTGGAAATCTGAATTCATTGTACTGCGATAATGAATGCACCAGCTAAAGGGAGACTAAACAATATTAATTATGGTTACCTCCCTTTAATCACTTAACCGCTGGACACTTATAGCAAAATAACCCTATCTCTAAAAAATAATTTAGAGTTACAACTATTTAATAGAAATACAAACAGTACATGTATTTATCTCTAAATACTAGTTATATAATTGTGTGACAATTATCCAACTTCCATCCCTTCTCCACGCGTCAGGCCTGAAACTCAAACTCAAACTACTCAGAAAGTACACTCTACGCCTTATACTTTTAAACCCGAAAGACCAAACACCAAATATCTTTTACGATTTAATAATTATTTTGTTGAAGATTTTGAAACTAATATGGCTGAAAGCTGTTGCTGCTTATGGCAGTAACAGGTTCCAGTCAAATTAGTTTCAAAATAATCAACAACATACCTGTATATTGACGTTGAAATCGGGATTCTGGGAATTCAGGATTAAAGGGATGATTAACTTAATACAATGACTCTATGTCACATGGTGCGGCCTACGGCCTACATGCATTTTCTGACTTACCGCCGGTTGGGGGTGGAGGGGTGGGGGGGGGGCGGGGGGGGGCGTTGGGGGGGGGGGGGGTACCATGGATTACAACTACACAGGAACCTTATTAGATATTTAGGAATTAGAGTTAAAGTAGTAATTTCTACTCCGCATAGCTTCACAGTATTCAATAGAATACCATATATCATGCACGTATTTGAGCACATATTTGCATGTTATATCATGCACGTATTTGAGCACATATTTGCATGTTATATCATGCACGTATTTGAGCTTGTATCTGAGATGGAAAGATTCAAAGCAATACAGCATGTTCTAGTCAGCGTGCTTGATGGCCCCGTTATTTACAATACGTTGTTATTGTTGTTGAAAACTTCCACATCAATGTCGTTGTATTATCGTTGTCATCGCTTCTAACATCGTCATAATCATCCTAACTCTAATTAGCCTTTTGTTTCTTTTTTCAGCATACTGGCATATTAAAACGGATAAATGACCTGAAATCTGCATCTATTTCTCTATCCGTTTACTCTATAAGCCTGGCCGCCGGGAGAACAAACGTAGACCTATTGAGCTTGAATGTCGGTGACCGTACCGTGTCTGTTTTGACATCATTTCCATTTCTTGAGATTGATGTTGATATAATCTCTGTGGAGTTTCTCAAGGAGGACGAATATGAGATTATCAATGTGATGACGTCGAGCGGGTACTCAGGAATCAGGATGATATCAAATCTGGTTATTAATAAACACGATTTAATTTTTCAGAAGAAAAGAAATAAACGTTAGAAAAATATTTCCCAGATCTTTTATTTTTCACATATGCAGGTAACAAACAATATTTGAAAATTGTCTGTATCTTGTTATATTCCAAACGCTATACACATTACTGATCCAGTATCACTGTTGTCAATTGTCATTGACATCATTGATATTGCTGCTGCTACTGTTGTTGTTGTTGTTGTTGTTGTTGTTGTGGTGGTGGCGGTGGTGGTGGTGGTCGTGGTGGTTGTGGCGGCGGTGGCAGCGACGGCGGTGGTGTTGGTGGTGGTGGCCGTGGTGGTGGCCGTGGCGGTGACCGAGGTGGTGGTGGTGGTGGTGATGGCGGCGGTGGTGATGGGGGTAGTAGGCTTAACGTGGTGGTACGATGGTGGTGATGGTGGTTGTGGTGGTGGTGGTCGTGGTGGTTATGGTGGTGGTGCTGCTGCTGGTGATGGTGATGATGATAGTGATGGCGATGCTGATGGTTGGTTGGTTAGTTGGTTTGTATGTTGTTAGTTTGTTTGTTTGTTTGTTGGTTGGTTGGATGGCTGGTTGGTTGATTGGTTGGTTGGTTGGTTGAGTTGTTGTTGTTGTTGACAGAAGCGAAGCCGTTCGTGGAGTGGAGGAGTCTAGTGGTGTGCGCGTGGGCACGTGTGTGCGTGCGTGCGTGCGTGTGCATGTGCGCGAAGAATACTCCAATTAATCTGTTTGAATCATAATGGTACAATATTATAATCTGCTGCCAGAGTAAAAGGTTATCCCATTCACGGATAGAGACCAAAGACAACACGTGATCTGCGCCATACGCTGTTGACTTGGGCTTGGTTAAAATATATCTCGAATTCGTGGCAAAAAATGGTCCACAGACCATAGCAAATAACCTGCACGATGAGGAGCTGCAAACACGTTTACATTAATTAACAGTCGCAACTTTATTCACACTATCCACTAAAAAGGAACACAAGACAAGTATGAAATTTGGTAACTCAGTTCTGCACTTTGAGGATGAAGTAACTTATCTTGGTCTGATATTTGACAAAAGACTAACCTGGAAGGCGCAAATCAGAAAAGCTGAAGATATAGCCAATCGAAGACTGGCAGGTATGCGGAAGCTCACTGGAACAAAATGGGGAGCTAACATGAAAATTCCGAAACAGGTTTACTCTGGATCAGTTAGGCCCATCATCGAATACGGCTCATCATCATGGATGACAACTGCTACAAGCACCCTTCAGACATTGGATAGGGTACAAAATAAGGCTCTTCGTATCATAACAGGGTCTATGAAGACCACTCCAATAGCAGCGATGAAAGAATTTACCAATATTCAGCCACTCCAGCTGAGACGAGAAATCAAGGCCGAGAATCAATGCGAGAAATTCAAACTGATGCCTCGCCATCTCATGCATATGCTGACTCACCAAATGTCTAGAGGAAGGCTCAAGAGGACTAATTTCTTATTAACTTCAAAGAAAATTGAAAGAAACAGAGAGTCGGATATCTTCCGCAGATGTAGAAACATAACTGCTATCTCTGATAGGGAACCATGGGAAGCTTCTGAAATAGAAAACACAATTTCAATCTGGCCCTCGATTCCAGGGATTGAAAACAAGGGAGATCAAGCAGAGGTGACAAACAAAGTTCTTGCATTGAGTCATATTGCAGAAAACTACCCTGAGGAAGAGTGGATACATGTTTATACAGATGGATCAGCTATCCAGGCTGTAAAGAATGGAGGGGCATGTGCTCACATTCAGTTTCCATGTGGAATTATAACAGACCCATGCTTGCCCACAGGGAAGCACCATAGCAATTACATTGCAAAAATCCAGGAACTGATCTTAGCTAGCCAAAGGCTGATACAACGAAAAACCATTAATGAAAATATTGTCTTCCTAACAGACTCCCTCTCAGCGCTCCAGGCGCTGGAGAGTGGAAAGGAAAGTACCGATTTAATTCATAAAAATCTTACGCAACTGGCTAAGGAGAACAATGCCAACTTACAATGGATCTCCTTACAATGTGGCATATTAGGAAATGACAAAGCTGATCAACTGGCTAGGGAAGGGTCAAATAAAGAACAATTCAACCGTTAGGTTGACTTTGAAGAACTGAAGCATATCATTAAAGCCACAAGAACCACCAACAGGCAGCATAATGATGCGATACACAGCCTCAGTAGGGAGGATCAGACTAAAGAATAAAGAATAATGAATAACGAATAACGAATAATGAATAATGAATAATGAACAACGAATAACACAGAATAACAGCCATTTTGCATGGAATAACTCGGAATAACAGACATATTATATGGGATAAGATATGACAGGCATTTTATATGGAATAACACGGAATAACACCCATAGTAAATTGAATAACATGGAATAGCAGCCATTTTATAAGGAATAACACTGAATAACAGGCATAATAAATGGAATAACATGGACTAATAGCAATTTTATAAGGAAAAACACTGAATAACACCCATTTTACATGGAATAACACGGAATAACGGCCATAGTAAATGGATTAACATGGAATAACAGCCATTTTATAAGGAATAACACAGAATAACAGCCATTTTATATAGAATAACACGGAATAACGGCCATATTAAATGGAATAACATGGAATAACAGCCATTTTATATAGAATAACACGGAATAACAGCCATTTTAAATGGAATAACACGGAATAACAGCCATTTTATATGGAATAACTCTGAATAACGGCCATAGTATAGGGAATAACAGCCATTTTATAAGGAATAACATGGAATAACGGCCATATTAAATGGAATAACGAATAATGAATAACGAATAAAGAATAATGAATAACGAATAAAGAATAACGAATAACGAATAACGAATAACGAATAACGAATAAAGAATAACGAATAAAGAATAAAGAATAACGAATAACGAATAATGAATAACGAATAACACAGAATAACAGATATTTTACATGGAATAACTCGGAATAACAGATATATTATATGGAATAACATATTATGACAGCCATTTTATATGGAAAAACACGGAATAACAGCCATAGGAAATGGAATAACATGGAATAACAGCCGTTTTATATGGAATAACACTAAATAACAGGCATAGTAAATGGAATAACATGGAATAACAGCCATTTTTTAAGGAAAAACACTGAATAACAGCCATTTTATATGGAATAACACGGAATAACGGCCATATTAAATGGAATAAAATGGAATAACAGCCATTTTATAAGGAATAACACATAATAACAGCCATTTTATATGGAATAACACGGAAAAATTGTCATATTAAATGGAATAACATGGAATAACAGCCATTTTTATGTAATAACACAGAATAACAGCCATACTAAATGGAATAACATGGATTAACAACCATTTTATAAGGAATAACATGGAATACCAGCCATTTTAAATGGAATAACATGGAATAACGGCCATTTTATATGGAATAACTCGGAATAACAGCCATATTATATGGAATAACATGGAATAACATACATTTTATATGAAAAAACACGTAATAACAGCTATAGTAAATGGAATAACACGGAATAATGGCCATTTTATATGGAATAACGAATAACGAATAACGAATACATAATAATGAGTAACGAATATCAAATAAAGAATAACGAATAATGAATAAAGAATAACGAATAAAGAATAACGAATAATGAATAACGAATAACACAGAATAACAGCCATTTTACATGGAATAACTCGGAATAACGGCCATAGTAAATTCAATAACATGGAGTAACAGCCATTTTATATGGAATAACACGGAATAACAGCAATTTTAAATGGAATAACATGGAATAACAGATTTGGATCCGGGTTTTAATACCTTAGGCGTTAGCTAGGAATTGCTAGGCTTGGCTATGCATCGTCTATGCCTTGGATAGGTCTTAGCTATGCCTTGGTTATGCAGGCTAGGCCTTAGCTGCCCTTGGGTAGGCCTTAGCTGCGGCTTATGTTGGTCTTGGCTAGGCAATAGATTGGCCTTGCGTAGGCATTAGCTAGGCATTGGGTAAGTTCTCAATGCCTGTCCTAGGCATTGCATAGGGTCGGCTAGACTTTGGCTAGGCCTTGGTTTGTTCTTAGCGAGGCATTAGCTAGGCCTTTAACATGTTCTCTAGGCATTACATAGGTACAAGCTACGCTTGACTACGCATTAGGTAGACCTTGGGTATGCTTCTCTAGGCCAGGTGTATGACCTGAGTAGGATTGGCTATGCGCTAGCTATGCCTTGGATATGACTTAGCTAGGCATTGGCTATGCAGGGTAGGCCTTAGCTAGACCTTAAGTAGGCCTTTGCTGCGGCTTGTGTAGGTCTTGACTAGGCCATAGATTGGCCTTACCTAGACCGTGGGTAGTTTCTCAATATCCTCTATAGGCCATGGGTACGCTTAGCAAGACCTTAGCTATGCCTTTATTAGGTCTTAGCTATGCAGGAACCAGGCTTTGGCATGTTCTTTATGCCTTACATAGGTCCTAGCTATGCTAGACTACGCCTTAGCTAGGCCCTGATAGGCCTTAGCTGCAGCGTGTGTAGGTATTGGCAAGGCATTGGGTAACCTTGGCTAGACCTTATCTAGTCCTTTGGTTGAGCCCTAGATAGGCATTAGCTTGACCTTGGACAGGTTCTCTAGTCCTTACGTAGGCTTCTAGCAGGCATTATCTAGGCATTAGATATGCCTTGGGTATGTTCTCTAGCGATTTCCAAGGTCATGGGTAGGACTTAGCTCGACATTACTTAGGCATTGGTAGGTTTTCTAGGCCTTGGTTATGCATTGTCTACGCCTTTGCTAGCCGCCAAGTAGTCTCTTCCAGGCCTTAGCTTTGCCTTGGATCGAGCTTATCTATCCATTGGGTAGGCTTGGCTAGGCCTTTTGGATGCCTTTCTTAGTCCTTAGCTATGCCTCGGGTAAGCCTTGGATAGCCATTGGGTAGTCTCTTTTGATCTTTAGCTAGGTCTTGGTAGACTTAGCTAGGCGTGGTGTAGGCTTCGCTAGGCCTTGGCTAGGTCTTGGCTAGGCAATGGCTAGGCTTCACCAGGTCATATCTAGGTTTTGGTAGGCGTGGTCATGCCTTGGGTAGACTTTAGGTAGGCCTTTGTTCGTCTTCGATATCCTTTGGCTACGCCTTAGATAGGGTCTGTGACAGTCTTAGATAGGTAATAGCTAGGCCTCTGGCATGTTCTCTAGGCCTTAGCTAGATTATAGCTGCGCTTGACTACGCCATAGGTAGGGCTTTGGCTTGCATCTTTAGGCCTTAAGTATGACTTGGGTAGGCAGGGCTAGGACTTTGTTAGACCTTACCTAGTCTTTGGGTGGCTTCCATAAGCCATGGCTAGGAATTGCTAGGCTTGTCTACCCAAGGCACAGCTAAGGCAATGTTAAGGTCTACCCAAAACCCAGGGGAGCCTACAGAAGGCATGGCTAATGCTAGCAAAGGCTTACCAAAGCATAGCTAAAGTCCTATATAAGGCCTACTTAACGCCTACCTAAGGCCTGGCTAAAGCCTAGCGAAGCCTACCAAGGAGCTACCCAAGGCCTAGCTAAGGCATAGTCAAGCCTACCCAAGGTATAGCTAAAATCCTACCTAAAGCCTACATAAGGCCAAATACCTAGCTAAGACCTAGACAACCTACACAGCACATGAATACTGCCTAGCTAAGGCCTACTAATGCATGCCTAGCTAATGTCTAGCCAAGTCTATTCACGCCCCGGGAAAGGCCACCAGAATTTATGTAAGGCATAGCTAATGCCAAGGCAAGGCCTAGTTATGGCATAGCTGATACCGGCGCAAGCCGTAGATAATGCCTAGCCAAGCCACCCAAGTCCTACTTATAGCCTAGCGAATCCTACATAGGGCCTAGCTAAGACCTACTCATGACATAGATAATGCAGAGCCAATCCTACCAAGGCCTAACTAGCGCCTAGTGACGCGTAGTCCAGGCCTAGAAAAGTCCTAGCGATGCCTACACAAGGCCTAGCTAAGTCCTAAACAAGGCCTAGCTAAGGACCATGAGAGACTACACGCGCTTTGTTATACTTAAGGCCCAGCAGCGACTACGCAGTGCATAGTTGTCAATGCCTAGTGAAGCCTACACAAGTTCTAGTTAAGTCATACGCAATGTCTAGCTAAGGACCAGAAGAGACTGCCCAATGGCCAGCTAAGGCTTACCCGAGGCAAAGCTAACGACTAGGGAAGCCAACCCAATGACTAGCTAAGGCCTACCAAAGGCGTAGCCAAGCATACCAAATGCATAGCTAAGACGTACCCAAGACAAAGTTAAGGCACAGAAGAGAATTTCCAGCACCTAGCAAAGGCTTACACGATGCATAACCAAGGCTAGAAAATGGCTAGAGAATCTATCCAAGGCCTATGTAATGACTAGGCAAGGCCAACCCGAGGCCTAAGTATGGACTAGAGAACCTAGCCAAGGCCAAGCTAATGCCTAGCTAAAGCCTAACAAATTGCTAGCTAAGGTCTAGCCAAGCCTACCCAAAAGCCTATGAAAGGCATAGAGAACCTACCCCAGGCCTAGCTGATGCCGAGGCAAGGCCAAACTATGGCCTAGCTAAGACATAACAAGCCGTAGCTAACGTCTAGCCAAAGCCTTAGTAATACCTTGCTATGGTCTAGCTAACGTCTACGTATTACCCAGCGAAGACTTATTTAAGGCCTAAGGAAACCTACACAAGCCATAGCTAGCAAAGACCTAGCCGGTGTCTGTCTAAGGCATAGCCAAGCCTACACAATGCCTACCTATTACCTATCTAAGATCCACACAATCCTTAGCTAAGACGTAGCCAAGCCTAGCTAAGGTGTACATATGGTCTTGCGAATCCTACTCAAGGCCTGGCTAAGACCAATGGGGGACTACACAAGGTCTAGCAAAGGTCTACCTAAGACATACCTTAGCCCCCACTTAGGGTCTAGCCAAAGCCTAGCGAAGCCAGCCTAGCCAATGACCAGAAGAGACTACTAATGTCTATCTAAGGCTTACCTGAGACATAGTTAAAGACTAAGGAAACCTAACCAAGGACTACAAAGGCCTCCAAAAGGCCTAACCAAGCCTTCCCAATGCATATCTAATACCTAGACAAGGCCTACACGAGACCTATGTAAGGACTAGCGAACCTACCCAAGGCCAAGCTAATGCCTAACTAAGTCCTACCTAAGGCCTAGCTATGGTCTAGCCAAACTTACCCAAAGCCTATGAAAGGCATTGAGGACATACCCAAGACCTAGCTAATGCCTAGTTAAGACCAATCTATGGCCTGGCCAAGATCTACACAAGCCGCGGCTATGGCCTGCCCAATGCCTAGCTAATGCCTAGCAAATGACTATCCTCGCCTACCCATGTCATAGGAAAGACCTGGAAATCTACCCAAGGACTAGCTGCTCTCAAGGCAAGGTCTACTACGGTCTAGCTAACACATACACAGGCACTAACTAAGGACTAACCAATCCTACATAAGTCCTATATGTAGGCTACCCAAGCCTTTCCAGGGCGTCGCTAATGCCTACCCAAGGCAATGACTATCTGAGGCCCGGGGAGACTACCAAAGTGCTAACTAAGGATTACCCAATGCCTAACCAATGGCTACCTAACGCCTACGAAATGAAACATGGCGACGCCTACCAAAGGTCTACCTAAGGCCTAGCCAAGCCTATACAGGACCTTCATAAGGACTAGATAACCTATATAAGACCTAGCTAATGCCTAAGCTAAGTCAAAACTAACACCTAATTAAGATCGAGCCAAGGACAAGCTAATGTCTAGGCAAGGTCTACTCAAGGCCTAGTTAAGACCTATACAAGCCATAACCAATGACTAACCGAGCCTACACAAGCCATACAGGTAGCCTAGCCAAGCATATCCAAGGCATAGCTAATGCGTAGCAAAGGTCTAGCTACGACAAATCGAAGCCTAGCAATACCTAGCTAAGACCTACCAAAGGCATTACCAAGGCATAGTCAAGACTACAAGGTCTATATATGGCCTCATGAAGACTAGCCCGTACCTGACTATGGCCTAGCGAAGCCTACGCAAAGCCTAGCTAAGTACCAGAAGGGACTACTCAATGCCTATCTAAGGCTTAAGCGAGGGTTATCGAAGGCCTAGCCAAACCCCGCACAATGCCTATGTATGGCCTAGAGAACATAACCCGGGCCTAGCTAATTCCTATCTAAGGCCTAACCAAGGCCTAGCTAAGTATCTAGCCAAGCCTACCGAATTTCCATGAATGGTAGCGAAAGCCTATCCAATGCCTAACACATCCTTAGCCAAGGCCTATCCAAGGTTTAGCTAAGCCGTACACAAGCCGTAGATAAGTTCTAGCAAAGCCTATTGGAGTCCTACATATAGCCCAGCGAAGACTACCCAAGGCGTAGATAAGACCTACCCACGGCATAACTAAAGCCTAGCCAAGCATACCCAATGCCTGGCTAAGACGTACCCAAGGCCTAGCTAAGCACTACACAAGGCATAGCTATGGCATAGCCAAGCATGCACGGGCCTAGATAAGTCCTACCAAAGGTCTATCTAAGGACCATTTGAGACTACCCAATGTCAATCTAAGGCCTTTACGATGCATCGATATGGTCTAAGGAAGCCTACCCAAGGACTAACTACGGCCTAAAAAGTCCTAGCCAATTCTAACAAAGGTATAGTTAGGACCTAACAAAGCCTATAGCGTCTAACCAATCCTACCCAAGGCCTAGGAAAGGCCTAGTAAAGCCTAGCCAATGCATATCTAAGACCTAGCGGAGAATACACAAGCCTAGCTAAGTCCTACCAAAGGCCTAGCTAAGGACCAGACGAGACTGCCCAATGCCTACCTAAGACGTATCCGAGTCATGCCCAATGCCTGGAGAACCAACCCAAGACATAGCGAATACCTAGGTTAGGCCTATCGACAGCCAAGCTAAGGTCTAGCCA